>QANY01009882.1:87145-552421 GCA_003255025.1 Datisca glomerata
GGGGGGCACTTGGCTCTGATATCATTAAAAGGGAAAGAAGAGAGCTGCACAACAACGCAGACAAGAGTCTCCGGGACAAAATCTATAAAAGTAAGACATCCATCAAACTAACAAGAACTCGAGAGACGTCTAACACAAGCAAGTTCTTAGAAGAATGAAAGAATAGATCACATCTCAAAGTCCAGCAGGATAAAGGAATTTATACGTAAAATGTTTTGTCTTTTCTATTTGAATATCCCATGGACTAGGAACCTCAGCAGGGAAAAGGGCATTAAAGAAACATCCAAGTAGTTTCTCATTGAAGAAATATCGGCAAAGGAAGCGCTACGTAGCAGAGTTGCGTTTTTTTCATCTCCTTTCTTTTCTGGCAACAGCAAAAATGGTTACAATCTGATGTGGATCAGTAGAGAACTTAAACAATACAACAGAAGCTGTAGGTATTACATGGGGAAAAGTAGTCAGGGAAGAACCGAGCCCAAGGGAAAAAGAGAAAATGTTTTGTTCCACCCTATTACTTCTCTAATTGGTCTTGATGAGTTAAGGATGCTTTCGAATTCTTCATAGGTTGTCCCAATATGTTTAACACTCTGACTCGTTGCAACTCTTTCGCTGTGAAAATGTGAGAATATAAAAAATATGACGTGAGTGACATCTGGTTATTCTTGACCATTCACAGACAGTAACACAAAATACAGAATATGATAATTACGACGATATCTGCAACATAAATTCAATAGGACTACTTGCACCTTCAAATTGCCAAGATTCCTTGTTCTCTCATCAACAACACGATCAAATGGAGCATAAAATGACACGTCGATATATGGGCTGCTTGACAATAGCGATCAGTAGAGATAGCAATTTGAAAATCTCATTCTTCAGATCATAATATGTTAGTGCTGAGATTATCCAGTGTTAAAGTTCAGAATGAGAAGATTTTCAGATATGAATCCAAGTGGCATGAAGAAGTTGGTTTTTCAGATATGATTAATAAGAGTTGGGAGTTGTCTTCAAATGATAGAGGCATAGCCAATCCTATTGGGACGTTAAAAGATCGAAAGGAGATACAGCAGTAGCTGAAAGAATACAGAGGCAGGCGGAAATGTAGAGGCGATCCAAAACAGGAAATTGAGCGACTAAAAGAGGAGCTTTTAAAAATTGATGATTCTGATGAAGCTCAAAGACAGAAAGCTTCTGATGCAGGGAAGATTGGGTAGGTTATGGAGGCAGAAGGAAATGTATTGGGGCCAAAGAGCAAAACATTGGTTGAAGTTTGGTGACAAGTTCTGCATTTTTCCATCCATACTTCACTTCTGAAGAGAAGAGAAGAGTTACAAATAATACTGGGCTCAAAGAAAGTATGGGTGTGTGGGTTGAGGGTGAATTGGAGGTACCTAATGTTATTCAGAATTTCTATGTGAAGAGTTATAATGGGAGCCAATTTCTAATGTGGATTGGGTTTTAGATCATATGGAACCTGTTATAAATAAACTCCCTAGAAGAGGTGCTGTCTTTTTTGTGGGGATAAAACTCCTGAACCAGATGGCATGCCTGGAATGTTTTATCAGAAGCATTGGAATAGAGTTGGTTCAGATTTATGGAGAGCTACAGTGGATTTCTTAGAGAATGGTTACTTACCACATTCAGTCAATGAAACTTTCATTACTCTCATTCCAAAGGTGAAACAACCAGAGACTCCTGCACATTTCAGGCCCATAGCCCTCTGCAATTTCAGTTAGAAGGTATTTTCTAAGGTCCTTGTAAATAGAATCAAACCAATCTTGTCTAGTTTCATTTCTGACCCACAAGGTGCATTCACTAGTGGAAGGCTTATTCAAGAAAACATTATTATAGACAGGATGCAAGGATAGGAAAGGTGTTATGGCTCTTAAAATTGATATGACCAAGGCTTATGATAGAGTCAATTGGCCTTTCTTGAGAAGTTTGCTTATCGAACTTGGGTTTGACAGTAGAGTTGTCCACTGGATCATGCTGTGTGTATCTTCTGTTAGATACAGGCTGCTATTCAACGGCAATCCTAGTGAAGCTTTTCAACCTCAAAGAGGCTTAGGCAGGGGGATCCTCTCTCCCTATTTGTTTATACATGTTCCTGAACCAGATGGCATGCCTGGAATGTTTTATCAGAAGCATTGGAATAGAGTTGGCTCAGATTTATGGAGAGCTACAGTGGATTTCTTAGAGAATGGTTACTTACCACATTCAGTCAATGAAACTTTCATTACTCTCATTCCAAAGGTGAAACAACCAGAGACTCCTGCACATTTCGGGCCCATAGCCCTCTGCAATTTCAGTTAGAAGGTATTTTCTAAGGTCCTTGTAAATAGAATCAAACCAATCTTGTCTAGTTTCATTTCTGACCCACAAGGTGCATTCACTAGTGGAAGGCTTATTCAAGAAAACATTATTATAGACAGGATGCAAGGATAGGAAAGGTGTTATGGCTCTTAAAATTGATATGACCAAGGCTTATGATAGAGTCAATTGGCCTTTCTTGAGAAGTTTGCTTATCGAACTTGGGTTTGACAGTAGAGTTGTCCACTGGATCATGCTGTGTGTATCTTCTGTTAGATACAGGCTGCTATTCAACGGCAATCCTAGTGAAGCTTTTCAACCTCAAAGAGGCTTAGGCAGGGGGATCCTCTCTCCCTATTTGTTTATACATGTTGCTGATTGTCTCTTTAAGTGTTTCATGAAGGCAGTGAGTAATGACATGGTGAAACTGATCAAAATGAAGAGGACTACCCTCCTATTTGTTGATGACACCCTTTTTTCCACCGAGGCTGAGGACAGTTCTTGTATAAATCTGAAGAATCTCAACGTATTGCAATGCCTCAGGACAATGTGTCAATCTCAGTAAGAGCTGCATTTGGTTTAACAAAAATGTTCCTGCCGCTAAACAAAAGGCTCTTTCTGATTTAGGCTTGCCTACAGATTGGGGGTCTTCTAAGGCTGCCTTATATTCCATGTTGCGGAAAAAATTATAAAAGGCTGCTAGCTGGAAGGCTAATATCTTTGGGAGGAAAGGAGGTACTTCTTAAGGAAGTGGCACAAGCGTTGCCTAGTTATGCAATGAGTATATTCAAGCTTCCAAAGTCCACCTGCTCTAAACTTCATTCTGCAATTGCTGCTTGTCGGTGGGCGCAGATGGTGACTGATAAGAAAGGGTTAAGATAGTGTTCTCAAATGAAGTTGAACAGAAGGAAAGAGGTTGGTGGTCTTGGTTTCAGGGATTTGGAAGCATTCAATCTTGCTTTACTCTCTAAACAGGCTTGGTTAATACAAGAAAAGCCTAACAGTTTATGTGCTAGGGTGCTAAAAAGTGTGTACTTCCCAAACTGTGATTTTTTCAGTGCAAAAACCGAGAAGAATTGTTCAGGGGTATGGAGAAGCCTGTTGCAAGGGGAAAAAGTTTGAAGGCATCATGCTCTGTGGAGTGTTGGTAATGGAGCTCATATCAGAATATGGGATAACTTGTGGGTCAAAACTGTCCAAACTTGGAAATGTTTAGAAACCAAGATCTGCAATTTGTTTCTGAGTTAATTTCGGAGGATGGGTTCAGATGGAGAACAGACTTGATCAGTCAGACATTTCCCCATTGGATTGCCAACAAAACTTTAGCCATTTAGCTGGAAGGGATTGCAAGGTTGACTCACTTGTCTGGCCTTACTGTGGGAACAGAAGGCATAGTGTAAAATCTGGTCTTGTTATCAGAGGAGAAGGTGGATAAGGCAGGGGCAAGCATAGTAATGGTCAGAATTGTGTAGTTCTTTATTTTCTGTACTTACCTTACTGCATTGCAAGTATTGTAGAAAGTGAAAAACTTCTTGTTAGAGATAGGCTTAGGCCTCCTTGATGTATTTTTTTTTGTTTGAGGTTAATGAATATTCTCCCTGATTTCGATAAAAAGAAAGTATATATAATTTACACATGTATCCGAATTAGGATTTTTCTTTAGATTTTTAGCTATAGAGATTTCATTCCAGATAATTGTGAAGGAAAAGAAAAGCGTTAAGAAAGTCAAAATTTCATATACCTTCTTCTAGAGAAAGCTGTATCGATCTCTTTTCCAATTCAACAGCATGTCCACTAAGCTCAACTGAGGAGAGCAATCGAAGCACTAATGACAAGAAAATCAAATTAGGAAAACGATAAACCAGGTACATTATAACTAAAGCACTAGAAGATAAAACCATACCATAAAGATAATCCTCCTGACTAGATTGGTCTAATTTCTTTAATAATAATTGCAACTGATGATATCTCTCTTCCCACTGTAGATCTTTCAATTCCTTAGAATTACATGAAGAAAGAGGAATAGAAGGTTTCCCAGACATACTCATGTTTGAAGAACCTAACCGAAGAATCGGATCAGCGTTTGTGCTTGTGATATCACAAGCAGGGTTCTTGCCTAATTCTGATTCATACTTTCTACGCACATAGACAAGATGTCCATTTACAGCGTTGATGCTTGGAGACTGGCGACAAGGGGAACTCACAGAGCACCCAGGAGAAGCTCTCTTGCTGCCTGAAATTATAATGGGTTCATTAATGAGATCGCTTTCCTTTACATGTGGAGAGTTCCCAATAGAATTGGTAACCATGACTGTATAATCATTTTGCAGATCCCTCAGTATCGTCTTCTCCACAGAAACCTGCAGTTGCTTATAATGAGTGGGCAAGTTTTTAACAGAAATTGCATCGATCAACTTTCTCAGGATTCATTTAACTAAAAAACAAAGATTTCTCGGCATGCATCGATCAACTTTCTCTACATTTTCTCAGGATTCCAATCTCAAGTTACTATGTAAATAAGAAGATCAAACACAATTGCCTTAAAAATCATAAAGGAAAATAGGAAAAAGAAAAGAAAAAGAACCGTGGACTATGGGAGCATGTCAATGGATTTATTTCACAAAATTTTGAACGCAAAATTATGGATACTCCAGAAGAATGTAACTACATAAAAAATTTAGTGTTGCTAGAAGGTACTAATAAAAATATGGGACTATCCTTTTTCTACCCAATTTTTTAGGAATGTCTAAAGCAAGAGATGTACATTGCACAAACCATATGGTGAAAGATCAAACAAAGATTGAGAACTTTCTGAGCTCTGCTTGAAATAAGCATAGAGCCTTACAATGGGGATCACTTATATCAATATACAACAGTCGAGGTTACTAAACTAATGCGAAATTGATGAAAACTCAGAGAATGAAAGATGACAAATCCATTGGGCCTCCAGCCCACTTTACGCGAAACTTATGAACCAAACACTTCGTTTACATTAGCCTAAACATCTGTTCATCTTTTTCTTGGTCAACTGATGCTTCCCTAAGAAGTTCATCTTTGAGCATTATGGTTCAATTCAGCCCTCACCTTTAAAAACTGTTCAACAAGAAAAATGCTTAAAATTTATAGAGAAATACGTAGATGCGGACTTGAACATTTTCCTATATCAGAAAGTTTGGGAGTGGATGTGAGCTGGTGCACATACTCAGTGCAGTAGCTTATTCATTTTTATATATTCAGGAACTTACCATATATGGAATAGGTTGAACCTGCATTTTTTCGCCATATAGTATCTTATATTTTCTTTCAATTCATGAAGAACTTGATGTAATGAAACGAGATGAACTGCGAAGAAGTTTGCAAATTCAGGTGCCCAAGAGACTCCAGAATCAATCACAACCACTTTAATGCCAGCTGACTGAGTCCCAATACTTCTAAACAAAGAAATCCAAACTATTCTGAAACCAGCGCCAGTTTTTACTTCTAAGACCACAAGCTATAATGCAACTTGCTAAGTTCCTTATAACGTTCTACTTTCTTCTTATCTATCAGCTAATTCAAGGAAGCACCCGTTTACCAACAAGTTTACAATCATTGAAACACGGGTTCTAAGGGTACCCAAATGGAGTGACCCACCAAACCAATTTGTACAAAGATTAACCAAAAACAGATGCAAATACAATGAGCAGCTGACCATTTTCTAATCAAATACACAGAAAAAAAACGCATTTCCCAAAATCGCAATAATACTAAAGCGAAGTAAATGCTACTCGTCAAAAACGATACTACAATTTTAGAAAGCATAGAAGGAAAGAGCATTCTCACCTTAGCTCAAGCTCATAGCTGAGAGACGGGTACGAAAAGCAATAGCTTTGGGTCTCATTCAATCCCTCAATTGACCCCAAAAACTTGCAGATTTCAGCAGACAAACGTGGCGCGCTTGCCCGATAGAATCCTTTGATAATTTACAGTGGGAGGGGCTGGTTTGGGGGAATGTCAAGGAGCTATTCTATCCGCACATCGATGCGTTTTACGTTTACCCTTTCAAGAGAGGGATGTGTAATCTAAAGCAATTATCGGTAATGACGTTTGACTGGCAGTTATTTAATGTTGAGAGAGTTTAGACGCCGGATTGGTTGGTCCCTTCATTTACTATTTCTTCTCCCATTCAATCGACTGAACATGTCGTTGAAACTAACATAATACGACGAAGATTGGTTGTCTTGTCATGTGGAGAAAATGGCGATGTATCGTAGAGCTGACGACGATCAGTATTTTGATTGTCTTTGTTATCTGTCTCATCGCAGTTTTAAGACGAGACGACATCGGAATTTATCCACAATTTATCCTAATAAGAAAATAGACTATGGCTTCTTTTCTTGAGGCAATTGCTTATCGAGTCTCCCGTAATTCATATCACTTGTCTTTTGAGATTTATGTTCTCTAGGATCACACAATAAGTCAAACTGGAAGGAGATAAAACATGTAGGTCTTTAGGATGATTTGTAAAAAGACCTTAAAGAATGACTGAGTAAAGGATGGTGAAGAATGACAAGATAGACTAGTACATATCATTGAATCCTCATACTCATACTCACAAAATTGTATATTAGAATCAGATGAATCTCACTTATCTTTTAATATGTAACTTTTTGCAGAAAAAGAGTCTGTGAAGCCTCATTAAAGTTTTAAATTAAAGAGATTGTCAGTAGATTGTCTTCGAACAAACATCAGCGTAAGTTTTAATCTGATTCTCATGTGTCACTTGATAATGCTTTAATGTGGCCAAGAATTTTATTTTACCTGGCATACGTTTAGACCAGAAGCTAACTAACTTGTACAGGTACATGGAACATATATCATGTTGGAAAAACAAAAATAGATATTTTGGTCATCTGACATCCTTAACCTTCTTTTGAGCATACATAATTACGTTATAGTCATGGAGGATTGATATTTGATATGCTACTTCTATAAGGAGAGATAAAAGCGTATATGGTGATTTACAATATTTGATTGTAGGATGATTATAGAATGGTAACAAATTCGCCAAATTGTCACGGAATGTGTTCGTACTTACTCATATGCAGCAAAAGTGAATTGGCCTTTCTTTGGGCTCTATTTGTTCCACATCTTGCTAGCTCTACCAAATGTTCATATACACCATACTGAAGTGCAGCCATAATGAATGAAGAATTGTTTAGTCCCAGCACTAGGAGAACCGATGTAGCACATTCCTTGTTCTTTGGAGTTCCATCTCTGATAATATCAACTAGAGTTTCAATAAAAGAGAGCTTTCCAATCTCGACCCGACCATCAGGATGTGAGGCGAGGAGTAACAAGATTGAAAGTGCTTCATCAATCATGCACAAGTTCTTATTTTCAAGCAAATGGAGTAATGGTGGCACTATAACTGCCTTAATGGCCCTGGACTTGTTGGCTTGGTTTAATAACAAGTTAAATAGTGCAGTGGCAGCATCTTTTTTACCTCTGATTGTTCCAATTTGTAAGAGATCTACCAAAGGAGGGATCCCATCTAAATTTCCCACAAGTGCTTTATTCTCATCAAGCATTGATAAGCTGCACAAAGCAGCAGCTGAGTTCTCTCTAGCTTCATCTGTTCCATTCCGCAGGATTTCAATTATAGCAGGAATAGCTCCTTCTCTAGCTATGACTCTTTTATTTGCTTCATCTATAGATAAGTTAAGTAAAGCTGTAACAGTGTGTTCCCGGAACTTCGGATCTGGGTAGGACAATAGCTGAATCAAAATAGGGATGCCTCCACTATTGGCAATCAAAATTCTGTTCTGGGGGTTTTCTTTTGAGAGAATCCTGATCTTCATGATGGCCTCTCTTTGGACATCCATGTTACTTGATGAAAGATTCTGGACCAAAGAGGAGATTTCGTCTATCAGTTCGGCCAAGGATCCAACCGATCCAAAATATGGATCTTTTTTGGGCAAGTCAACATTATTCTTTTCGCACCACTGCCTAATGAGATTTTTAAGAGCATAATTTGGCGCCATTGACAAGTGATCCAAAGTTTGTCCAGTCTTCGGGCATGTCTTATGATTGGAACCTAGCCATTTCTGTATGCTTTCTCGTTCGTAAGTCTGTAAAGTGAGCAGAACATCAATCTAAGTTTCAAGATTATGAAGAGCATTTTCATAATAGTCAGAAACAGCTCAGTTACAAACAACAATTATATACATAGAGTATATGAGTGTTCCTTGTGTGACAGATAATATGATGGCCCTGTCATAGTTTTGTAAACCAAGCAGATAAGTCCTTGTGCTTTGTTAATATTCACGTCACGGAAAAGATTACCTGTCCAGTTGCTATAATAACAGGATCTGTCATGATCTCCAATGTAATAGGGCAGAGGAATTCATTAGGGATCAATGAAGACTGACACCGTTGCAGACATTTCGGTGAAATGGGACCATCAAGAACAGTGCTTTTGTCAAGACCTGCAATCTGTTTAAATTCATCTAAAAGATCCAAAACTTGCTGAATGCTCTCAGAATTCTGTCCACCCCTCGGTTTAACTAGCTGTTTAACAGCTTCTGATTCAGCTTTCAAATCAGCAATAGTATTTAGTTCCAACTTGCTTGCCAGTCTTTGTAATATTACACTGTCAGCATTTCTGTCATCCGTTTTGGAGAACACAACCATCATATCCATTGCTAGCTCCATGTCTTGTGAATCTGTCCTCCTTTTTGCTCTTTTAAGTTGCATACGCATTAGCTCAACCTGAGGCAAAGAAATGCATAAACCAGCACCAGGAAAGAGGTGAGAAATTTAGCAGAAATATTGAGTAGAAAATGATGTTGAATGTGTGAATTTGCTGATTAGTTGAAATAAAATAGTTCTAGCCATCAATTTTCAGTAATACAAGTGCAAACTGCTCAGTAATGGTTAATCTTTTCTGTTCAGAGTCCAGAACAACCTGCTCTATCATCTTGTATTCATTGTCCAAGCTTGATATAAACATTCTCTTTCCATGAAAGTAAAAGTAATTTTCCCATTCATGTCCTAACCCCAACTAAACTCCGCCAATATTATATTTATATAGAAGATACTAAACAAAAACAATACTCAGTCGACATTGAGACTCCGAAACTGTAAGGATCACTACAATACCAATAAGGAGTACCAGAAACTGAGCACCTTCTTATACGGGAGAGAATTGGAATCTAACGAAATAAAACATAGAGAATTCATTAAAGGAACTAAGCAACTTAAATTAAATCAAGACCAAAGATCAATTACTTGCTCTTTCACTTCAATTGAGATCCCGAGCTCATCATAAGGAAATTCATTCAACGCCTCATTTAACTTGTCATAAACAGCATGAAACCTCCCCATCACAGCCTCATTCTCCATCGCCTAACCAATACAAACATATATGAATTAAGAAAATAAAACGCAATCAGTACGATGAAACTGAATTAGCCCTAAGACCTCAGCTGAGTATGAAATTTTGAGATCAGATTCAACTTTTACTGATCTTCAAAAGGAAAAAGTAATGTGAATAACGAGATAATGGACACTAACCAGGTAAATCTTGCTTCCACAGTTGCAATTCTTTAGCAACTTCTTGGCCAAAAGCAGAGCTCTCTTCAAATTAGAGAGACAGTTCAAGGCCTGAGTTGACACGAACACCATCGAATCAAGCTCGCTTATCTCCTCCAACAACGGCACCAACAGCTTCAACCTCCTGACCATATTCAAGCACTCCTTGCTCTGCATCTTCCGAAACCCAGAATATTTCCCCACAGTCTCAATCACCTCCATCAATTCCTTCACCACATCGCTGTCATCGCGACCGTTCGATGGTAAACCCGATCCTGAACTCTGATTCCTATTCTCTCCATTATCTTTCACCATCTGACTCTCCATTTTCCCTCTAAGTCAGGTCAGCCAAAATTCCCGAACGGGCTTATGTACTCGAGACTTTCCCAGGAGTAATAGATTTTTCCAGAGAAGAAAAAGAAAGAAGATAGAGTGGGCAACATAGTGGAAATACTTTATCGATTATTCTAAATATATTTTTCAGGCTATTAATTATTCTAAGTATAAATTATAAAAAAAAACTTCCATCATTTTCTTTTGACAAATATTTTTGTCATTATTCAAAAAATTAAATTATAAACCATAAGTTGTAACGTAAATAGTCATTGTGGGCTTGGAGTTCACTAACTTCAGGTCGCAGGTTCGAACTATGAGTCATGTTATCTCGTTGTCATCGATATTGAAATATATCCCTTGATTTACTCGTGATATACTTGTGGAGAAACTCTTAGTCAAGAGTCTATGTCTATCTGGTTAGTCGGAGAGAACTACGCTCTAATATCAAATACTAACTAAACAAAATAAATTATAGAATTCAAACATGTTCGTAGAAATGTAAAAAAAAATCATAAAAATATAAAGAAGTCCATATGAGGTTAAATTAATAATTTTTCAAAATTGATTTCGATTGCACATAATGAGTAAACACGTCACCGAAATTATGCTTATTTATGTTCTCGATTACAAGTAATTAGTAAACACTGTTAAAGAAAAAACTCATTATTTTATACTTTCTATGTGCTACCTTTACTTGTTGGTCAATATCAAATAATTTATTTATTAAGGCTCTACTTGATTGAAGTTTATTCAAAGGAAAGAAAGAATGGAACTCAAATAACTCAATCAAAACACCTTTTAAAGCCTTACTTTTTTCATCTCTTTATTTCTCTTTCGACTAGTAAATATACTCTTCGTGAAGTGGTATGTGACTTTTTATTTGGTAAATGAACAGGGAAAAAATCACTCAAAACACGTGTACATAAAGAACGAATCCTGAGGGAGCGCATGGATCATGAACATGGCAAGATTGGGGGGTAAACGGGAATAGAAGTGACACAGACAGATCATGAAGTAAGCGAAATTACGGACGGGAACTATAAACAGAAAGGAACTTGAGAACGGAAAAGAGCACGGGAGCGAGAAACCTCATCAGAACGGGAAAAGCAAATCGGTCAACGGGAAAAAGTTGACGGAGGACCCACAGATTCGAGAACGGGAAAAGACTGACTGGGGACCCGTGCCTCCGAAAAAGATTGACTGGTCGAACTGTGCAAGAATGAAAAAAGAAGGATAAGAAGAAGAACGGGAACGGACGAAAGAGATCTGAAATGACAGTCAAATGGATGTGATTGATTGGGTAAGCTGAATGACTAGGATGAGGCAGATTGGAAGGCCATCAAGGGTTGTCGCTAATTGGCTCGAAACCACAGGAAATCATAAAGTGGTTGTGACTGATTGGCGACTGAGCGAGACAGATGGAAAATGAGAAAGGGAAAGGGGATCATACCTAGCAGAGTGATCCCCACGAACGAGTGTAATCCCTAGGCATAATGAGTGCCTTCTTTTATATTATTAATTTAATCAACTCATGCAATTTGGGAAGCCTATATTAGACCAATGTATTAAAATATCGATAATATTTTTTCCTTTTGATCCCTGGTTAACAGAAAAAATATTTTGCGTGCTCTTGTTGAGAGAAGAAAAAATCTCAAAGTTACCCTCCAGAAAACCAATCCATGCCTCGAACTAGATCGAACACCACCCTTCACCAAGGAAACCGTAATGGAGATGAACAAGCCAACCACATTGCCTCCCCAGCTGGGATGCTTTGGGCTATCATGAGCCGAATGCAAGATATGGAACAGCAAAATGCTGAAACGCTACACAAAGCGTCGCAGACGATGCAGGAACAAATCGTTGCATTGCAACGGGACCTTGCACAGGCAAGGGCATAAGTCAGTCAACACACTAACCATGAGGAAAGGCACAACCACCAAGAAAGAAATGGACACAAAGTCAGATGGGAAGAAGACAATGAAAACATTAGGAACGTGCAAAATGAATATGGAGAAGTTCAGTCCAAAAAACATGAAAAGGAGGAGGCGGGAGAGATTCGCCAACCAAAAGTCATGACGGAAGCTACCATGGAGGAGATGATGGAAAGAAATATGATGGAACTAAGGAGCATAGGAAACACGGGAAAAACTGACCTAGAATCACTCACAAAAACTCCATTAAGTCCGAAAATCTTGGATGTCCCGATGTTCGTGGCACCTAAATTCAAATGTTATGAGGAAAATCTAACCTTGTAGATCATCTCAAACGGTTCAAGTAAGTCATGGCATCATACCAACATGAAGATGCTTTAATGTGCAGGATATTCCCACAAGTCTAGACGGGATTGCACTTAAATGGTATCACTCCCTCTCTGCTCAATTTATAATTAACTTTACTGTCATGTCCACTGCCTTCTTAGTAAAGTACTCTATACTCTACTTATCGAGCAATAATGGAGGACATAGACTACCTTCTCACGATATCCGCCCAGAAGGAAAAAGAAACACTTCAGAAATACACTAATAGATTCAAGGAGGAGATGGCCAAGGTGGAAAATTGTGACGACAAAGTACCAAGACTAGCTTTTAGATAGGGGTTAAATCTGGAATCAGCCTTCTTTGAAGATTTATCAAAGATAAAATCTTTTACCATAGCGGAGACTTTCCAAAGAATACAAACATACATCACGTTGAAGAAGAAAAGAAATAATTGTTAAAATAGGTGGAACGATGGATTAATGAGCCAAAGAAAGAAGAACAGAGCTCAAGTGCGGGCAAAACGTAGAATCAGAGAATAGAAAAAGAAGGTGAGCGGGGAGACAACAAGCGGAACAAAACTATTACTTAGAGGAAATACGTGGATGACATCCATCCTAGAGACAAAGTCTCCACCCCGTTGAATGTCTCGATAAACCAAGTCTTGGAGATGATAAAAGATAAACCTTGGATAAGGGAGCCAAACCACATGGATAAAGACAAGCATTGTTCATTCCACAGGAGCAACGGACATCTCACAAAAGATTGCTTCCAACTGAAGGATTACGTGGAGAAACTGGTGAAAGAAGGATACATTAATTAATTTATGAAGAGAGAAGAACCAAAGCGGGAAGTTGAAAGGGAAGTCCATGATGGAGGAAAAGGGATAACGAAAAGCAAACGCTCTAAATAATCGACAACATCATCGCATTAACTGAACAAGAGGAGACTACAAGAAAGGAAAGGAAAGTGTACAGCAAAAGACCACTATTGGAAGGAAGATGGAAACAGGGAAGTACCGCCAACGAAAGCAGGAATCCCCCGCTCATTTTTCATGACATGCCTTGGAGTATGATGGATGCCATAACGACACCCTTGTCATCTCAATACATGTAGTAAATTGTCTGCTAAGAAGGGTGCTAATTGACGACGGGAGTGCAGTCAATATTCTCCTTCGGTCAACGCTTGAAAAGATGTCTATGGGGGAGCGATAGTTACAAGGTCTGTCGTAGCCACTTGTAGGTTTCAACGGGACTGTGAGCTACTCAGAAGGTTGATCAACCTTCTCATTAGTGCAGAACCATTCAATTACATCACCGAGTTCATGGTGTTGGACACGTCATCCCTTTACAATGCTATTTTGGGAAGACCTTGTTACATAAAATGAAGGCAGTGTCGTCTACCTACTACCAAGTGTTGAAATATCCATATCCTGAAGGGATTAGAACTATAAGAAGGGACCCAACTGCCACCAGGATGTGCATAATAACCACATTAGAATCAGCGAGGAAACAGAAAATGGGAAAAACGGAAGAGATGCTAGTGGTTGCTGATGAACAATAGCAATCATAGAATGATGCGCAGGTGGGTCCAAGGTACGAAGCAGGAGAAGAAATCGAACCCATTTTCTTAGATGAAGAAACACAAAATATGACAAATATTGGAGCCCACCTGGAGAAAACAAAAAAGGAAAGGTTGACTGACTTCCTACGGAGAAATAAGAACATTTTTTCAACCACCGCTCAAGAGATGCTAGGTATACCGAAAAATATAATCTTTATAAATTAAATAGTGACCCTTCTGTTAAACTAGTGAAGCAACAAAAAAGAAGTTTCACTCTAGAAAGAAATATGTCCATCAAAGAAGAAGTTGAAAAACTGTTAAAAGCGGCTCATTAATGTTTTCATGGTGAAAAAGAAAAATGGGAAATGAAGGATTTGTGTAGACCTCACAAATACAAACAAGGACTACCACAAGATGAATATTCGTTATCTAGAATAGATCATATGGTGGACGCTACCTCGAGACATGAACTTCTGAGCATCATGGACGCCTTTTTAGGATACAACCAAGTGAAAATGCTTCAACCTAACCAAGAGAAAACATCTTTCATAACTGAGCAAGGTGCTTTTTGTTATAAGATTATGCCTTTTGGTTTAAAAAATGCAGGTGCAACCTACCAAATGTTGGTAAATAAAATCTTCCGAGAATAGGTCGGGAAAACCATGGAAGTTTAGGAAGATGACATGTTGGTGTAGAGTTGTGAATGGAAAGATCACATCAAAAACCTTGGTGAGGCCTTTTCTACCCTGAGAAAAAATTTGATGAAGTTAAATCCAGAAAAATGCACCTTTGGAGTGGCGGGAGGGAAATTCATCGGCCACTTGGTTACGCAGCGATGAATTGAGGTTAACCCGGATCAACTGAAAGCCATAATGGAGATGAAATTCACGTGAAGCTATAAAGAAATACAAGGCTTAATAGGAAGGTTGGTAGCATTGAATAGATTTATTTCAAGATCAACCGACAAGTATAAACCATTCTTTACAAAACTGAGGAAGAATTCAGCAGATAGATGGGATGACGATTGTGAGGAGGCTCTTAGCAAGATAAAAGAACACTTGACAACTCCACCGTTATTGTCGAAGCCAAGATGGGGGAACCTTTATACTTATACATATTCATCTCACATGCCGCCGTCAGCGATGTTCTAATCAAAGAAGAATGATGGAAACAAAAGTCGGTAAACTTCTTCAACAAAAGTTTGGTAGCAACTGAAACCCGTTACAAAAGGATGAAAAATTTGATATTGGCGGTTGTGGTAGCCACAATGAAACTAAGGCCCTACTTTCAGGCACACATCATAAAGGTGCTGACGGACTCTCCAATTAGAAGTCTCATGCATTCACCTAAAAGTGGAAGAATGGTAAAGTGGGCAATCGAGTTAGCTACTACGAGATCCACTACAAGTCGAGAACATAAACTAAAGGGCTAGCCTTGACCGATTTCGTGACAGACTTTATCGATGACACCAAGGAGGAAACAGAAAGCGGATAACAAGAAATTGAAAGTGGGACGTGAGAGTTATATGTTGACGGAGCCTCAAACAATAAGGGAGCCAGAGCGAGAGTGGTGTTGTGGACTCTATTTGGTGAAACGCTCGAATACTCCATCTCATTTGGATTCAATGCCTCAAACAATGAAGCTGAATATGAAGCTATGATAGCGGGAATAACTCTGTTACGGGAATTAGAGGTAAATGAAATAAAAATCATTTGTGATCCAATGTTGGTAGTAAAGCAGATAACGAGGGAGTTCATGGTGAAAATGAAAGGATGATTAGTTACCTGCAACGGACAAAGGACTGCGCAAACAACTAAAAATTTTCAAAATCCACCATATCCCAAGAACATAAAAATGACACACGAACGCATTGGCTAATTTGGGGTCTTCACTACAACTCCCACGAAAAAAAGTGTTTCAGCTGAATTTCTAAATAGACCAAGGATCACAAGCAAAGAGGTAGCAGAAGTGGAAGTTGAGTAGGAATCGAGTTAGCAGGACGACGTGATTCATTGCTTGAAAGAAGGAATCCTACCTTGAGGCAGACTTCATGCTAGAAAGATTCAAAACAGAGCGCCAAGTACTGCATAATTAATGATTCATTATATAAACGTTCTTTTTCAAGGTCGTATTTGAAGTGACTAAAGGAAAATGAAGTTGAATACGTGTAGCAAAAATTCATGGAGGGGTGTGCAGGAATCATATCGGAGATCTCTAGCCCACAAAGTGTTACATGAAAGATATTATTGACCGAAAATACATCGGAATATCAAATAATATGTGAAGAAGTGCGACAACGTCAACAATTTACCCCATGATAAAATTGGTCATATGAGAACTCAACATCGTGACAACCCCTTAGCCATTCATGCAGTGAGCTCTAGACATCTTCGGACCACTCCCCATAGCACCCACTCAGAAACGTTTTTTGTTAGTTGTCACATATTACTTCACAAGTGGATTGAGGCAAAAGCCTTTGCTAAGATTCGTGAAGAAGAGGTAAGGGGATTCCTATGAAAAAATATAGTGTGCAGATACGAAAATCCTCGGGTCTTAGTATCTGACAACAGGCTTCAATTTACTGGAAAGATGGTGAGGATTTTTTGTGAAGATCTACAAATTGCCAACTTTCACGCACACATCATAAAGGTGCTAATAGACTCGCCAATTAGAAGTATCATGCATTCGTCTGAAATAAGTGGAAGAATGGAAAAATGGGCAATCGAGTTAAGTCAATACGAGATCCACTACGAGTCGGGAACATTAATTAAAGGGCAAGCCTTAGCTGATTTCATGGCAGACTTTATCATTGACACCAATGAGGAAACAGAAAGCGGACAACAAGCAATTGAAAGCGGAAGGTGGGAGTTATATGTTGACAAGGCTTTAAACAATAAGGAAATCGGGGCGAGAGTGGTGCTGCGGACTCTGTTTGGCAAAGCGTTCAAACACTCCATCTCATTTGGATTCAACGCTACAAACAATGAAGTCGATTACAAAGCTCTAATAGCGGGAATCACTCTGTTATGGGAATTAGAGATAAATGAAATAAAAATCTTTTGTGATTCAATGTTGGTAGTAAAGTAGATAACGACGGAGTTCATGGTGAAAGATGAAAATGATGATTAGTTACCTGCAATGGACAAATGGACTGCTCAAACAACTGAAAAATTTTGAAATCCACCATATACTAAGAACATAAAATGGACACAGGGACTCATTGGCTAATTTTGGGTCTTCACTACAACTCCTGTGAAAAAGAAGCGTACCATTTGAACTTCTGGAAGGACCAAGCATCACAACCAACGAAGTAACACAAATGGAAGTTGAGCAAGAGCCGAGTTGGTAGGACGATGTGATTTGTTGCTTGAAAGAAGGAATCCTACCTCAAGACAAACTTCATGCTAGAAAGATTCAATAACAGAGTGTCAGGTACTGCATAATTAACGATTCATTCTATAAACGGTCTTTTTCAGGGTCGTATCTAAAGTGCCTAAACGAAAAGGAAGTTGAATACGTGTTAGTAGAGATACATAGAGGGGTGTGCGGGAATCATACCGGGGCAAATCCCTAGCCCACAAAGTGCTAAATGAAGGATATTGCTGGCTGAAAAAGCACCAGGATGCCAAACAATATGCAAAGAAGTGCAACCATTATAAAATTGTCCACGAGAGATTTCAACACTGTGACAAGCCCTTGGCCATTCATGCAGTGGGCTCTAAAAATCATTGGACCACTCCCTATGGCACCCACTCTAAAACGTTTCCTGCTAGTTGCCACAAACTAATTCACCAAGTGGATTGAGGCGGAAGTCTTTGCTAGGATTCATGAAAAAGAAGTAAGGGGATTCTTATGTAAAAATATAATGTGCATATATAGAATTTCTCAGGTCTTAGTATTTGACAATGGGCTTCAATTTACTGAAAAGATGGTGAGGACTTTTTACGAAGATCTGCAAATTGCCAACTGATTCTCTACACCATACTACCCACATGAAAACAGACATGCTAAAAGGTCAAACCGAATCATACTTGACAACATGAAAAAACGCCTACAGTCAGCAAGGGAAAAATGGGTAAAAGAATTACTGACAATACCATGGGCGTATCGAATAACTCCCAGAGAGGCGACAGGCGAAACACCATTTGCCTTAGCAGTGGTTATACCCATAGAAATAGGAAATCCAACTCTCATATCAGAACTAACTTAACAACAAAATGAATATCTCATGAAAGGAAGTCTTGATTTGTTAGAAAAAAGAAGGGAAACAACACTCATGTAGATAACTAATTACAATCAGAAAATGAAAGCCTAATTCCAAAAAGAATTCGAAGGCGAGAATTCCATGAAGGGACTTAGTTTTGAAAAGACCTTTCAAACAGAAGTAAAGTTTGGTTCATCTTGGGAAGGCCCTTTCATCATCAAAACAGTGGGCGGAATCGGTTACTATGACCTCATGACAGAAGGAGGAGCAGAATTGGCAAAACCCTGAAACGCCAGTTACCTTAAGAAATACTTCATTTAAATTATTGAATATTATTGCAATATATAATATCTCCCATGATTTTTTCCCGCAAGGGTTTTCGACGTAAAAAATCGGTGTCGATTCATTCCTTATTTCTCTCCCTTATTTGCAAAAAAAAAAAAAAGAGGTCGGCGGCCTAAAAGCCTAAGCCCTTGAGAGAGAGAAAAACACACTCTCTAAAATGTGGAAAATGGAAAAAGTTGGCGCCTAGAAACCTAAGCTCTTGAGAGCGGGAAAAACCTTCTCTCTAAAATGTTGAAAAAATGTCTGCGACCTAAAAGCCTATACCCTTGAGATTACGAAAAACCTTCTCTCTAAAATATGGAAAAAAAATGTCAGCAGCCTAGAAGCTTAAGCCCTTGAGAGTGGGAAACATATTTTCTCTAAAATGTGGAAAATGGAAAAAAAGTCCACGGCCTGGAAGCCTAAGCCTTTAAGAGCGGGAAAAATATTCTCTCTAAAATGTGGAAAAATGAGTATTGACCATGACCTGTCACCGAGGGCGGAACAAAAACCACACTCTAAAATAAAAATCGGATTGACGGTTTAGAAGCCTAAAGCCTTAAGTGCGGGGATGTCTACTCTCTAAAAAGAAAAACAAACTTGAAAAAGGTCAACGACCTAGAAGCCTGAGGAAAAACTTTCTCACTAAAATGTGGAAAGTAAACAAAAGAAAACTAAGGAAAAAGGCGAACAATGGATGAAACACAATGCAAGGAAAGGAGAAAAGAAAATGGCAAACTTAGAAGAAGATGGAAATGGAAAAACTCATCCGCTCTAAACAGGAAATAACTTTGAAAGTGGGAAAAACACTGTAAGCGAAAAATCCTTTAAATTGTTGAAGTCTAACATAAATTGTAACTAGGAATACTTTGGAACCAAGAAATCACTATGTGCTAAAATGTTGACTTGCTTAATAATTCTTTTCCATTCAAGCATTTGAAATTATTTGATTGAAAACTATTAAAAGTATGAAATTTCTAAGTTTAACTAATTACTCAAATTTTGCTAAGTATAATTGGTAAACTTGTAAAGCGTGCCAAGAAGAGAAAGTCATTTCCTTGATGATCGAGAAAATTACAAAATGACTTAAAAAAGAGAGAAATGGTACAGAGAAAGGGAAAAATACAAAGTACATAAGTAAAATTGAATGAAGGAAAAAGAATACTAAGATTCATCCACGAGGATGATCCCAACAACTAGAGGGTCAGCCACGGCATCCTCAGTGTCCTCCGTGATAAGAATGCTTGCTCCTTCAGTTAGAGGGATTACGGCCTCCTCAGAAGAGAGAACATCCTCGGGAGTGGTAAACCTTCTTCTCGACCTTGTCAAAGAAAGCTTGATAAATGTCACCAGTCTCCTCCTCTCTTCACCCGGCCTCCTCCTGGGCAGCTTCAGTAGCGGCCAGCCTCTCTTCCACAATTTTTAAGTTCTTGAAGGAAGTAGTCTGGCACCTCTAAGACTCCTCGAGAGCCTCATTCGCAGCCCTCAAGGACTCTTCAAAACTGGAATGCTATGATGTCGTTAGCGTTGCTCCCCGAGCTAACTCTTCAATAGTGCTCTGGAGCTCAGCTTCTCTTTTGGAGAGCCACTCAATTTCAGCCCTCTAAGCCTAAAGAACCCCGCGGTTGCTCTTGATCTCCCTCTTCCACTGGGCAACAGTCTGCTCATTGGCCAGGAAATGCTCTTGGAGACTGTTGTGAAAGATAATTGCCTGAAAAAATACAAAAAGGAAATAAAACTCAGTAAAATAAAGGAAGATGATGAATGAAGAAAGCGGAAAGAAAAGAAAAGGGAAATACCTTCATCAAGTTATGGCTTAGGGAACAGAGTTGGTTCTTGACGGATTGTGAGCTGCTGCCATGTCCGTGTCAGACTAGACCCCGCGGAGCACAATGTGAGCTGAGCAGGGGTCACCTAGGAAGTTAACGGAAGCGGGGATTTGAGGGACCACATGAAAATGCTTCCATCTCCACAAGGAAGGGTCTTCTCCCCCTCCCTGGGAACTGGAAGACTGGACAGGAGTCAAATCCCATTGCGTAAGGTACGTGGTAGAAGGATGCCGATAAAAAGTCACAACTACAACAGAAGGGCCAGGAGGAATGACCAAAGGAGAAGCGGATACAGTTGGAGTCTCGTTAGAAGTAGGAGAAGGGTCCATTTGGGAAGAACTCAGAGCATCACGCCTTGGACGGATGTTCCTTTCTTCCTCGGAGACGTCCCCAATGATAATACTCCTCAGACGCTCGCGCCTCGACATAACGCTCATTGTAAAGTTTCAAAAAAGACGCTCTCATTCCGCATCTTCCCCTTCAAACTAGAAGAAATGGAAGTACTAGAAATAAAAATCGAAAACTGGGAAGTAAGAATACCTAGTGGGATTTCAGGAGAAGACGAAGGAGATAATGTGGATGGCTACGCTTAGGATATAGGCACTGCGCGAAGGGGTGGAGCTTGGTTATCTCCCGGGATGAAGGCGACGTTGATTTCCCATCTCAGGTCTAAGAGATCATCCCAATCCCGTCCACGGATGTTGAATGCAACTACGATCTTTTCCCTTGACTATAAAGATAGATGGGGAGGTTTGTTCATTTCCTATCTACAAGACAAAGGAAAATAAAGTTAGTGAAGATAAACAAGAAAATGAGAATACATAAAGCAAAGAAATGAGAATTGGAGCTCCGAAGACTTACCGTAGACTCCCCATCTACGAGGAATCGTCCAATGACCATCACCACCCCAGTTCCCTCCTATCTGGAGAATATCTCATTCCCATATTTTATCCCTTTTTAGGATCGCGATGATCATTTTTCTTTTCTCAGCATGAGGGGCCAGATAGTAACATTTAGACTCGAAGCGGTACTTGATGATGTAGCATGCCCTAAGTTCATCTACTCCTAAATCTAAATCGTGCCTCCTATTCAAGGCTTCAAAAGCGAGAAAAATCCTATATGAACTAGGGGTAAACTAAGACGGAGCTAATTTACATGTGGAAGAATTCTTGAAAGAAATGAGAGAAAGGAAGCTTAAGTCTCAAGGCTATTTACATAGGGCTTAAGGATATTTGGTATGGAGGGCCACAGGGTTGGCCTGCATTCTCACTTTTACCTAAACCGCACACTACGCCAGAGGGAAATGCATCACAGTGGGAATCTAAAAAATGCTTTAACTCGGCCTGGTTTCTAACTAAAGGTACAGGGGGCTTAAACTTAGAAGTGTTGCCACACGCCATGGATGAAGAAGAAGGGATTTTGTGCTAGAAATTTAGAAAGAAGATGAAGAAGAAGAATATAGGGAGGGATAATTTCTTACCAGAAGAAGAAGGTAGGAAGAAATGAAAAAAGATAATCTTAAATAGGCTGCGGATTTGAAAGGAAGATATAAACGCACTCCATGGATTTTTAAAAATGGGAATCTGAAGGGACATTTCTAGAAAGGCACGACTGACAAGACTGAACCATCACATGTGCCAGTAATGGAACGATGACAGCTGGAAAAAGGAAAGGAGATAAAGCACATGTCACTCAAAGCAATTGAAAGTGAGAAACCGAAGAGGCAAAGGATAGATGACGAGAAGTTGCTTTACATGAAAGATGTCAACATGAACGAGAAACAAAGCGTCATCACAGGAAAAGCACATGTCTCTCTTAATTTAATTAACATTATATAGATTTGTTTATTATTTCCAAAGAAGTGCAGGTTCCCGAGAAAAGATAAGTTGATCTTTGTAAAGGTGCATGCAAATCAAAACTCCTCATCTCTACACATCAATAAGTGAAACTTTATTTAATGTAAATGGGGCAAATGAACAGGGAAAAAAATCAACCAAGACACGTGTACAGAAAGAATGAATCTTGAAAGGACACATGGACCATGAACATGACAAGATTGAGGGCTAGACAGGAAAATAGAAGTGACACAAATAGATCATGAAGTAAGCAAAAATGCAGATGAGATTTCTAAACGGGAAGGAACTCGAGAACGAAAAAGAGCATGGAAATGGGAAACCTCATCAGAACAGGAAAAGCAGACCACTCAACGGGAAAAAATTGACGGAGGACCCACACCTTCAAGAACAAGAAAAAGACTGACGGGAGACCCGCGCCTTCAGAATGGGAAAAGCACTCACCAAACTGTGCAAGGATTGAAAGATAAGGATAAGAAGAAGAGCGAAGAGTCGAAAGTGATCCGAAATGACAGTCAAATGGCTATGATTGATTGGGTAAGTTGAATGACTAGGATGAGACAAATTGGCAGGCCATCAAATGATTGTTACCGATTAGCTCGAAACCATAAGAAATCATTAAGTGGTTGTGACTGATTGGCAGTTGAGCGAGACAGACGGGAACGAGAAAGGGAAAGGGGCACATACCTAGCAGAGTGATCCCCACGAACGGGTATAAATATTCTTAGGCCTAATGAGTGCCAACTTTTCTATTATTATTTTAATCAACTTATGTAATTTGAGAAATTTATATAAGACCAATGTATTAAATGAAAATTGGACATTCAATGCAACAAAAAATACAACTCAAAGCATTTATTCATTGCATTCTCTTGTTCTTAAACTCTCTCTCTCTCTTATTAATACTTATATAAAAATATCGTTATTGATATTTTTTCCGTTAATCAGGTTTTTCCTTTGATCCCTGATTAACGGAAAAAATATTTTACAGTAGAATTTGTGGATCATGTTGTGAGACTTGACCTCATAAGTAATTACCCATCATACTTATAATTAATAAAAACTAGAACAAGGTAATTAATTATTGACGTAGTCAATTATGTCAATGACATAAAAAAGATCTAGATATTGAACAAAAATAAAGTAAGTAATCATAAATGAAAAAAATGAACATGTGATTGAATGAAACTAAAAATAATAATCTAATTAGATAATTTGAATTTTATGTGGTTAAAAGTAATAGCAAAACTTAATACTTCTTAAAATTTAAAGATTAACATGTCAATTAAAATTTATTTAAAAAGAAGAAGATAGTTTATTATACCCTACATCTATATGATCTGGAATTTTTAGTTTTTATTGATTGTTGATTTGATTTGTTTTCTATAGCATACAAAAAGTTTTATCAAACACATGTTTTCATTTCAACTATTTTTTAAATACTACTACAAATCATCTGTTTTTTCACATTATCAACACTAGAATAAACATAGTACACTGTTAATAGACAAGTTTTTGTATTAAAATTTTTTGTAAAATAAAAAGTCATTAATCTTTTATGTTCTTATGTGCACGGAGTTAACAAAACTAATTAAAATCTTGTATCTAGCATCCACCACTAATGAATAAGCCTAAGCCTCTGCTAGTCATAAGTTCGGTAGGAAACATAAAAAACTGTAGAGAAAATAAGATGATTTATTTCATCTAAGCTGTTTGTTTTGAAAAATGAAGGTTTAGATGACTTTTCGCTAAACAATAAAAATGAACAAAATGATATATTAGATCTGAATCATCTAAATTTATAAAAATAGTCCAACCTAATTGACACATCCCTCGAGTAGATCCCAATAATAAGATATATGTATACTACGTAGATATTTTGTTTGGTGCAAAACAAAGATGGATGGGGAATTATGTTTTGATGTATCATACAAATGTTTGTCCTTTTTCGTGGGGTTTGTGGGTTTACTAAAAGCAGTAAAGTATTTGAAAAACGGTTGGTGTGTTGAACTTGAACATTCAAAATAGGCGGATTACGCGGGGTTTCTATATGACAAGAGGACGCGTTTTCACGTGCCTCGTTTTCATTGAGCTTTCTGTTTCATCATGTTGCGGTCCCACGTGGTTTCCACGCACTTCTTTCTCTTTCAGAGAAAATATATTGGGTGGGTGGGGACACTTCTTTTTTATTTTGGATTACAGTAATCACCGGTCACTCGACAGTTTGTTGCCCGACGAACTCAACTTTGTTAAATTACTTTTCCAAAGTGTATTTTGGGTCTGTGTTTCAATAATAATTCAATGAATACGCGTTAGGACTGTTTGATAAATAAAATAAGATAAAGTAGACTGACCTTTTGAAATTTGTTTAAAATATACATACATCCTATATAATTTTAAAAAAAAATACAGACATGTCTTGTCATTTTATTTGGTTGACAAAAATATATATAATATTTTTGAGTGTCTGATAAATAAATTGAGTGATATTATTTCACCTAAAACTATATATAATATTCTTTTCAAGTCAACTAGAAACTAAAGAAAAAATCAATAAGATTATAATTAATGAAACGAAACAATCAGACTACATTTATATATTAATTAACATAATTGAGAAAGAACTGATCGAATGGATTAAACAAGACAGACAACTATGATTTTCTATGCACGTTGAGAGTTTTTGTGTCCTAGCTTTTCTTGGAGTTTTATCTTCACTTTGAAATCATGGGAAATCGCATGGCAGCATTGTCCTTGAGTGTAGAAGAGGATGAAAAATTGGTGTTGGACTTGGAGGGATCCGAGACGGCGACGTTATTTAATGAGTATTGTTTGATAAACAGGTTTCTAACTGACAGAGAGATACAGTTCAACCCAATGTGACATCGGCTTGCAAACATATGGTGACCAGAGAAATATATCAATATTAAGGAATTACCTGATCAATTGCATATGTTTCAATTCATTCACCAACTAGATTTGACATGAGTTCTTGATGGAGGACCGTGGGCATTTGATTCACACTTATTAATTGTTCACCGCTTATAAGAGGGTGAGGTCCCTCCTAGTATTCCTTTGTTCCATATAAATGTTTGGGATGACGGTGGGGAAGCAATTAGGTAGTTTTATTAGTGATTTTTTGGAGTATGATGCAAAGAATAATGATGGAATATGGCATTCATATATGCAGGTTAAGGTTTGTATGGATGTTCATTTACCGTTGCAAAGGTGGAAGAAAATTAAACTTAGGGGAGGGGGATTCAGTCTTGTTAGATTTAAATATGAATTTCAAACTTATTTCTATCATCATTGTGGAATTCTTAGGCATACAGATAAAATTTGTCCAACGAGTTACACATGAGGGAATACAGAAAAGAAAAAAGAATGGGGAAATTGGTTGAAGGCTAATAACCGGAGGATGACGGGGCTGGGCGGTGAACGGTGGCTCTGGGAGGGGAAGATGATGCTGGAAATTTTAATTTTTCATTGAGTGAGGAGCAAAAGAATAGAGTTGTTACTGGTGTGGGCATGATGAATGGGGGGAAGATTTACTGTTATGGGCGAAATAAATGGGGAATATACTGAGGGCGTGATAGGTAGGAGGATGGATCTTCTGCAGGCGTGGGGATGGGAGTATGGTACGCTTCTGGCGTGAGAAGGGAAGGAGAGAGATATGTTGCGGGCGTGATAGGGAGACGAGTGCACTGCTAGAATGAGGGAGCATGGGAACATTGCTGATGTGAAGTCCACTCTGTATTTGTTCAAGGAAATGGTAAGGAAATGACCCAAATCTGGTTGATTTCTTCTAAAAACTTAGACAAGTTCTCTCCATTAGGATGGATGGAAAAACACTTCTCTTCAAAAATGATACTTCTTCCGCCAAATTGCTTGCTCTCACAGCCATGCCTTTCACCCACTCCACAACCTGTTTAGTTCGTTGACGAATCAAGTCGTGCTCTTATCGCAGCAATTGATAATCATATCTCAGTGCATCGACATTTGCATCATTGTTTCTTGCCAATTTCTCTGCCACATTCTGATAAGCTCTAACTTCGTGCTTGAGGCTTGCGATGACTTTCAATAATTCTTCACAATCACTTGTTGACTCGGTCTTCCTAACTTTATTATTCTCTAAATAAACTTGTAAATTATCAGTGATTCATCATAATGAGTCATACTGTTCTTCTAACTCAACGATGTACGCATTTTTCTTATCGACAGTCCCCTTCACCTCTTCTAAAACCTCATGTACAAGCTTATGTTTCCTTTCTAACTTCATGATTCGATCCTCCTATTCGTAGATTAACCCTCGCAAATTCTCATTGTCTTCTGTCATCTTTCTAATTTTATTGTTCAGTTGGCGAGTGTCAGTTCCCAACTTTGAGTTTTTTCGCTTTGGAGATTCTCGATCCTCAATCTTATTTCTCAAATCTATAAGTTGTTTTTCAGCTTTTATCCGATGTTTATCACAAATTTGCCTCAACTATTTGTCGTCAGTTTTCTTCCAAAAGGGATAGATTCTTTTGACGCTTCTCATATAACTCATCCCGCTCTTCCCTTTTAACAATCTCTCGATGAGCTTCCGGTGATTTGGATGATTTTAAATCCTCAACTGGTAAGACAATCTCAAGCCACGCTTCATACTCCTTTGTGCAGTTCATGCGATTCTTCTCATTTTTCATCCTTCTCATTATTTTCCAAGCTTCAATCAACTACTGCAGTTTTTGTTGAATATCTTGAGAATCGTAACCGACTTCAATATCCTTTAATGTGTGCATGGCAGGGACAAACTGTCTCATGTATAATTGACAGAGCACCATTAGTAGAGCATAACTAGTACTACCCCATGATCTTGGGAGCGGGACCCATTGGAAGTCGCCACATCTATAGATCATCGATGTCGATGGCATCCAATGGGATTTCCAGATATTATCCTCATCTTTCAACTTTGATAGGAATGAGAACCACACTTCTTTTGTAGGAAACTGCAGATTTCATTTAGCCATTCCAAATTCTACAATGGGGATTCTCGTCTTTATTTATGAACTTGAAAACTTAACTTGAGGACATTTGAAATCTGGGGGACATTTTAGATGGTTACAATTAAAATACATAAAATAGATGGAGATCCGATGAACTTTCCTTTTTCCAAACACTCGAGTGTTATTTAAGGAACAAAAAGTCTCAGCAAAAATTGAGATAATAGGGTTAACACCATGTTCAACTTGAAGGAACATTTTTATCATTTTATCATCCACATAACCTTGAATCTTTGGAAACAACACGGCGCCATAAATACACAGAGCATAAAGAGTCATACCATTGTCTTCCTTCAAGACATTTTGGGTGAGATCTAGGATGTAATCCAGTGGCCCATACTCATTCCCCCCTTTAACTTTCAACCTTTTCTCAATCTCAGATGCATGGATAGTACCCAATAGCTTAGATAAAGCTCTATTCAATGTGAGCTTTTTGTAATAATTATAAACTTTATATGTGTTTTGCAGCAGAACATTCAGTATGGCTTGATATTCTTCAATTGTAGGAGTAAGATCAATTGTTCCAAAGGTGAAACATCTATACTATGGTCCCAGAAATGCATTAAACCTTAAGAACATGAGCGTTGACTACAATATACAGAAGATAAGTGATGTGACCATATATGCCGACAAATAAATTTTTCTGCTCCAGTGAAAAATCCTTTCCATATCTTCTTCAACCTCTACTAGTCAGTGTGTAAGAACTCTATTCTAGTGATTGATGGTAGAAGAACGACATCCTCCTTTTTCAGACAATCTCCTTTTCATTTTTGTGTTTCCTCTTACCATTGGGCTACTATAACTTGATCTTCTATCACATTCGAAGTGGAAGTCATGGTCTCTAAAATATGAATGAATTGAATACTTCTTTACAATCCATATTACACAGCATGATGCATGTAAGAAAAAAAAGACGAATTCAGAAGTGAAACAATGGGGAAGAAAAGAAACATTTAAGTAGTGTTTCTTTAAGTAGAATCTCTATTTCTATCAAATATTGGTCATGAGATGGGGTCTAAAAACCAAATGCATGTGTGGTTGGGCTCTCAAATATCTTAATAGGCTCTCGGGTTGTCCACACTATTATCCAAACGGAGTAGTAGGGGTCCGCAAACGGTATCTTGAAAAGGTTGGTCTGAGTGAGAACTTTCATGAGCCTACACGGGAACCACAATTCCATGAAGGCATTTCATTACTCAATCTAGCTAATCCTAAAGGGAAAGTCCGAGTATAAGGCTAGTGTATGTGTGTGAAATTAGAAATTATGTAAAGAAATATACTTCATCAAAAAATGAACTATATACAACTATAAGCATGAATAAGAAAAACAATGAATGAAATAAACAAATAAAGAAACACACAAAAGGATAGCATATGATAAAATTTTGGCTTGACTCTTTATCGATCTAAAAATGATTAGACCAATTACGTCCCTAGTAGAGTCGCCACCAATCATTTTAGGGTGTGATTGTTCACCCAATTTTAAAATAAAAATTTTGGTATACAAAAACTCAAAGTTGATTTGGGAGTCATCTGTGTGTGAGGAGGGTATAGCACCCCACAAAAATGATTGTTAAAATGGTTACCAAAGTCAATAAAATGTTATCTAAGTTATATTTTGAAAAATTAAGGTTGAAAAAATTCATTTTTGAATGTCTCATTTGGTACATTTTGTATCATAAAATTGAACAAATAAATTAACTTTTGATGGGTAGTACAAATATCATTGAACAGTAATTTTTTTAGTTTTTTAGGTTTTTTTGAAAACCAAAGCGTTATTTGAGTTATTCTTAGTATCCCAAAAATAATTCATCACCTCAGTAGTTCGAAAAATTTGGTATCTTAGAAAACTCAAAGTCCGTCATAAAAATTTTTAGTAAAAAAGATGGATAAAAATGATAACATTTCAAGTTACGTGTAATTTTGTGACACAAACATATACATGTTATATAATCACGAAGTGAATGAGTAATGAAGCATAAACATGATAATATAAGAGACCTACATAAAAAATATCTAAACAAACGTTATAATCATAACTAAAAATGTAAAATAAATAAATAGATAAAAAATAGAATCACATGTAGTTTTATGATGAGCAAGTGGAGAAAATATAAAGTAGAAGATGAATATGTAAAACATGTATAAGAAGATAAATATAAAGAATATAAAATGAAATGAATATTAAAATACATATACAAAAACAAACAAAAGAGAGGAAATTAAAATAAAATGAATATATAAAAAAAACAAAGAAAAACCAAAACAAAAAATGGGTGGGGGAGAGGATGTTGCCATCTGTTGCCAAGAGATGGTGTTTTTTTTAATAAATAAAGTAGTAATAATTTTTTTATATAAATAGTTTTGAACTATAAAATTTCACAAATATATATAGTATAAGTATACCTTTTATTTTTGACTAAGTAGTCTATTAATTATCATTTATTTTTTCTTCAATAATTACTATTCAAATAGTAAAAAATTACAAATGGTAATTAGTTGAACTGAGCGTCATGTAAGAAATGATCAATAAAATTTCAAAATATAATTTTTTTGGGATACAAATATGCCCTATTTTTATTTTGAACTACTTAGTTCACTAATTACCATTATTTTATTTCTTCTCCATTGCTAATCAAATAGTAAAGGAACGATCATTGATGATAACTAGTTCAAACAAATATCACTAAAATGATGAATAAAGTTTTTAGATAAAAATAAAATATTTTTTTGGGATATAAATATACTATTTTAATTTTGGACTACTTAGTTTACTAGTTACCCTTATTCCTTTTCTGCCATCATTGATAGTCTATATATATATGTTTAACTCTCTATTTAATGTATTTTATGCATAAGAAATTAGCATATGGAATTTTCGCATCAAATGTATACTTTCAACCCATTAAATGGTTGATTCACATTGAGTTAATTTTGTACCCATCAAAAGATTTATCATCATCCTCATTTATTGAGTTGATGACAAATATATTTCACAATCAAATTTGTAGGAAAATCATCAATGCACAAAATAAAACTCAAGATTAAGAGTAAAAGATGAAGAATAATGAACAAACACTTATATATGGAAAAAGAAACAAAGACTATGCACTACATGAGTATGAAGGAGAGATGATGAAGAATAAAGAAGAATATAATGTTGTTAGCTAATGTGCGAGAAATTCAAACTACCTTAAAAAAGAATGAGAGAAGATGGATATGTGAATAGAAATGTAAACTCTCTTTCTTTCTATCTTGGAAAATCTCTCATATTTCTTACACACACTCTCTAAAAAATGTCATCTCCTTCTTTCTCAAGACCTCTCTTTCTCTCCCCCAAGATGACATCCCCTCAAGTGAAGACTTCCTCTCTATTTATAGGTAAATTTAAGGTTTCACTTTTTACTTTTAGTCAATTTGCTTTTTATTTTAATTTTTTAATCCTTGGACCATTTTTTCAAATCATACACATATTCTTAGACTAGTATATGAGGGAAAATGTGTATATTCAAAGTATTAGACCAGACAAAATATGGTATCTACAATGATCTTTCTATTGGTTGGCGTTGTATCGATTTTTATGGACAGCCTGATAGAAGTAATCGACATTTGTCTCGGAGTCTTCTTCGATAATTAAAGAACATTCACAGCTTCCTTGGTTTGTGATCGATCATTTTAACGATATTCTTAGCCCTCATGATAAGAATGGTATTGTTCTGCATCCTAATTGGCTTATACGTGGTTTTCATGATGCTGTGGTGGACTGTGGTTTGTTCGATTTACCCATGGTAGGTTATAATTACACTTGTGAGAGAGGGAGGGGGACGGAAAGATTTGTTGAAGAATGATTGGATCGGTGTCTGGTTAATTCAGACTGGATGGAGCTGTTTCCTCAAGCCCGACTATTATGCCTTTTTTCCTCAGTTTCTGATCATCATCCCATTGAGCTGACAATTCGTCTGAAAGAACACGTAATGCAAACTTATAAATTTATATTTGAGAATTCCTGGTTGATTGAAGAGGATTTTCGTATTCTTGTTCAAAACTATTTAGATAATTCTGCTAGTTTTAATCTGATTGAGAGATTGGATATTTGTGTGGACCCAATGGGGAGATGGGGAAAATCATGTAGGAGACACTTTACTGATCGACTTCATAAAGTCAAATCTGAGCTCTCTTAGACTATGCACTCGCGTTCAACAAATGCAAGTGATAAGGTTGTAAATTTATGAAACTCGTGGAATAGGACGTTGAGGGATAAGGAATTATACTGGAAGCAACGTGCTAAAAATTTCTGGATGAAGGATGGGGATTGCTATAGCCATTTTTTTCATGTTTCGGCTTCTGCTAGAAGAAAGAAGAATTACGTTGCTCGGTTGTAAAATGATAGAGGTAATTTTGTAGAAGATAAAGTTGGCTTTGGTTAGATAGCTATATCTTATTTTTCTGAGCTTTTTTTCTGTAAAATGATGTGGATGACTCTACTTCTGATGTTTCATAGATGGAGGCTAAAGTTTTAGAAGGTCAAAATCAATTATTAATCGCACCTTTTACAGAAGGGAAATTCACAATGGCATCTTTTCAAATGCATTCTAATAAGGCGCCTAGTCTATACGGTCTCAACCAGCTTTTTTCAAAAAATTTGGCAGGATATTGGGATGGATATCCTCTCCCTTTGTGTTCAGTTCCTAAACTCATGTCATTTTCCCGAGGTTATGGCAGCAACAAAGATCGTACTAATAAAAAAAGGATAGCATGAGTTCTATGCATGGCTTACGCTTCTCGTTATGTAATGTGGTTTATAGGATCCTTGTGAAAGTCTTGTCCAATCGTTTGAAGGGTCTCCTTCCAAGCATTATTTCAGAGGAACAATCATCTTTTACTACAGGGAGTCTGTAATTGACAATGTCACTGTGGCATTTGAGGTAATTCATAATATACGTCAGAAAACAAGCGGCAAAGTAGGTGATATGGCTTTCAAAATTGATATTAGTAAAGCTTATGACCGAATCAAATGGTCGTATCTTTGAACTAATTTACTTCAGTTGGGTTTTCATAATTGTTGGGTTGATTGGATGATGCTTTGTGTGTCCTGAGTTCTGTACACAGTTGTGGTTAATGGCGAAGACGTCAGTTCGTTAACTCCTCATCGAGGATTTCGTCAAGGTGATCCACTATCATCGTATTTGTTTATCTTATGTGCTGAGGGACTCTCTAGCTTAATTACAAGAGAAGATAATTGTGGTAATATTCATGGTGTATGCATTTCTCATGGGGCTCCAAGTATTTCTCATTTGTTGTTCGCGGATGATAGTTTCTTCTTCTTTTGGGTAGTTTTGGATGAATGCCATATCATGAAAAATATTCTCTCTTAGTATAAGGTGGATTTAGGTCAAGCAGTGAATTTTGGAAAATTTAGGTTGTTCTTTAGTAGCAATGTTGGGCTCGATTTACGGGAAGGTATTTAGTAGGAACTTGGTGTAACAAACAGCCTAGTTAGTTATTTGATTGGAAAAAAGAATAGAGGTATATTTAGTTATTTAAGAGATCGGTTGTGGCAGAAGCTTTTTGGAAGATCAAATAGATTCCTCTCTCTGGCAGGTAAATAGGTTTTTATTAAAGTTGTAGCACAAGATCTTCCTTCCTATTGTATGAACAACTTTCTTCTCCTGGCCTCTTTATGTGAGGAGTTGCAGAGAATTATGAACTCTTTTTGGTGGGGCTCGAAACATGGTGAATCGAAACAAATCTATTGGGCATCTTGGGATCGCTTATGTTAGCGGAAAGAATATGGTGGTTTGGGATTTTGTCATTTATACTCTTTCACCCGTGCTATGTTGGGAAAGCAAGTTTGGAACCTTATATCTCATCTTTTTGCTCTGGCTTCGTGTGTTCTCAAAGGAAAATATTTTCAGAATGAGACTTTGTTTTCAGCTCAAGTGGATAGCAAGCCGAGCTTTATTTGGCAGAGCATTTGGAATACAATTTCACACCTTTGAAGTGTTTATAGATGGCATTTTTGGTCTGGGTCTTCTATTAAAGTATGGTTCGATCCTTGGATTCTAAATGAACATGGTTTCCTGCCTAGAACAGAGATCAAACATGGACTTAAGGATATTTTGGTTCGTGATTTGATGATTCATGGTTGTCAGGATTAGGACGTTGAGATGTTGTATGAAGTTTTCGATCAGGAGGATGTTAATGACATCCTTAGTATTCCAGCAGGTTCTATGGCTGAGACGGATCGACAGTTGTGGCATTTTGACCCTAAAGGTATCTACACTGTCCGATCAGGATACAGGTTTGGATGTGGTGAATGAGTGTGTGCTTTGTGACAATTATGGGAACATCTTCTGCACTTGTTTGTTGATTGTCCCCTTGCTGTCTAATGTTGGTCTTATTTAGATATTCTAATATTGAATGGGAATGTAGACAACTTTACAAATTGTCAGACCAGGATATAGGTTTGAATGTGGTGAATGAGTGTGTGCTTTGTGACAATTATGGGGAACATCTTCTGGATGAAGGATGGGGATTGCTATAGCCATTTTTTTCATGTTTCGGCTTCTGCTAGAAGAAAGAAGAATTACGTTGCTCGGTTGTAAAATGATAGAGGTAATTTTGTAGAAGATAAAGTTGGCTTTGGTTAGATAGCTATATCTTATTTTTCTGAGCTTTTTTTCTGTAAAATGATGTGGATGACTCTACTTCTGATGTTTCATAGATGGAGGCTAAAGTTTTAGAAGGTCAAAATCAATTATTAATCGCACCTTTTACAGAAGGGAAATTCTGTACTTGTTTATTGATTATCCCTTTGCTGTCTAATGTTGGTCTTATTTAGATAGTCCAATAGTGAATGGGAATGTAGAGAACTTTACAAATCGATTCTGCTCTATGCTAAATGGTTGTGATAGGAATAAACATGAACAAATTTGTATGGTGATCTAGGCAATTTGGGGTAAGTAATAAGGTTTTATGGCAGAACAAGTGTCTGTCTGTTGTTGGGTGTGCTCAGATTGAATCCCGCTCATAACAGATCAACAAGAGGAGAAATTATTTGCTGGAGGCGTCCGCTGTAGGGTAAGCTGAAGATTAACTTAGATGCTGCTTTGGATCATGATACAGCCACCATTGGGCTAGGGTGAGTTCTCCATGATTCTATAGGGACATCAAGAATGTGTGTGTCTAAGCAAATGTTTGGCCATTGGACTGCCAGTATAGCTGAGGCAATGTGTCTGAAAGAGGTGCTTAGTTAGGTACATGATTCAAATCTGGCAGACGTGATTATTGAAACTGATGCGAATATTGTGGCTGATAGTTTGGTGAAAGATGTCCTCGATTTTAGTGAATTTGGTTGTTTGATCTGTTCTTGTAAGTTGTTGATTTCTGAATGCTCTAACGTTGCATTATCTTTTGTTCATAGACAAGCGAACACAATAACTGACTCTTTAGCTAGAGTTGCTCGTTCAAATGTTGGTCTACTTTATTGGCATAAGTCTTGACTCATGATGTAAAAAAAACAAGATAGACAATTGAAGTAATTAACTAAAGCAGTGCTAAACTTGGCAATGGAATGTTCTAGTTCAGCTTTGACTCACAAATCCATTTTAACATATTTGAAGCGTAGGGAGAAGATTGAATCGTTCAATGATATGAAAAGCAGTGTCAAAGAAGGTATAAGTCATACAACGCGACGAACAATAACAACCACGAAGCCCTATAACGTGATGGAGTTAGCGACGGTGACAGCGATATCCTAGCAATGACAATATGGCGCTTTAGGTACTGTGATTTTCCTTCTTCATCGTAACCAAAACCAGACCAGGAAGTTTGGTAAGATAGAATACGTAGTAGAGTGAGGTTGAGATGTGTAATTTCTAAAAGGAAATGAGATAGTTTGAAAATGTAAATTGAAATAGAATTCAGGTAAACGTTATTTAACTTATTTGAGCTTCAAGTTTATTGACTTTTTAGCTTATTAAGCTATCTCTTAAAAATAAGCTGATATAGCTTATTGAATTGATTATCAAACATGATTAATATATTTGATTATGTACAATAATTTATACAATAATGAGTTTAAATTATGATTGCTACATTTAATATATGTATCAATTTAATCTAGACAAGACAACGTAGTTTCGATTAGATAAAATACATTTTAGTAAAAACAACATCGTTTTGATTAATAAAGATATACATCAACCAAAACAATGATGTTTCAAATTTTCCTGAACATTTAAGAGATAATGTTATTAGTTGACAAGACATTATGGGTGCCGCATAGGCGCCACATAGGTAGTCGGTAACACCATCAAAGTTTATAAATGGAGAATGAGTATAGGAGGATCACATTGATAATTTTTAAAGCTATAATGTACAAATTGAAATTTAAATGAATATATAATGAAGAAATTGACATTTTAACTTCAAATATAATTAGATGAAATTATAAATTACAAAATGTATAAATTAAATGAAATCATATACTATTGAAATTCCGCTTCTAGAAAAATCAATCATGCATTATTGTAGGACCACATGACGAAATCCACATCGAGGGACAATTACATGTCACAGACTCACATATATTACCATATGCATGTTGGTAACACTATCACTACAAAAAAGCTTACTATATTGCGATAGTTATATTGCGACAGCTATATCAACCGCTGCGATTGCATTATTTTCTTGTAGTGTATGCATATATTATATTAGTTTGGTAAAGATACTACATGAATTCGAGAACTATATATAACATATATTTTTTGTGGTTTAATGTTAAAATATCAGAAATTGCAGCGAATAGACAAGTTCAGAAGTAGGAGTTATGAAATAGCTCGATTTTTTATTAGATAAATGGTAGTTTTCAGTGTGCCACATCACCAGTTTATTTACCCTAATTTCATATTGTCAGATTTTCCCTCAATAAATTGTTACGCATGATTGATTGTGTGGGTCCACTATAATTAATTAGTACAATAAAGAAAAATTAGTTTACATATTTATGATAAATTAAATATGAAATTTATATTTATATTTAGCCTATTATATTCAAGAACTAATTATGGATATATCTTTTTTTCCATATCTAGTTGATAATATTTAGGATAAAGACGATTTTTCATAATTTTAGCTAATTCGGTTTAATTGATTATCTTACATTTTTATGGAAAAAATATCATAATTCAGCATTAGGCCTACCGGTTCACACGCAATTAAGTTTCTTCGTCATTAATCTTATTTTTTAACCTGCAATTCTTACATCAATTTTCTAAGATTTGTAGTAAAAAACCTATTTGTTTCACCGACTGAACGCGGTTGACGGAGTTCTATTAAGAATTTGTGAACTTTTCAAATTTGTGAATTTGACCGAGTTTAATTGAAGTTCTTCAATCTGCAATTCATTTGTACGTGTTTGGTTTCAGAGTAATGGAAGGCTAATACTCTTTGTTGTTTTGTCATTATAATATTGCTTTAAGATATTTTTTTTTATAGTTTTTATCCATATTTTTGAAGCTTTTTTATACATTTTTTTCATAAAATAATTTTTAGGAATTTCAAAGATCCCTACTATTGTAATATATGATGTAAGATGAGATGAATCAAAATCATATGTTGATTTTTGATCAAAACACTTTTTGGTTGATATCAATATGAAATTCATTGAGCTTGTTGAAGGAATTAATTCGATTTTAGATTCTATTGATGGGAGAGACAAGTTTGAAATTATTGTCAAATTATAATTTGGCAATGCTTCATCTACCACTGTTGAAATAAAAAATGATCAGAATGTTGGATGGTACGTTTCATTAATTATGAATGAAAATGGGGTTAACTTTCCACTAATTATTGACAAGAATAGATTCGTTATTGACCAATCCAATTTCAAAATATTATACTTGGAGGGAATAATCAATCAGAATCAATAGAATGCAACCATGCTCAAGATGATGATGTTTTTATTGTTCATGTTGATTTAGAAAATATCCCTACCAATTTTGACATTAAGAAGATTTCATTGTTTAAAAACAAGTATGAGTTAAAAAATGTGTTGCATATAATTGCGTTGAAAGGAAATTTTGAGTTTAGGGTTGAAAGATCTAATCGTGAAAGAATGAATGCACGTTGTGTCAATGACCAATGCAAATGGTTTGTTCAGGCATCGACATACAGAGGTGGCCTGCTTTGGATGGTTCGTGAATATATTAAGGAGCACGGCTGTTTGTTAGAATTTGTTCAATGTGATCATCGTCAAGCAACATCAGACATTGTTGGTCAATGTATCAAAGGTAAATATAGGAATGACATATGAGGTCGGACATCACCTAAAGATATCATTGATCACATGTATTACAAGCATGAGGTTACTATTGGCTATTACAAAGCATTGAAAGCAAAATAAAATATATTGGATTTGCTTCGAGGTACACCAGAAGAATCGTACGCAAGACTACCATTGTATCATTATGCATTGAAAGAAAAAAAATACAGGTATATAATAGTTTTAGTATATCATTTATTGATTTCTTATTCAATATATATGATTTTCATTTATTTTCTATGTAGGTACTGTGACAATTATTCAGAATGATAAGAATGGCATGTTCAAATACCTTTTCATGGTTTTGTGGGCTGTTTTGAAAAGCTGGCATCATTGTAAACCTGTGATTTCAGTTGATGAAACTTTTTTGAAGAACAGATACCTTAGTACACTTTTAACAACATCATTGTTTGATAGCAATAATCAAATCTTTCCTATGGCATTTGTTGTGGTAGATTCAAAAAATGATTTATCTTAAGGTTGATTTTAATATGTATTTTACAGCTACCAAATAAGTCATGTACGTGTCGAAGATGAGATATATATGAAATACCATGTGCACATGCTCTAGTGTAATGAATAAAAGGCAATTGAATCTGTACTTGTACATTTCTTCATATTATTTAAAGAGTGAGCTAGATGCAACGTATGAGAGATTGACTCATCATCTCGGAAACAATAATCAATGGAATATTTCGGAAGATGTTCAAATGCATCATATACTTCCACCTAAAAACAAACGTTCGGCCGGTAGACGTACAAGTACGGATTTAATTTTAATAAACAATTTCTAACTATTGATAATGTTATTGATCAATAATAAAGTATATATTATTGATCAACTAACTCATTGATGAAGTTGTTTTTTTTATACATTATCTTATCATTTGTTCCATTTGGAAAAACAAATGTAATTGTCCCTCGCACTCTCGCACTTTCGCAGATATAGAAGCCATCAGCTAAACAACTCACACTCTCGCACTCTCGCAGACCTAACCTAACCCCCTTCACCCTAGAAGGACAGCTCGAGTCGAGAGATGAGAAAGGTGGCTGCTCTCGACGACAGAGGAGTGGTACATGCTCTGCTCGGCTGCCCAGGACTACGATGGAGTGGCATCTACTCTACTCGTGTGATGAAGGAGTGGCTTCTATTTGCTCGGCTGCTCGACGACGAAGGGGAGATCTGTTTGCTCGACGACGAATGGGAGATCTGGTTTATTTCTTAGCGGATGTTTGATTTTTAAATGAATGCATTTTCAATTAAAGTTAGTACATCTGGACAATGCGATTGTTTTGTTTGTTTGATTTTTTTCCTTATGTAATAACTAATTCTCACATTATTCTTCATACAAAAAATTCACTTTACTTTGAATTTCAATCAATCTTACTTTAAAATGACTTTGATGTATTGTTGGGTAGTTTAGGTTGGAAGTATTTTAGAGAAGCAATTTTACTATGTATGAGATGCTTGTAAGAAAGCAACGTATCAATGGTGATTTTTCTACCAATCTTATGTAATTATGACGAACATTGTCCTACATTTTGTTTGAAACCTGAATACTTCTTGCATACACAATAAGAGGTTACTAGTACTAAAATATGTTTTCAACCTGAGCACAATATGTCTCAGTCATCTGTACATATTTTAATCTGCCAATGCATAATTGTGCATCTTTCCAAAATAGTTCTCTTGGGTCTGGTATCGAGGAAATTAAAAGGATCTGGATATTAACTTACGTCTGATTGTGCTTTCCATGATAGAAGGATACCTATACCTGTAAATGTCCATTGTTGCTGAGTTGAGGCAAAGCGCACATTTTATTCAGTGCATATACTGAAAAATTATCAGTTCATCAATGTATTCCCTAAATTGCTTGATGTGTAAATCAGTTTTCTATTGATTATTTGTGGGTAGATGTGCATAGAAAGATATCGGCTTTTATGTGAGAGAGAGTGGTAGTGGAAGGGAGGGAATGACGAAAGAAGGAACATATATGCTCCAGTTGATGGGGTGATCTTATGTTGATGAATATGAACATGTACATGTGGCAAAAGAAGCTTTTTGCTATAATTTGTCTTCTTAATCTGTTTCTACAAGTTTATTATATCTATGGAGTTGGTTCACGGCCGACACTATCAACTACCAATATTATGAAAGAACTTAACCTAAAGGTGATTGTTATTTACTGCTCAAGTTTTAGTGGTTGGACTTACCTGATATAGCATTTAAGTAGAAATCCATGTATTAGTAGAAATTATCTGATATAGCATATGTGTTTTTTTAGCGTGTAAATGCATGTACAAATAATGATTCTGCTAATTTGATTAGTCAATGATTTGTCAACTCCAATGCAAGTTTACGTCCACTAGACATTTCAGATAGGTCAGTCTAAAATCTATATTTGTGTAAAGAAGTGGTGAGTAAATAACTCCTCTTAACTTTGATACATTCCATCCTTGAAATTCAGCATTTCCTAATATAAGGAGCAATACACCCTGTTTAGGGTTGTTCTACTTCTTAGTTGCACAATTTAGGTACCTTGGTGGTATCAATGTTCACCCATTTTCATGATTTTCTTGTTCTTTTTACTAAATTATAATTCAGTTTTCAGATGAAGAACTAAGAACCAAAGGTTTTTCTTTTCTTTTCTTTTCTTTAACTCAAAAAGTTTTATTATGTTCTTTTCAAAACTGGATAAAGGTATTTCATTTTATATTTTAGTTTTTATTATGTTAAATTTTAGTTGTGCTATTAATTTTAATGTATATTTTTTTTTGTTCTTTAGAGCTTATGACTAAAGAGGAGTCTGTAATAGTGGAGGACGATGTCGAGTAGTACGACGTATGATCTACTATTTAACTGCTTCTTTTTACCATGTTTATGTTCATTTTATGTAATGTTTTATTTATAATATTTTGGTTGCGGCATATTCCATAAGTGTATTTTGGACCTTCTGTATTAGTATTTTTAAGTATTTTATGTGGTTTATTATAGGTAGAAATGGTTTGGTAATTTTTTTTAATTTTTTTATATATTTTTTCTGACAGGACAAACCGCAAAAAATAAACCAAATCGAACCGATTTTGAACGGTTCGGTTTGGTTCGGTTTATGTTGAACATGTGGTTCAGTTTGATGGAACCCTTTTGGGTGGTGATTTATCAGTGGTTGGTGTCTTAATAGGTGGCACTCGGGTCTGTACAGTAGGTTCAATTGTTGTTGGAATTGTTGGTGGAACGGGTGGCGGAATAATATCTTGAACAATGCGTTGCACAACATTTTCAATCTATATTTAAAATAAATAAGTAACGTAGGCAATTGAACTATACATAATTATGTTTATGCAAATCAATAGTTTATTCAATAGATCTAAATACAAATATAATAAATGTATCAAGTATTTCACTAAATTACCTCCAAATCGTACAAGCTCAAGTTCGGTAGGTCAGTTTCATCTTCATTTCCTTTCTCGGTATTTATTCCTTGTTGTGGATGTTTTTGTTGCTCATACACGTGCTTTGACAAAACCTTAAATTATATTTATATCTCATTGATAAAGAAAAATAAATGATAGACAACTCAATTAAAAGAAGTATACAGATGCAAAAAATCAAATTAATATGTCAATCAATGTCAATAATTTATTCATACCTCAGTCTTTGAAATACTCGATAACTCATCCAACTTGGAGTTGATCTTTCCAATCTCCAATAAAATCTCTCATCTATCTGGTCCAACCTAGACTCAACCATATGAGGTGATGATGTTTTTTGTTTTTTATGGTTCAAAATTTCATCAAACTCATCGTCGTCGCGTTGAGCCTCCTCCCTATCTGGTTGGGTATCAACAACATGTTATCCTTTGATTGACCAGATTTGGGGTCATATTCTATAGTTCTTAATTCATCAAAAATAACTTCAAACTTCTTAATCACAAGCTTTTGTAAAGCAAATGTTTATAAAATAGTTAATAACAAATATAGAAGTAAGTATAATATTTCAATTAATTTTAGTACTTACATTCTTATTTTCGAAAACCATGTCCGTCAAATCACGCTTGTCTGGTTGAGTGACAACTATCCAATTGTTGATCCTTAGATTAAAACTCCCACTTTCTTTATAAATACCATCGGTGGCGTTGTCAATAAAGATACTGTCTCAAGTGCCCAGACGATTATTGCATGCGGGAAACCGTAGAACACATGAGCAGTACTTTCCAGAATTTGGCTTATTTTCCGCATAATTGCTATCGTTACATCAAAAGATAGTTTTTCATAAGGATATAAATCGAACAGCTCGTCATTATCGACCAGCAGTAAGGGTCAACCAATACATGCTCGTGTTTAGCGATCATTAGATTTTCCAAACAATATAACTTGGCCAGCTTTACAATCGTGTCATCCTCATCATTTTTTGATATTGTCCAAGAATCAAAAGCAAAGTTAAGCATCTTCCTAGACACGGTTTTATTATTCTTGAAGTATTTTTCCGCCCCCTATTTTGGTCATATCCACATGCATAGATGTAGTGCATCGTAAACAAGTTATAACCCCAAAATCCCTCATGGTAAATCTAACCACTTTTCCACTGAAATTAAAGTACATAGCATTTGTCCTATAATGGTGGCATTGTTTCCTAGCTATGTGTAACAAAAGTTGTGCAGGAAACTTACTAATTTTCAAGTCAAGAAAGTGTCCAAAACAACCTTTTCGGAAGTTGGCCCTCTATTGTTCGGTCAATGACAGGTTGACATGGTCCATGATAGTTGATTTAGAAAATAGGTTAAGCTTCTTATTCTTGTTCCAGTTTTCATCTTGAACAATAAATTGTAATTCCTAAAAAAATATAACATTGATTAACTTCCTAGCGAATAGCAAGTAAGTTAATACTAAACCAATTATTGACTTTTACTGACCTCAGTTTGTTCATCTTCGTTGAAACGTAATCATCGTGTACCAGATGATTGTCCTTTATTACTTTTCTTGGTTGACTTTGATGTTTCCCCCTTTTTAAAGAATTCTTATTTATCATCATTAATGCTACCATAATCAAACAAAATAATTTAGGATATGCAGAATCAATATCTCAATATATTATTGGCTCTCAGTTATATAATGCAACAAAATCTCTATATATACATAATAGCCAATCAATAAAACATAAAACAGAACATCAAACAATGATTATAAACATACGAACAAAATATCGAAGATGATTGTTCAGCATCGACACACACATGCATGTTCAAAAATTGGGGTTTTTTAAAAAATTTATCAAAGAAACACATTCTTCAATCTTTTGAATACCATATGTGTTCAAAAAATATATCAAATAAATTTTTTATGCACATGTATGTTCAAAAAATGAAGTTCTTATGAACATTGATATAGTATTGATTGTTAACATCGGAATAGTTTATCGATTCTTAATCAGATAATATTTTTTGTTTCATGTCAGTATTATTCGGTTTAAAATAGTCAATAAAAAGGAAAAAATTACATACATCTTCGTTCTTTAGCAAATCTTTCAATGATCTTTAGTTGCCGAAAGAAAATTAGGAGTTTGTTCTTCATCGTCAATGGTGTATAGACGAAGGTCAGGGTTTCAGGACTTTCTTGAAGATGATTCTTTTGGGTTTTTGGTTCGTTTTTTATTTTTGATTTCCTTGACTTGATTGACCGTTTTCTACTGCTGTTACCTTATAATTCTACCGTGGTTATAATTCTAAGGAAAGTGGTAGTTTTTTTCTGAATTGTAATTGGTGGATTTCAAATTCTTGTTCATTTAATTATTGATTGTTGAAGACTATTTTACGTTCTTTGTTTACCAATTTAGGCGGGATTGCAAGAATATTGAAGCATAAAATTGATGTGTTTATGGTTAATGATATTTTCGGCTAGATTTTTTGTTTTTGATTTAATTTTAGAAATCTCATTAATTAGTTTGTTGATAAAGGATTATGTTGTGGCTGATTTGTAGGGATTTTCCAGATTTTAAATATTTTATGATAATATCTTAGATTATTTTTTATTTTTGTTTGAAACAAGTAATGTTTCATTATCTCATTGTTCAATTTTTATTTAGAATTTCGGTTATATATCATTGATTTCACGAATTACAATCTTTAGATTTTAGTTTTCTTATTTTAATTTTTTTAAATCGAATGACTTACATTTTTTTGATTAAATTGACATAAAAAGATGGATATTGAAGCTGATTTACTCTTATATTGATAGTTGGACATTTTTTTTTCAAACTCTAATTTCATTATGAAATAATGTTCTACATTTATTGTTTATAATTTATTCCTAAACAAATTTAATGCAAGCGGGCAATGTTAGAAAACATCAGCAGAAGTCCTTAAGGATTTGCCGTTAGTGTTCAACAACTCCAATCTGGAACATGACGGACACCACAACGATGCCCTCATCATTTCAATGCAGGATGGTAACTGCCTTTTGAGGAGGGTCTTGGTGGACGATGGGAGCACAGTGAACATCATGTACTGAGCGACCATGGAGAAAATGTCCATGGGAGGTCAAAAGTTACAAGGGACTTCGCAGTCATTGATCGGTTTCAACGGAACCATCAACTAGTCGGAAGAACTTTAACCCTCCTGGTGAGCGCAAATCCATTTAACCATATGATCGAGTTCATGGTAGCGGGAACAGCTTCCTCGTACAACACAATCCGTGGGAGAACATGGCTCTAAAAATTAAGGTTGTACCTTTAATATTCTACCAAGTGTTGAAGTACCGATCCGTAGAAGGAAGGAAAAACAAAAAGGGGTGACCAGGACGCGACTCGAATATGTTCAGTGACCGCTTTAGAATCTGCTAAGAAAAAGGCTATAGAAAAGGCCGAAGAAAAAAGACCCGCGGATCTATAGCAATCACAGGAAAATGGGCAAGATGGCTCGAGATATGAGGCGTGGCAAGAAACAAAACCCATATGTTTGGAAGAAGGGACCCAAAAAATAACCAACGTTGGCGCCCGACTCAAGTAAAATGAGAAAAAGAAGTTGATAGAATCTCTAAGTAAAAACAAAGATATATTTGCAGCAGTGGCACAAGAGATGACAATATTCCAGAAGAGATCATCTGCCACAGATTGAACACGGATCCCACTATGAAACCTGTGAAACAAAGGAAAAGAAGCTTTGCTCCTGAACGGAGTCAAGAGATCAAAGAGGAGGTTGATAAGCTATTAACAACGGATTTCATCAGAGAAGTAAACTACCCCAAATGGCTAGCTAACATAGTAATGGTATGAAAGAAGAACGAGAAGTGGAGGATCTGCGTCAACTTCACTAACCTAAACAAGGCATGTCCCAAAGACGAATACCTGCTGCCAATGATAGATCAAATGGTATATGATTCTTCAGGGCACGAGCTTATCAGTTTCATGGATGCTTACTCGGGCTACAATCAGGTGAAAATGTTTCAAACCGATAAGGAAAAAACCTCTTTCATTACTGAGGATGACGTTTATTGCTACAAACTCATGCCCTTTGGTCTAAAGAACGCAGGTGCAACCTATCAAAGGCTGGTGAATAAAGTCTTCTGCGAGTAGATCAGAAAGAATATGGAAGTTAATGTCGATGACATGCTGGTCAAAAGTAAGAAGAGAGAAGACCACATCCATGACCTTAAAGAAGCTTTCTCTATTCTAAGTCAAAATTCCATGAAGCTGAACCTGGAAAAGAGCACCTTTGAGTGGCCACGGGAAAATTCCTTACACCTAATTATACAACGGGGAATCGAAGTAAACCTGAACCATGTAAAGGCACTCATAGAAATGAGGTCACTGCAGAACCTCAAAAAAATTCAAGGGTTAACGGGAAGACTAGCCGCCTTGAACAAGTTCATCTCCAGATCGACAGACAAATGCAAACCTTTCTTCGAGAGGTTACAGAAAAACTCCACAAGTGGCTGGAATAAAGATTACGAATAAGCCTTTACCAAAATTAAAGAGTATCAAACGGCTCCCCCTTACTCTCCAAACCTATTCCCGGCGAACAACTTTTGTTATACGTAGTCATCTCCGCGGGTGTAGTCAGTGCAGTGCTCATCATAGAAGAGAAAAGAAAATAGAAACTTGCATACTTCATGAGAAAAAATCTTGTAGCGGCGGAGACAAGATATAAACGAATGGAGAAATTAGTATTGGCCTTTATAACTGTGGCACGGAAAGTAATGCCTTATTTTCAAGCCCACAACATCAAGGTATTAACCGATTCTCCCATTAAAATCCTTCTACACTCGACGGAGGCAAGCGGGAGAATAAAAAAATGGTCAATTGAGCTAAGCCAGTAAGACACCAGTTACGAGCCCAAGGCTTAATAAAAAGGCAGGCATTAGCAGATTTTATATCAGACTTCACAGAAGGGGAAGCTCAATGGGAAGCCCATTAAACGGGAAAATATGGAACTTAGGAACTCTTTGTTGATGATGCTTCAAACAGTAGAGGAACAGGAGCAAGGGTGGTAATACAAACTCCTTTTGTTAGTTGCCGAAAGGAAATTAGGAGTTTGTTCTTCATCGTCAATGGTGTATAGACGAAGGTCAGGGTTTCAGGACTTTCTTGAAGATGATTCTTTTGGGTTTTTGGTTCGTTTTTTATTTTTGATTTCCTTGACTTGATTGACCGTTTTCTACTGTTGTTACCTTATAATTCTACCGCGGTTATAATTATAAGGGAAGTGGTAGTTTTTTTTCTGAATTGTAATTGGTGGATTTCAAATTCTTGTTCATTTAATTATTGATTGTTGAAGACTATTTTACGTTCTTTGTTTACCAATTTAGGCGGGATTGCAAGAATATTCTTGATGACCCCTCTTGTTCGGATAATGCTACAATTGTGTCGACGATGCGGAGGGACTGCTTTCCCTTATCCCTATTGTCTTCTTCTCGACTGTTTTTTCTCAGTCTTGCTTCTTTGTTCATCTTTTTCACAAATTTGCTAAGGTATCCTTCTTTGATCAGTTGCTCGATATAGTCTTTGAGCTAAAAACAGTCTCGCGTGTAATGCCCATTGCTCTTATGATAAGAGCAATATTTATCTTTATCTTTGTGTATAGGTTCTTTGGTGAGAGGGGCTGATCTTTTCAGTCAAGGTTTATTTTTAATTATCTCTAGTATTTGGTTAACTGGGCTGGTCAACTGTGTGTAGACTTTATCCCTCGGGTGAATTCTATCAAAATCTGATGGATATTCATGTTTTATTGGACTTTCCTCTCATCCGTTCTTTCTGTTTCATCATATTTCCTTCTATCAGGTCTTACATTTCTTTCTCGCTTTCAGGATTCTTCTTTTTTCCATTCAACTGTTCTTTGCATACTCCTTTTCTCTTCCTCCAACATGATATAGTCATGCGCCCGCTAGAAATTCTTCGCCATAGAAAGGAGCTTCACCTTGAACAGGTCCTCGAAAAAGGGTGACTCCGGGTCCAGACCTCGTCGGAAGGAAAGTCTGGCGAATAGGTCGTCATAGTTCTCGACCTTGGTCATTTCATCTTTGAAGCGATAAGTGCATTCCCGTAGGGACTCCCCTTCCTTGGTAGAGATTGTCGTTAGGTATTCCGATAAATCAGATTATTAATTAAATTTTTTAATTAAATAATTATGTGTTTACAGAGTATTCTCGTGTAGCCCATTGATATAATCATTCCATGCAATTTTATTTTCCAATTATTGGTTCGTAAAGAGAGCTGATCAAAATTATCATCTTCCTCTTCTTATTACCTCTTGATCCTTAAGTGCCATTAATTCACTAGTAAATGACTAATTTATAATCATATTATAAATTTGAGCTCAATAACCATTTAGTTTCAGAATTAACACTTAAAGGAACCAATATATGATCCGTTAGGAAAGCTTGGATTTCAAATCTTGTAAGATCATATTCTCAGACATTCATATCATTGAATCTCCAAAATAAAAATCGATACATGTTTTACAAACAAACCTTAACGAGTGAATCAAAAGATTCAATAGACATGTTTATGAGTTTATGACTACTTAGAATTTAGACTGATCAACATATGATCATCAGATTGATGTATATTAAATCTTTATAATAAACGGTATATTAATTAATATATTAATTCATATTAGTTATGTCATATATAATCGTATTATATAAAGTACATTCACTAATATGTCTATCCACATCAATGATCCAGATCTAGATCACATGCATTCGTAATACTTAGTGAATCGTACCAGTAACCATATATTAAAGATTTCATACTTTAAGATGTTGCTGACATTTTTATTCATTATCAATGATCTTAATTCTCTCGTACTAATATAATATCATAGTCTTATTAATGAATATTGAGTTTTTAGATGTTTATATAAATTATTCAACAATAATTTAAAAGAACAATTACAAAAAAAATGTAATTCTATTAAATTTTATATTAAAATGCCAATACACATGCATTGACGGCATAACCTCCAACGATCTCCCACTTGCTCTAAAGAAAATGTGGCATCTTTCTCAACCCATGTTACGCACATGACCATCAAATGAGTTGGCAGAAAGTGTCTTGGTAAAATGATCAGTTCGGTTCTGATTTGACGCTATCTTCATAACAGTCACATCCCTTCGATACACGATATCTCTTACAAGACTCCTTGGTTATTTGGAATTAGCTACCGCCCCACTGTTGTCACAGTATATGATTGGCGGTTTGTCCATATCTGGAACTTCTTCTAGATCAGTATAGAACTTTCTGAGCCATATCACTTCTTTCGTAACTTCACAAGCCGCTATATATTCGGCTTCCATAGTGGAATCTACAATGTCAGATTATTTGATACCTCTCCATACCACAACTCCTCCACTTAGGGTGAATATTGATCTAGACGTCAACTTTCAATTATCTCTGCCTGATTGAAAATTAGAATCAGTATATCGAGTGTCGTTCATATCTCCACTTGAATAAATAAGTATATAGTTTCTCGTTCTCCTAAGATACTTGAGAATGTGCTTTACAACAATCTAATGTTTCAAACCTGGATTCGATTGATAGCGACTGACAATTCTCACTGTATAACAGATGTTTGGTCTTGTACACAATATGACACACATAAGACTACCAACAGCTGAAGCATAAGGAACCTTTCTCATATCATCTTCCTTTTGAGATATCTTAGCACATTGCTCATTGGAAAGGATAATCTCATGTATGGTCGGTAGTTGACCTTTCATGGAATTCTCCATAGAGAATCTCTCCGGCACTTTATCAATATAAGCTACCTGAGAAAGTACCAAGAGCTTGTTCTTTCTATCCCTTAAGATTTATATGCCTAGAACATAGCTCACATCTCCCAAATCTTTCATTTGAAATTTCTTAGCCAGCCCTTTCTTTACCTTTGACAAAGTTTCTACATCATTCCAAATGAGTAGAATATAGTCAATATAAAGAACTAAAAAAACCACCATCTTGCCTTTGATGTATTTATAAACACAAGATTCATCAACATTTTACACGAAGCCATATGATTTAATAATTTCATCAAATGTAAGATTTCAAGATTTATATGCTTGCTTCAATCTATAAATAGATTTAAGGAACTTGCATACTTTTGGATCTTGGCCCTTTTTCATGAACCCTTCTAGTTGCATCATATAGATGCTTTCTTCAAGAGAGTCATTTAGAAAAACTGTATTGACATACATTTTCCATATTTCATAGGCTAAACTAGTGGGTATGGATAAAAGGAGGCGAATGGATTTTAGCATGGCAACGAGAGAGAATGTCTATTCATAATCGACGCATTCCCTTTGTGTATAGCCTTTGGCTACCAGCCGTGCCTTCAAAGTCTCTATTTTCTCATCCGCACCTCTTTTTTTTCTTGAATATCCATTTACATCCAATGGGCATGACATCTTCATGTGGATTGACAAGTTCTCAGACGGAATTGGAATATATCGATTCCATTTCCCAATTCATGACATCTTGTCATTTCTCCTTTTCAAGATCATCCATAGCTTCTTCATAAGATAATAGATCGTCCTTATCAGTGTCAGGTACTAAGACATGTGCCTCTAGTTTATAGAGAATAGGTTGTCTTACAACCCTCCCACAATGACGTTGCACCGGGGTTTCCTTAACATGAACTCTAGTTTCTGTTGTTTGTCGTTTATCATTTGATAATGAAGTGGTGTGATCTCATCAGTTGCTCATTCGTCGAGAACTACTTTGCTTTGAAGTTTGTAGTTTTCCATATAATTGTGTTCAAGGAAGGTGTCATTGGTCGATACAAACAACTTTTGATCCTTGTGACTATAAAAGTACCCACCTTAAGTCTCTAGAGCATAGCCAACGAACATGTATACTTTAGACCTTGAGTCTAACTTTTCATTCTTGGGTATAAGAACGTGAGTTGGACAACCCTATATACAGAAACGACGCAAACTATGTATGAAGTCATTCTATAACTCTAAATGCGTCTTGCTTACAGATTTAGAAGGCACTACATTCAGAATGTATGTTGTCGTGTGGAATGCATAGCCCCAAAATGTAAGCGGTAGTGATGAGTAGCTTAACATCGACCTAACCACAATAAGGTCAGTTTCTCCTTTATGAATACTGTGGCGTTCCAGGTGCTGTGAGTTGGGATAAGATTCAATACTCCAGTAAGTAATCTTTGAATTCTAAATTCAAGTATTCACCACCTTGATCTGATCGAAGGATTTTCAATGATTTATCTAATTTCTTTTGAGCTTCATCTTTGAAGTCTTTAAACTTTTCAAAAGTTTCAGACAAGATACTCATACCCACTTCTAGCTTGTACATTGATCGATCCACGTACATCACTATGCACTAGATCAGGTGGTTCCATGGCTCTTTGGCCCTTTCCAATGAAAAGTCTTTTAGTCATTTTTTCCTCTAGACATGATTCACAAACAAGAAGAGTTTCAACTTTTAATTCTCTCAAAGCACCATACTTTGTTAACCTGTTTAACCTATATATATATATATATTTCTCAACCTAAGATGCCAAAGATATGTGTTATCATCATCATGAGAAACTCTTTGTCGTTTGTTACTTTTAGGTTTTTCTACTTAAAATAATTTAGAATTATTTAACGCATGTTCAATCGGTTTAAACATAAACAGTCCGTTCGATACTCTTGCATGACAAATATTGAATCCATTCTTAGAAATAATAAACTCATTGTTAATTGAAAAAACTTCAAAAATTGTTCATGGAGTAAGGAACGAGAAATCAAATTTCTCGAAAATCTTTGATATAATAAATATCGTTCAAAACTAAATAATTATTTCTAAAATTAAGGCGAATTGTCCCCAATGGTTTTGCTGACACGAGGCACCACTACCAACTCTCATAATGACTTTGTCATCAGCCATCTCCCTTGAGGATTCAAGCAATTGCAAATATGAATATACATGGTTAATTGCTCCTGAATCCAATATCCACGATGACAAATCATATTCCACTAAACAATTTAAAGTACAAGTAAATTATATTTACCTTTCTTTTTCAGCTCGAACAGATAGTTGTTACAGTTTCTCTTCCATTGACTTTCAACCCCATAATGGAAACATTTTCCTGCGAGTTTGTTGCCAATATTGTTCTTCTCACCCTCAACTGACATTTTGGCCTTCTTTTTATTATTATTCTTGTTTTTGTCTATACCATTCTTTTTCTTCCTTTTGTCACTACTAACAACAGAAGGAAAAGGGTTTTGCCTGGTAATATTTACCTCGCCCCCAAAGGTTTTGCTTAGTAACTACAGTGCCACATGACACTACAGTTCCTGTGATCCATCACAGTGTCGGGCACTGTGCGTCACGACACTACTGTAGTGCCACGTGACACTAGTAGTTCAAGTCAATCTCTGATTCTCAATCAGTGATTGACACATAACAATTACTGTGAATTAAATATTTATTTTAATCAGATAAATATCTAGATATCAGTTAATTCAAAATTAACATATTTGATTATCTCTATCAACTAACTTATCAGTTAGTTCACAAATAACATATTTAGTTGATTCAAATTATTATCTAATAATAATTATAACTATTTTAATTTCACAAATTAGATATTTTGTCTCATTTATCGATAGTTAAAAAATTAATCGATATAATTATATATATATACATACATGTAATTTTTGAAATTTATATATAAATAATTCAATTAATTAATTTTTAATTAATTAATCACACATAATTACGTACTTACTCCAGAATAAAAATTCATTTTGCAAGTCAATGATTTTCTCATGTCGTGAAATATTCACACCCTAGACTGCATAGTATAGAGGTGACTTGGAGATCATGAACATATAATCTTAAGTTCCAATAAATTAGATTATTAGTTAAACTCTTTAATTAAATAATCTTATTTATTAATTCCATTATTTATTTTTGTCAAAAGATAAATATATTAACAAAAAATACACTCATTCAAAGGGCATACCCCAGGTATACAATGAGCAATATAATGCTAAAACTCAAACCTAGATAGATAACTAAAACACATTATACTGTAAAACAAGAAGCATATAATTACAAGATTACCACAAAATTAATTCTATTATTACTCCACTATAAATATGGAATTGCATTCTTAGAGATTATAGAATGTATTTACATGTTATTTTCGTATAGTCCATTGATATAATCATTTCGCGTAATTATATCCTCTAATTATTGATTCGTAAATTAGATTGATCAAAATTATCATTTTACTCTTCTCATTACCTTTTGATCCTTAAGTACCATTAATTCACTACTAAATGATTAATTTATAATCGTATTATAAATTTGAGCTCAATAACCATTCATTTTCAAAATTAATAGTTAAATGAACCAATATACGATCTGTTAGGAAATTTTAGATTCCAAATCTTGTAAGATCATATTCCCAGACATCCATATCACCGAATCTCTAAAACAAAAGTCACTAGCATGTTTTACAAACAAACATTAGTGAGTGAATCAAAAGATCCAATAGACATATATATGAGTTCATGACTACTCATGATTCAGACTGATCTACATTTGATAATGAGATTGATGTATATTAAATCTTTACGATAAACAGTATGTTAATAAAGATATTAATTCACATCAGTCATGTCATATATAATCTTATTATATAAAGTATATTCACTAAGATGTCTATCCACATCAACGATCCGGATCTAGATCACATGCGTTCATAATGCTTAGTGAATCGTACTAGCAACCATTCATTTAAGATTTCATATTTTAATATGTTGCTGACATTTTTATTCATTATCTATGATCTTAATCATCTCGTATTAATACAAAATCATAGTCTCATTAATGAATATAGAATTTTCAGATATTTATATAAATTATTCAACAATAATTTAAAAGAACAATCATAAGAAAAATGTAATTCCATTAAATTTCATATTAAAATGTTAATACACATAGTTTAAAGGCATAACAATCAACAACAAGTGCACACTATCGTTGCTCAGGTAATAAAATTCTATGAATATCGAGTATCATCTACAAGGATCGATTATTATTAATTATTCAAATCAACTATACCCTAATTTTAATTTAGAATATAAAAAATATGATTTGTTTTCTATGTAATATTAAACTAAAACAATTAAGATTATTAAGTAACAATAATATGAATTCCAATGATTAGAAATTTAGGGATTCCGATTTCACCAAACTAGTCATACTTAAAATTTCAAATCTAAATCAATCATGGCTTAGCTACGTCATAGACCTAATTTGGAAAGCCAAAACATGCTAAAATAAGAAAGCATCTTAACACTATTCATGAACATAAAGAAAAAAGAGAAGAGAGACTGAATTTAAAGAGGAAATTGGAGTTGAAACTCGTTTCCGGGTTTGATCTTGTTCTTCTCCTTTCCAAGAGCTTTTTTCGTTCCTCCCACGTCCAAAAACGTCTTCCAATAACCCTCGAATATTTTATTTATACACTAGGGTTTGTTAAGGATAAAATTGGAGCAAAAATCGCACACAGTATCTTTATCGCACTGGCGATTCTGTTCCTTGATGTCGCAAATCGCGCCAGCATCGCGGCGTTGGTGGTACTGCCTCCCGCCTTGTGTGCTAGCATCGCGATGCTGGAAAGCTATCATCGTGACTCTGACCATTTTACCCAGATTCGTCCGTTTATCACTTTTTATTTCACCTTTTACCTTCCTAATCTTTCAAAATCATCTCAAATGCACTAGAATGGTAAGAAGATGGACGATATACTTCATTAATAATAAATAATGTATTGCATAGAAATGTACAAAATACAGAAAATTAAGATTACACAGCAAAATATTTGTGAATTATGCAATGGGCTAAACAATAACGACCTTGCAGATGATGCTCACAGTCTTGGACATATGTCTTCAGGATACAACGGTCTTATGGATACAATAAGCAGCACAACAATACTATCACCTTTGAGCGAACCAGAAAAATATTTGTGTTTCATATTTTTACTTTTATTGAATGAAAATTCCCCTCTAATGATGCCCGTGGAATTATTTTATATAGAAACAATTGTGACTGTTTAAACAGTCACAAATGTTGGAATTATGACTGTCGAGAACAGTCACAAGTAACAGTTGTAAAATTGCATCTTCAAAGATACCTCCATGAAGACACCACTTGAAAATATCTGAAAACTGAAATAAAAAAATAAAATGGTTTAGGCAAATTATGTGACCCAAGAGCCCAATCAAACCCTTAAATATATTATGTTAATACTTGAGTTTGAACCCATGACCTCAAGATTTTACACAAAATCCTTACCACTAAGCTACTAACCAACATATGATCATTTGCTACAAAATAACTATAACAAGAATATCTTATCCATAAAATAAAAATAAAAACAAATATATATCAAGCAATAAATCTAAACAAAAACTAATAAAAAATTAAAACTAAAAATGTTTAAAATATGAGTGAAAAACACTCATCATTGCACTTGCAGGGAAGAAGATGTTGATGTGTAGTGGGCTAAGCAGGGTGATAAGAATGTGAGATAAACTTAAGTGCACGTAAAATTGACTAAACACGTCTTTTTAATCGCTATGAAATGACCAAATCATGGAAATAAATGTATGAGAAGCCTTGAAAAAAAAATTAAATTGCAGATGGAGTCGGATTAACTAATAAAGATTCATAAAAACTCATCATGGAATAAGAATCTAATCATTAATCACAATCTCACTCTCAATATGGTTGAATCTCATAGCACAGTTAATAAGAATCTAATCAATCAATCATTTACTTACTGCATGAATTACAATGCTAAGCTACTGTCCTTCACACAGACAGACAACACATATAGCAAGAACAATCTCATATAGCCCATATTAACATAATATAGGAATTATCAAGTGCTCCATTAATCAATGGTTCATGATCGGGTCAAAGACTAATCTCTTTTATCTAGTCCAAATAAAAAGAATATGTTCACTAAGATTTACTGCTTAATATATACTTCTCTCACATCTTACATACAAAAAAGAGATCAAGAGAAACAAAAATTACTTAGTAGACAATTTAAGAAAAAAAACAAACAAGAAGACTGAAAGCAGAGAGTTGCTACAGATGAAGAGTAGTATCAACATCAGAAACATCGGAATGTTTCGATGTACTCGGCGTTGCTGTGGCTGTATCATTTGGCCTGATGTTCATATCTTGAACATCGGTTTGCCTGCTCTGCATGGTAAGTCCTAAAGAAAGTGAATCTTGACATGATGATGGCTCAAATTGCTTTGTTGAAGCAGTCCTTTCTGTCCCAGAGAAAAGTTTAAGAAGCTGCTGCTGCTTTCTTCTCTGTTTATCTTTCTGCAACTGTTTGAATCTTTCTTGCAAGAGAGCAATAGAGGTTCCAACCATGGCGGAATCATTATTACTATGACTACCCATTATTAAAGACCTAGCTAGATCAACATTGGAGACGGTGTTTTCTATATATATGTGAAAAAGAATGTGTATTGGGGATTTTGTAGTTGATTTGAGATGATGTAATGGGAAACAGAATCGGCTGCTGTGGAAAGAAAATACAAAGGGAAAGAGTTTAAAAGCTAGGGTAGAGAGGGGTTAGGTTGGTGGGTATTTAGGCAAAAGGACTTTTGAGAGAGGATAAGTGCGGAGAAGTGAGTCCAAAGTGAAAATGGAGAGTAGCATTTGGAAGGAAGCTTTTTGGAATAAATTTGGTTAGGTAATGCTTAGTGTAGTTTTTTGTCTTTTAAAACCATGTTTGGCTTTTAAGAAAATGTCATCATTTTCTTTTGTGGCTCTTTTGGGAAAGATTTCTTTTTTTTTTTCTTGCATAACAAAACTCGCATGGAAATATTGTCTCATGAAATTCACACCACATCAGAAGGGCACTCTATAACATCTATGCCAGAGAATAAGGGATGGAGAATAGGAGAATTTTTAACTCCAACCATTGGCTATAGAAATCAAACTCATATCAGAGTTGAATTAGACGTAGAGACATAGTTAAATCTAGACTGTCCAGACAAATTTAAAGGGCCCTAGATTGGACTCTGAAAAAGAAAAAAAAATAATTTCTTTTTATTTCGCAGCTGCATATTACAGTTAAGCCAAACCTAGTACGTTTAGATCTAATCGAACAATCAAATATATCCCGACTGTCAGTTGGCTAAAAACTGAATTCAAGAGAATTAATACTGGGTGACATCAAGAATAGGCCATTGTTATAGGTGTTTTTTCAACCCCTAATAATACAACGATACGTGTCGCGTCATAGTAGAAAACTCCCTACACCAAGTAAATAGTGGAACCGACCTTGGCTGGTCGGCCCCTATGGAGCTCGGGATGCACAAGACCCAAGCTCATGAAAAAATAGGAATAAGAGTGCAAGGAAAGCTTCATCGACCTCGAGCGCAAAGTCATCATTACCCGTCGAAGGTGACGACTAAGGTGGCATTCCCTCCTAAGCTCGCGCCCTACCGGTCTAATTGTTGCGACAGAATTACAGGATAACCTACGTCTGGTCATCTCATAGGCACATCAACATTTAATATTCATAAGCTTTATGTCAAATGTCACCTCATTTCCATCTGATCAGTGTCAGGTAAGACAGATTTCGTATCCCACAAAGCTTCTTCAACACGCCTTCAAAAGGCTTCTTCGACATGCTACTCACAGCTCCGATGACTCAAGTATAAATACTTCTCCTAATCATTGAAAGAGGTATGTTCATCCTCTACTAAGGACTTTACGTCAGAATAATTAGGGGCGTGCAGATTTTTTCTGAATCGAATTGATTCGTTTGGTTATTTTAATATAGTAATTGTAATCGGTTCGATTATTTTTAATAACCACATTTTTGGTTCGGTTATTTTTCTCAATAATTCTGTAATCGGTTCTAACCGATAACAATCGTTTTTCGTATATATTTTATATTATTAATTATTGTTATTGAGTTTAATATTTAGATTTAGTAGTATTAAAAATGAATGGAGGTTAGGTATGGAGTAATGGAAATTATATTTGATTATTGATCTATTGATGTTTTCACTTTAAAATTCTTGTTGTTTTAAGAAGTTTTACAGGTGCAGTCAAACCGGTTACAAGTAACCAAGCTGAACCGATTAATTTGGTTATATTCGGTTCGGTTATATAGGAATAATGACCATCTACTGACATAGGCATCGAAGGCCCTTAGGCGGGGCAACCACCCCCGGTTTCTCACGTTTAGGGTTCTTTGCTCTGTGTTTTGTAGATGTCTAGGTCACGAGGAGATCCACCAAGGAAGAGGAGGACGTTCAACAGAGAGGAAAGATCATGTACAACACCATTGTCGTAGGTCCTCCCGGAAGAAGGATTCCCACATTTAACAAGAAAGACTGACATTTATACTGTTGAAATTTTCAGCTAAAACAACCATTGTTAAGGAAAAAAAATAAAATAAATAGTTTAAGATAAAATAAAAATAAAAAATATCCACCCTAATTTAAGAAAAAATAAAACAAAATATTGGCTGAAAAAACCATCCCACACACACTAAAAAATTTTGAATTTTTATCTACAAAAATTATATAATATATATTATATATATAATATACTATGAAAATCACACATGTATATATTATATAAACAATTAGAATTTAGAGCAAATGATGCGCGTGAGCGGAAAATTTTCTTACGCGTGAATGCCCGGATTTCTCGAGAATCTAGCCAGTGGATTATTTTTTATGTTTTTATAATTGTGGTCATTTTTATGATTTTTTTTAATAAAAATGGCTTATTACTAAATTAATATTAGCATTTAACCATCTGCTCATATTTTTAATCTGTTTTCAACTTAACACAAATAATCCTTCAGATTTAACATCAAACTCTGCGCAAGGGAGGTGGGTTTCTTCATAAATGACATTGGATTAGACTATTAGAGGGACTATTTTGCAGTATTGATGAATTTCAATTAGGGCCACTGCACCAACATTACATGTCCTATAAAAGACAAGTACATGTCTTTCACTCAGTTCCTTTTCCAAATGAAAAGTTTTTACCAATCAACCACAATGCAGAAAAGGTTGAAACATACACAAACTGGTATAAATTTCTTTTACTGATATAACTTTCAATACAAACAGATTCCGCAAGTAAAATTCCACTCAGCAGTCGGCACACAGTGTACACAGGGAAATGGCAATGGGGTGATCAGTAATGTTATAGCTCAAAAGGTATGGTCTCATTTTCCAGGGACGAAGTTGGTAGCAAAAGCCCAAGCATTGTTAGCCACAGGATCAGCAACGTGATCATAAAGGTTCTCAATTGGACCCTTACTAGTAACAATGGCTTGAACAAAGAAACCAAACATGGAGAACATAGCAAGCCTTCCATTCTTGATTTCCTCCACCTTCAATTCAGCAAACGCCTCAGGATCATCAGCCAATCCAAGAGGATCAAAAGCACCACCTGCGTATAGTGGATCTATCCCTTCACCAAGAGGTCCTCCACCAACCCTGTATCCCTCCACAAATCCCATCAGCACAACTTGGACGGCCCAGATTGCTAGAATGCTCTGAGCATGAACTAAATTAGGGTTCCCTAGATAATCGAGGCCGCCCTCTGAGAAAATTTGGCCACCGGCCTTGAACCAGACCGCTTCACTGAATTTGACGCCGTTCTTTTGGAGGATCTCGGGGAAGACGCATCCCAGCCCACCAAGCATGGCCCATCGGCTGTGGATTACCTCGAGCTCACGATTCTTGGCAAATATCTCGGGGTCTGCTGATAGTCCAGCAGTGTCCCATCATAGTCACCGGGGAACTCACCGGTCAGATATGATGGAGTTTGCTCTGAGAATGGTCCCGAGTACTTTGGAAGATCTTCACCGTACCTATTTTTTCAGTTACATATTATATGGGTGAGTGTTTTCATACGAATTATATTGAATTAAATCAAGATTTTAGCCATAAATTCAATTTATAACTATAAATTTAAATTTTCAAAAAATAATATTTATTCTTGATAAGGCGATTAGAAGCTCATTCAGTTATAAGCCAAGTATTGAACAATCAATTTAGTTAAGGTCCATTAAGACGATGAACAATCAATTTATTTGGCATGCTGCTTGGTGTTTTAGAAAGAAATTTTCAGAAAAACGTGAAAATAAGGAACATATGTTTCATTTTTCAAGAACAAATTTAAATCCTGAAACAAACATATCATGAGAAATTCTGTCTTATTGAGCCGTTTTGGTACCATTGATATATAAAATGTGTGTGGTACTTTAAATGTGTTTAACGCTGAAATATTTACAACACTAATGCTTCAGAATGTAACAACCGCAGATATTACATTATATGTTTGACTATTGCAATATAATCGCCCTGATATTATGATTTTCTTGTAATAATTGAGTTAATTTACTATTCAACATATTTGATATACTTTTATCAATATATATTTGACCTACATCAACTCATATTTAAGATAGTACACACATTTAAAATATACACGATACTATATCGGTATCCAGTACCATGTAAACTCACATGTTTTGGTATAAATTTTCTTAAAGACATTTAAAAAGCATTTGGAAAATCCATTCAAGTTGAAATACACTTTTGTTATATAGATTTTTTTTGTCAAAGGTTTTGCTATAGAGATTTGCTCCGGGACAGCAATAAAAGGCAATTGTGTAGAGAGGTAATTACTAATTACCAGATGCTTTGGGGAGCACTTTTGACGGTTCTCCGCATGGTAATGCGGCCACCGCCCACTGCACCAACCTTCCTGAGGAGCTCATTGGACTGCTTCAAGGTGGTCTGACCAGCGAATGTTGATTGTTGAACAACAGAGGTAGTGCCTATGCTATGAAGTAAATGCGTGTGAGAAGAGCAGAGGCCAATGGGCATATATATGTTTGTTTAGGGATACATCGATTATCCTCCTGACATGTGGCCGAAAGAGATCTTGGTGGGATATCATTATACTTGAAATTGGATTGAATTTCGTGTAAAATTGGAGGGCCGAGATCACTTTATGTTCATCTTATTTGACCCGTTTGTGAAGAAAAAGAGAACAAATATAAAGTGAAGAAATATTGAATTCACTTTATTTATTTTGTTGTTAAAAGAGAAAATTTATACATATACATAGGCCTACAAAATAGTAAGGAAAAAAAAGGCAAACGGCTAGCTAATTTACAGGGCAAAATTATAGCTTAAATTCAGGAAATTTACAGCTAAGAATACAGCAAAGATTAAGATATACATGTAGCAAAATAAAATCAGATATTCAAACAATATCTTCAAGACCCCCCCCCCCCCTCACGTCTCAATGCTTTAGTTAAGATATCTATCAGTTGAAATTGAGTTGAAATATTTTTTGTAGTAATGGTTCCAGATTGTATGTGCTCGAGAATGAAATGGCAGTCGATTTCGATGTGTTTGGTTCGCTCATGGAAGACAGGATTAGCGGCAATGTGTAAGGCAGATATTCTGATTCTGTGGAGGAGCGAGAGACTGTGGGTTGCTTCTGAGATTTCTAAGAAATATGAGCGACACCAAGGAAAATATAATAGCCTGTAATAGATCATCGTGCCGTCGGGTAGCCTGCCTAGCCAGCATCACTGTATGCTTTGATCTGAAAATCACTATTAAAAGGGGAAAAAAGAATTGACCAGGAGAATTCTTCAAATAACGAAGAACATGATAGGCAGCATCACGATGTGGATGGCAAGGTTTTTGCATGAATTGACTGAGAAGTTGTACAACATAGGTGATATCAGGCCGAGAAATAGTAAGGTAAATGAGACGCCCAATCAAGCGACGATATTGGCTTGGGTCTTTTAATGGTTCGCCATAATCTACATACAGTCAATGTTGTTGCGGAATAGGAAAAGAAGTTGGTTTACTACCATACATTCCAGTTTCTTTTAAGAGGTCAATAGTGTATTTTCGTTGGCAAAGAGATATCCCTTGAGAGGATCTAGCAAGCTCTAGGCCAAGAAAATACTTAAGAGTACCAAGATTTTTTTATAGAGAAGCATGTACTGAGATAATTCTTAAGCTTTTGGATCTCCAAAATATCATTCCCAGCAATAACCATGTCATCTACACAGACAAGTAGAGCAAGATAAGAAGTACCCTCTGTCAAAGTAAAAAGAGAATGATCATTGTGAGATTGTATGAAGCCAAATTTCCTTAATGACAAAGAGAACTTTTCAAACCATTGTCGAAGAGCCTGCTTCAACCCATATAGGGATTTATGGAGCTGACAAACATGACTATCATTTGGAGAAAGATAGCACGGAGGAGGAGACATATAGACTTCTTCATTTAAATCACTATGAAGAAAAGCATTATTCACATCTACTTGATGTAATTCCCAATTTTTTGCAGCAGCAACAGCCAACAAACACCTGAAAGTTTTGGTATAATCCAAGCCTTCAATCCGCATATATCCTTGGGCTACCAAGCGCGCCTTATATCGCTCAATAGAACCATCTGACTTGTATTTAATTTTGTACACCCAACGTGAATCAACTGGTTTCTTCCTTGAGGGTAAAGGAACTAAGCACCAAGTATGATTGAGCTCTGGAGCAGAAATTTTGTGTTTCATGGCCTCACACCATTTCGGTTCTTTGACAACCTGGGAGAAGGATTTAGGCTCACTAACCATGGAAATATTAGCAAGAAAAACTTGATGAGATGGAACAAAAAGAGAATAAGATAAATGACATGACATAGGATAAAGAGTACATGAAGAAACTGAATTGGATGTAGGCTGTGATAACTTATCTACTCTTGGAAGTTGATACACATAATCATCAAGAAGAGGGGGAATGCGGCAAGTTCTCTTAGGAAAAGGATTTTATGTGGGATTTGATAGTTCAACGATAATTTTTGTATGTAAGTTTTGAGATGGAGATACAACCTCGAGGTTAAAGTCAATTACAGCGGAAGTGGTAATTGTACCTTGAATTGGAACAACATAAGGAGGGGCAACAATTGATGTTTCCAAATACTCACAATTGGTAAATGAACAATAACGTTTGGTTCTTTTGGGAGGTTGAGAGAACGAAAAGGAAATTGATTTTCATAAAAAATTACATCTCTTGATGTGATAATTTTGTGTGATTCCATATCATAAACTCTATATCCCTTTTGTCCCATAGGATAACCAATGAAAATACAAGGCTTGGAACGAGATGCAAACTTATCATTTGATCGATTTTTATCATGGACATAACATAAACAACCAAAGACACGCAAATGAGAGTAATATGGAGGCTTTGAAAATAACATCTCATAAGGACTCTTCCCAGACAATTTAGGTGTTGGAGTATAATTTATTGAATAGGCTGCAGTCAAAACACATTCACCCCAAAATTTGATTGGCAAATTTGCTTGAAATCGAAGAGCATGAGCAACTTCTAATAAGTGGTGATGCTTACATTCTACAATTTCATTTTGTTACGAGGTGCCAACACAAGATATTTGATGAGTTATACCATTAATAGAAAAGAAGTTAGACATAGGACCAACAGTAAACTCCTAACTTGTTTTATAGCACAACTAAATTGAGTTTTAACCATAGCATAAAATTGAATGAAGTGTTTTTGTGCTTCTGATTTGTGTTTGATAAGATAAACCCAAGTGCATCGAGTACAATCATCCACAATAGTAAGAAAATAATGGGCACCAAAAAGGGATGGGATTTTGTAAGGTCCCCAAATGTCGTAACGCACCCAATTAAAAGGGAAATAAGACTTACTATTACTTAAAGGAAAGACATTTCGAGTTTGTTTAGCTCGCTGATACACATCAGAACATTTGTTTGAATTTTTGAAAGATGAACTAGATAATTTAGGAATTAAAGACAATCGATCAAAAGAAAGATGACCAAATCGTTCATGACATAAGGTGGATGAATGTGAAGAAGAAGAAGCAATTACAACAAAGGATAATTGAAGTCCACGAAAGTAGTATAAACCATCACGTAATTCACCCATTCCAATCAGTTTCTTCGACTTGAGGCCCTGTAAGACACAGAAAGATGGAAAAAATGTGACTGAACATTGAAGAGCTTTTGTCAATCTACTTATTGAAAGAAGATTGCATTTGAAAGGGTGTATATGAAGAACATGATTTAAAATCATATTTGACTATCTAATTTGACCAATAGAGTGCACAGGAACAGTTGTCTCATTTGGTAATCTGACAAGTAAAGAATACGAAGAAGTTTTCACATTAAAAAGAGAAGGTTCATCATATGTAAGATGTTTAGAAGCACCACTATCTAGTATCCAGTCTGAAACATCATGAGATTCAGTGACCTTACCAACAAAATTTGCTACGTTCTGACTAGCAGATGGTAATAAGGACATGAGATGCTTATATTGTTCTTGAGTGAGACTAAAACCTTTACCCATAGACTGGCCTGAACCTGAAACCACATTATTAGATGAAATAGATTCTGTCTTCCATATTGAAGCTTTTACTTTGCTTTGCCGACCCGGAGGAAAATCAACTAGCTTAAAACACTTGTCTTTAGTATGCCCAAGTTTATTGCAGTATGCACATTTAAACTTCCCTTTTTGCTGCTCTTTAGTAGATTCTCTTGTCTTGTTACTAGATGGTTTGACAGCAAAGGCTGTTGCTTTTATTAATTGACTTCGTCCAATTGAGACAATGGCTTGCTGCTTCTCTTCTTTGGTTACAAAAGCGTAAACCTTGTTGATGGAAGGAAAAGTTTCCATGTTTAATATTTGAGATAGAATGATTCCATATGGGTCATTCAGTCTCATAAGAAGTTGATGAGCTTTTTCCTTTTCTCGTTCTACTATGACTTCTTTTCTAGCACCGTATGTGCATAAAGGGATAGTATAATAGGTTGTTAAGTCATCCCAAAGACCTTTTAATTTGGTGTAATAGGCTCCCACTGTCAAACCTTTTTTATGTGCAAGCTATATTTCTCTATTCTATTCATGAATGCATGGAGCATTTCCTTGAGAGAAGAGTGCCTGCAAATCTTTCCACATCTCACAATATGTATCCACATATGAAACATTTTCATGTAATTCTAGAACCAAGGCATTGAAAATCCAAGAAATTACCATTGAGTTGCATTTTTCCCAGGCTTGAGTTTCTTAGTCACTCTCATTTGGTTTGGGCAAAGAGCCATCAACATAACACAACATGTTTTTGGCTCGAAAAGCATTCATCATAGCACGTCTCCACGTTGGATAGTTCTCACCTTTGAGAATACAAGATACAAGAATTGTGCCTGGATTATCAGATGAATTCAGAAAATAAGGGGAAGATATATTATGTTCAGTCATCAATTTAGATGCTGAAATTTTGGATGTATACGAGGAATTTTCTTCACTCATGATAATTGAATTGTTTAGAATTCAAGAATCAAGATTTTGGCTCTGAACCATGAAGAAAAAGAGAACAAATATACTGAGAAAGAATATTGAATCCACTTGATTTATTCTATTGCTAAAGAGAAAATTTATATACATACATAGGCCTACAAAATAGGAAAAAAAGGCAAACGACTAGCTGATTTGTAGGCAAAACTATAGCCTAAATTTAAGAAATTTACAGCTAAGAATACAATAAATATACAAGGTAGCAATAAAATATTCAAACAATATCTTCAAGAGTTCGTTTAGAAAATTTACGGTCAAAATATATTTCCACTTAGATAAAGAAATAAGAAGAGGTTAACATTTTTAATTTTTATTCTGCTCAGATATGAACCATTCAAATTTGTAGCGATAGATTAAATTTGACCAACAAAAACCTTCATGTTGGATCCCATCAGAAAGAGATCAGTTTTCAAAATAGAAGGGATGATATATGTATTTGGAGTTTGGACATTTATTGACTTATTAATATTTCAAAGATTTGATCTGAATTGAAGCTGCAGTTTTTGGGCTGGGCTAATGCTATTCATGGATGTAGCCCAACTTTGTGGGCACTACCCGAATTTATTCATAAGAAATTTTAGTAAATAGACTACTTTCATAAAGTTAAGTTAATGATTGGCCCAAAAAATACAAGTAAATATATGACCCTTTAGATTAGGGTAGTTTGAAGGGAGAACTACAAGAATGACCCTTTTGGGCCATTCTTGTAGGTAAATGCCCGCCCAGAATTTTATTAGCAAAAATGGTCAGGCGGTCATTTACTAATGGTAAATGACGAAGCCATTTAACATTATGTCCTTAAAAATTAAATACCCAGTCCACGTGCTACAGTAGCACGAATGGCCCAGTCCACGCTCCATTTAATCAGAACGAGCTTTTTGATGGTTTAAACAAAACGCGCATTTTAGGAATATAGAGAAGCGTGAAAATGAAACACCTTTCATCGTCAGATCGATGACACGTGTCATATGCCTTGATTCTCGCCGTTAGATTAGAAATCAAACGGACTATCACTCAAAAAGCACTAAAACACATTATATTGTCGAAACCATCCCAACCCACGAAGAAACAGACCTTCTCCATGCCATTGAAACCGTCCACACGACGCCATTGAAGCCGTCATTCTTCCTACCTGAAAGAAAACCTAACCGCGAGGAAGAAGCTATTAAAGGAGCTCAAAGCTCAACAAACATTCCGCAAAACAAATATGAAAAATTCTTCTTTAATTTATGTTTTGACATTATCTAAATTTAATTTTTGGACTTTTTACTTTCGGTGGTTTAGATGCATATTAAGTCCCTGATTTCACCAAATCTATCAAAACTAGATGATTCTAGTATCTAATTTAGTTACAAAAGCTATTACTAAATCTTATTGTGTTAGATTTCTCTTCTGTAGAATTTACTAGTATATAGATTAGTGACCCAACAAAATATAAGTCACATTTAGTTTACTATGCGCATAATTTTGAATCTGTTACATGCATTTTATTAAAAGACCAAAATTAGTATTGAAAAGCTATTACATGTTGGTTTATAATTTACTGAGTACTCGGTATAACTCATTACATGCATTTTATGAATTTGTTAGATACATTTTATAGTACCAAAATTTGTTACAAAAAGGTAATAACATCTATGACATCTGTCAATAATTTTGATACTGTTGTGACTTATTTTTATGACCAATGTATGATAACTCACTGCTTGTTTTGCCAAGCAATGAGTTATCAATGTAGATATCTGTCAATAATTTAGATACTGGTTTAAAAAATATGGTTGCTTAAAAATATGTTGTTATTTTGAAAGATACCTCGAGCTAAAAGACAAAGAGTAAAATGGTTAAAAGAAAAAAAGGACCATCACGTAAAACGCGATCACAACTTTGAATAATATAAGGTAATCAACAAATAAAACAACTCCCGAAAAATGAAGAATTATTTCAAACATAAGATGAAACACAACTGACCCAGACAACACAAGATGAAGATACACAGCCTACAACGGAAGACAATACACAACCCACACTTGAACAAGAGGAAAAATAATTTGAAGAAGAAGACGAGGATGATGAAAATGAAAATGATGAAGATACTAATGAAGAATTTATTAAAGAAGAAGGCAATCAAACAGAAAAAGATTCTAAGATGAAATCGATTGAAGAAAGCACATACAATTCAAAGGTAAAAACATATTTATATTCTGATATCTGTTAATAATGTAGATACTGTTATGATTTAATTTTATTACCAATGCATGATAACCCATTACTTGTTGTGCCAAGCAAGTGGAACTCCAAGGCAGCGGATAAATCTCTATTCCAGCATTTCTGTCATTTCAACGATAAAGAAGATTTTGAACTCCAAGCAACAAAGATATTTCAAAGAGACATGTTTTGGATACTTATTGGACATGCATTGATGGTAATTTCTAAATTTGGCTTAAAAGAATTTGCACTAGTGACGGGGCTGAATTGTGGGGAGTATCCACTAATACAAAAGGTGAGATGGAGGAAGGAATGCTAAGAGAGGTTGTTTTCCCATCAATGAAGTCGATAATTAATTTTTTTTGAAAGATTAGATCAACAAGCTGGGCAACAAAAAGCGGTAAGAAAATTATATATTCTTCATCATAAAATTATGAATATTATTACTGATATATTTTATATTGATAAATAGGAGCATGAACAAGATCAATGTCAACAGGAAGGCAAAGATGAAGGCAAAGAAGAATGACAATAGGAGGAAGTACTAGTGAAGGATTTGAGGAGCAAATGCAACTCTTCAAAGAAGTCAAAAGGAAGAACACAATTGGTCAAGAAAAGCAAAACTTTTGAATCACCATATGTGGGTGAGAAAACAAAAAAAGTGAAGAAGACGGTAGCGAATGATCAATGACCGAAGTCAACTTCACTTGAAACCATACCAAGCTTCCCCCTTGGATCTCAATTTGATTAGCGGGCTTTGGATTTGTGTTTTTAAGAATTTGATATGAATTTGTGTTTAGTACGGATTTTTAACAAGTTCTTAGATACCGTTATATAAATGCTTATGAATATGTTTTTAGAATTCGAGAAGTATTTAAACATATAATTAAGTGATGTTGTATTGCATAATTTCTTTTGCAGGAGCTGGATTATTTGGGAGTATCATGTAAAAATAAGTAACCCATTTTTAGTTCAAATTAGGATGGTATATTAATTAATTACGCAAGGTATAAGTTTTATGACGAGCTCTATACAATTGTTGGAGACATAATAGTTTTAAAAACCTGCCTAAAAACTGTCTATCAATGAAAAAAGTGCACATAAAATAAGTATATTCAAATAGTCAATTTTAAGAACAACTAAATTGAAATGAACAATAAAAATACAACTTAAATTGAAGTTTGTCAATAAAAAATAACTTGTATTAAGACTTATAAAATAGAATGCTCATAAACAATAAAAGTACAAAATTAATAATATCACATGTTAAAATAATAATTGTGTCTACTTGCTACTCCTAGAAGAGGAAGCACAGGGTTCTTGCATGTTTTTCGATTGTGACCAAATTCGCCACAATGGCCACACTTCACACGTTGCCTAGTTTCACATATAGAAGGAATACGTTGTTTCTTCGGTCTCCCAGCTGAACGTCTCACATTTAGAGGTAGTATATTCTATTGACCTTCATCCTGAATATGTAACATGCTCCAATTCCTTAATGGGTGAACGACGTCTTTATAGGTTGAAGCGTATTCCGTACTTGAAAAACAATCACTAACATATGAATATGAACTCAATTTTTGATTGCAAAAGACAGCATAAGCATGAGCACATGGGATATGATCCAGATCCCACCTCCGACAAGAACACATGCGACCACTCAAGATCAAAACATGCATGACACCGCCATGGCTAACACAAAATTCATTTATATCGGACGAACCAACCTGAAAAGCCGTAAAAATAAGTTACACAACCATTATGTTAAAATAAAACCATATAGTAACTAAATAAAATACATGACACATACCGACATAGTTCGAGCAACTATATACTCGTCCCTCAAATGTTCCTCAGCCGATGGTGTAAGCTTCATTTTCAAAAAAGATTCCCTCGTTCTACGCTCGAAAACCACCTCAAACACATTTGATGTATAAATTCCAACAAACGTATGATACGAAGTTCACGTGCTTCAACTAAAACATTGTCAATACTATCAGAGATTTTTGAGGTCAGCATGATATACAACTTCCCTCCAAATTAGAACGAACACGTGGATATATCTTATCCAAACTCCGTGTGACGCTCAAAGTCAGGCAAAAGATAAGCCTTAGCACATGCATAAAAAATGGGATGAATGTTATTCGACAACTTAAACCTAGTCTTAATATTCTGACATAAATGGAATATGCATGCTCCAAATATGCATGCTCCATGATGAGCATCGGGGAAAATAATACTAATGGCCTTGGAAATACTACTGTGTCAATCAGAAACAATAACTAAATCAACATCTTCAATGAAAGAATGCAACTTACGCATAAAGCATATCCAAGAATCATCATTCTTTGAGTCAACTATAGCAAATGCTAATAGAAAAATTTGGTTGTTACCATCTAAAAAACAAGCAGTTAACAAAATACTCACATACTTCATCTTAAAAAATGTGCCATCAACCGATATTCATGGTCTATAGTGTCTCCACCAATCTAAGGACACAACATTAGATATAAAACAATACTTGAACCTCCCAGCAGAAGTCACAACATAATCGGTAACAAAACCTGAAATAGAGCAATAAAAAGTAAAATAATAGTAACTAAATTATATGTTATATTTACTAAGCATAAGTAACTATGTCATACCAGGATTAGTTTCATGCAATGCTGTAAAAAATGAAGGAATGGCAATGTATGATTCTTCAAGAGACTCCAAAACAAAAACCATAGCAATTTCTTTCCCCCTCAGAGCTTTATGATAACTAACATGGACACCATGTTTCGCACGCACGTGGTCAACAATCTCTTTTGGACGACTCTTTCGTAAACAACCAGCCTTTAATTTTTCTTTAAACACTCACTGATCACGATAGCACTAGCTTGCCTATGATCACTCTGTATAATATCTAATGAACAAGAATGTTCACTAGTATACTTCCTAACCATCCACAAAATACTATGCCTATACCTCGAAGCATGCAAATACCAGCAACAAGAGTTATCAACACATATTGACACAAAACGTTCACCATTAGATTTCTTCCATCTTAAATTGAAAGTTATTTTTTAAAGCAACCACTTGAATCGCTTTCTTCAAATCTACCTTATTACCAAACATATCTCCCTCCATAACATGAAAATCAGTTGGAGCATTCTCCACACCACCAGTCTCAATGAAATGACAATCAGATGGTTGATCAACAAGAACATTACTAGCAGTAGAAACAATCATGTCGACCCAACAATTAACATTGGCCATAGTTGAAATTTGTAAATTTTGACCAATCTCGACAACTAATGGACAATAGATAGTTTTTACAAAAGAAATAAACCATGAGACGTTACTATCATCCTCCAACTCCAACGTATTTCAAGGTGTCGTCCCAACACCAAGAAAAACCTTCATAACTATATTTTCTCGTGTTGCAGACAAACATAATTCACGTATAATCAAATCTAATAGAACTCTAAATGTTGAATCATCATCAACAAACACCGGTTTTAATTTGTTATCCATATATGTATTGATATCACACGACCTACCAACATAAAATAAAATAATAGGAACATTCGACATGCCTGAAAATACAAAGATTCATAAAGTTCAGAAAAACAATAAGATGGTGCGCAAAATTGATACTAACAGTATAAAGAAGCAGGACTTAGAATAATGTTTGTTTGAAAAGAAGCAAGAAAAATACTTCTTAACAACAACACAGATTGACGAAGAAAATACATAGACTCAAATAAAACAATGTACATAATCTAAAAAGAACATTCCCTAAACAAGAACACAAACTAAAAGAACAAATAAATGTAGAAAAAATACATAGAAGATAAACAATTAAAGAAGATAAACTATCACAAATTTTCTACATAGAAAATCTGGAAATAACGAAATTGCAATGTAAATCACAAGTTTTCTGAACAATATAAAATAAGAAATTGCAAAGAAAAACTTAATAATGTGAAAAATCAAGAAATATAACTCACCTCGCAGGATAAGAATAAGCAGAAAAGGCGACGGAAGCAGCTCGCCGGAGAAAAAGAACAACTAGTAGCTCGCCGTAAAACAGTAGCAGTTCGTCGAAAACATAAAGCTTGAATATGAAAACAGTATCAGCTCGAATCTCTCAGCTCGAAAACAAAGATCGTTAAGATAGGGTTGTTCAGAATCACGACTTCTTTCAATGAGAAAGGAAGAAGCGTGTTACGGTAGGGTTGCCAATTTTGAAAACCCACAGCTCGCTTTCCATCCCCCAGCTCGAGATAGAGAAGGGCAAAATAGGGAAATGATAAAGTTTTAACTGCTCTAGCTTTAGCACGTGCAATTTTTGTCAAATCCCTGCAATTTAAGAAAAAAATGGACATTTTGTTAAATACATCACCAAAAATGATGAAAATTACAAATTTCCCTAATTTGAATAGTTAAGTGAGTTCTCTAAACTACCATTCTTTCGATTTATAACAAATAAAACTGCTTTATTTTTAGTTAAGTAAAAGTTTATGGAAAGATTTTCACGAATTGTCGTATTTTATTGGAAATATTTTTAATTAATTATTTTAAAAAATACGTTCTTCCTCAAATATCCCACAATTTTAGGAAAATAGTTATAAAGTTATAATATTGCATCTTTTCACTTTTATTCTTGTTCGCTTTTATCCTTTTATCATGAATGTTAAATTTTCTTCCTAAAAATTGCAAGAGGTATTAACATTAGCTATTAACACAATTCGGATTGAACTAGATTTTTTATTTTAAGTTTTCATATACGTATTAGCTATATTAGAAAAATCATAAAGTTATAACATAGTTTTCTTTCAATTGTTAAATCTCTGTCACTCAGATTGATTTTAAAAACAATGACACTTGTGAAAAGCTTGGTTTACATTGAAAGTTATAAAAATCAGTACATAAAAATTAAGTTCAGTTGGTATGTTAATAAGAGCATAAAATATTTTAAGGTCATAAAAATAAATTTTGATTGGTATAATGTTAAAACATAAAATTCATCAAACTCGTTGATATTTTAACCGAAGCGTGAACAAATTTTATAATCTGTCTTCAATGATTGATGAATCGATTACCATGACAGTTGATGAACCAATTTCAATGTTGATCCAACACTTGTTAATAAATCAAAATTTAGTTTCAATGTTATTAAAAGCATACAACTAGTATTTTTATTAACATTTAAATGTCTAAAGGATTTAAAATTCGTAAGTGAGAGTGAGGATTTTGAAAGCGGGAGAGAGTTAATGAATAGATAATATTTTTTCACCAATTTTTCGAAAAGAGATTTTAAATTCATAATTTGGGGTGTTTTGTGGAAAACTCAATTTATTGTTGATATTGGTTTTTTGGGACCATTTTTAGTCAATGAGCTTGTTTAGGCCATTTAATTACTTATTATCTATATTACGGTCTATACATGCATTTTTCCTTTATTCATCAACGAAATGTTGTTTAGTTCTCAAATGCTCAATCAACATGCAAGTTCTTTTTTATTTATATAATAAAATAATTGATCAAATTTTAAATAAATAAATAATCTACCAATCATTTATAAGTTAATTTATAATTTAAGAGTCATAAAATATTAACTTATAAATTATTACCACATCACTTTATTACTTAAAACTAATCATTTACTTTGTGATTTTAGAATTATTCTTTTTGGTTTCATTTTCTCTTCATGTTTGTAGGGCCAATTTTTATTATTTTATTTTCCTTAAAGCTATTATCTTTATGTATCTATATTCGTAATTAAACTCATACTCTCACGCCCACATTGTGAAATTGTGGATATGAGTTATGGAATTATTCAATTCTCATAAGATTATAAATTTGATAAAAAAGAACTTCGTAGAAAATATAAATTCCAATTTTTTCCTTTTTTTTTTTAAATCGATGAATTGGGCTTACAACTATAAAGCTAGTAATATAGACTCAGAATTTAATTTAGGAAGAATTACAAAAATGATCATGTAAAAGCTACCAGAAAACTTTTTGCAAAAAACAGCGGAAAATAATGTAAATAATCTATTTACATATGTGTAATTTTTGTAAATAAAAATTTTCTGGTCATTTTTTGTAGTTTTGATTTTTCTCGTCATTTTTTTTATTATTTTTAGTTTATATTTTCTTGTTATTTTATTATTTTTAGTTTATATTTTCTTGTTATAATCGCATTCGATATTTATATGATCTCTTATTTCACATGAAGGTAAAATTAAGTAATTGAGCTAAGAGTTCTGATGAGGAAATTTATTTTAGTGGTTAAAATTAAGTGTTGAAATTGAATTAAAATATGTTGTTGCCCCATGCTCCCTAGCTAACTAAGTCCATTTGGTAATAATTAAACAAAAGATGATAATCTGTGAGCTAATTACCAGGTCTTATAGTCTTATACTAAACAATTACAATTAAATGTAATGTGGTCCTAAGTATAATGATAACGCAACGTAATCAACGGGTAAGGACACGTGCTGCACATGCAGTTTGATAACACCCCGACATCAGCTGGTCCAAATTCCTTACTATTCTATACTTCAATACTTCACGTCCAACGCCTTTGAACACACTCCCATAACCACCGTCTGATCCTTTTTTTCTTTTACTTTTATTATCAATCCTATCAAAATTACTCTTTTAAGTTCAGCTATCCTACTAGCGGTATTCTCAGGTTAATTCCGTTCAGTGATATTACCAAAATAAAATCAATCTGTATATGAAAATTGAATCTATTTTAAATTGAACTGAAAATTTTGATTCAATTCGTTTTAGTTCTTCAATTCATCCTTACCAATGAAAAAGATATTTTTGATTCTACTTGATTCAGTTAAAAAACAGTCAACATTTTAAAAAAAAATCAGTTTTTAATTTGTCAAACCTACTTTGAAGTGTAAGTTGAAATCAAGACATGGATGGTCCACATCGACCCACTAGAGTGAACTCGATGGACCCGCATACATGTGAAATTAATTTGGTTTGACGCCATAATATATTATTTAATATTTGCAAACAAAATTATAGGGATACTAAGCTTTTAAAGTCTCTTAAAAAAAAGAAAAAAAAAGCTTTTGAAGTCCTCAGCTTTTTTATTAAGTACAAATAATTCATGCACTCTGAACATATTCCTTTCATACTTATTATTATATACCTCTCATATATATACGAGAAAGATATAATATAGTTCTTATATTTTGTAACATAAAAGATTCATTTCACGATTATTCTTATTTTATTTTGTTTCGGATAAAATTATAAATTCTAAGGAATTAGAGATATGGTGACTCGTATCATATATGATGATCTCATGATATTAGTACTTAAGATAACTTAATTAACTGTGTCAACTCATATTTGTATAATCATTATTATATTAACGAGTAAATGAAATAAATGATTTGAAACTTAGAACTCATTTTAGGAAATTAATAAATATTAATTTTTATCACTAATATATAGTTAATATTTATTGAATCACATACTAACACACTAAATATTTATACTTCGTCTAAACTAATTAAACATTTTTATTATGTACTATCTACAATCACAATCCAAACAACTATTTTTTTAATCAAATTATTCCTTGTATTAGAAAAAATAATTTAAACCACTCCAAGTATCCAATTACACAAAGTATGTTGATTTGTGAACTAGGTTTGGTATGATGTGTCTCAACCCAAACATGAAAATAGGGAATTCTATGAAATACTACTAACATACTAACATATGTTGGAAATAAGGAAACGATGTTTATCTAGTAGAACGAAATAGATTGACAAATGATTAAATTCTCATACTCATATATAGGAATTCGTAGGTATACACGTTACACTACTCTCAAATTTTCTTAAAAATTTGTAGATTGACAAAAATATTTCTAGACCAACTAAGTTAGATTTAATTGATAAAACATTCATGAAGAGTGTTAAAATATCAATTAATGAATGATTGATAAATCAATTATTTAGATCATATTTAATCTAAAAATTGGTTAGTCAACAATAAAAAAAGAATAATCTATATCGATCAAAAAAGATAAAATTTTAAGTAATTAGATGACGATCACTCATTTATAAATTAATATTTTAATATATATTAAAATATTAATTTATAAATAAATGATACATCGTATAATCGTTTAAAATTAAATGTCTAAAATGAGTGATGTAAAGAGACACTAACGCAAAGCATACAATTGGGAGCTACAGAGACGCAAAGAAAATGAATGAGAGAGCCATCGAATCCCAATTACTACTCCGTTGTTAGACTCCCACTCGCCCCTCTTCACTCTCTCTCTCTTTCTCTCTTTCTCTCTCTGTCTCGTCTTAAGCAAATGTAGCGAATTTCTGATTCTTAAAAAAGAAAGCTTTCTGTTTCGGTAAGCTTAATTCGTTATAATTCCCACTCTGTTTGGATTCCGAGAAATTAGATAGTGAAAGTTTTTATATGTTCAATTTCTTTCTGGTTTTTGCTTTCCTTTTCTCCCACCTGTATTTTTCTCGATTAAAGAAGATTGGCTGTTGAAACTTGATGGAACCTTTTTTGGTAGATAACTTCTTGGAGGACTTGATTAGGGAGATGAATAAAGAGCATCCACCCGAACCTCTTGATTTCTTCATTTGGACTGTTGAGGTATTATTTCTCTCCCTCTTCCCCATCAACCAACTTTGGATCGTTCTGTCGAAGTGGATCTTCGATCTTGATCCTTTCCTTTTTCGAATTTTGGACTTTAAGAATTGATAAATTATATAGCAAATAGTTAAATTATGAAGCTTGATGGTGATGTGTTTGCCTTCTAATTGAATGATTGTCTTATTCTTTGATCGTCTATCCTTCGCTGATATGTAATAGAACAATTTGATTGTGTACAATTTACTTAACGACTGTTGTTACTTTGCTTTCTAACTCTTTTGTTTATCATTGAATTGTAGATTAGTGGAAAATTTAGCTATTACGTGAGTTTTATGGGATGGTTTTCTCAAAAGTATGATGTGATATTGGTATTTTTTATGGTTGTGAAATACGCAGTAATTAATGATATCAAAGTGAAGTGAGGACGGAATGCTTACCCAGCATTCATGTTATTGCAATAGCAGGGTGAATCTGAGCTCTTTAATGCAGAGAAGAGAGAGTGTCAAGTGCCATATATGTCTTAATTGTGATGTTGAGAAGTTTATTTCTCGTTCATGTATCGGTTGCTTTGTGTGAGCGATCATTTGCCGCCGCGTCTCTAATCAAAGTTAAAGCCTTCAGAGCTCTACCTTTATAATAAATTCAATAATACTGAATAAAGTGGATCGTTTTCCATCACCTGCTGCCACTAATTTGCTTGTAATCGCGTGAAATCTACGTGAGCTCCTAGTGCCTGCAATTTATTACCTTGGCACAATTATTGACGGCCTGTTTGAGGAATTGATAAGAAGCATGTTAAATTTCTAGGTTGGAGTAACATAAAATTCTGGATTTTCTGCACCTAATTGTTAGGGTCTACAATTAATTGTACTGCATTGAAAGTGAAAAGAAATCTGTATATGCCTGGAATGGAAAATTCCATTATTACTATCTTGCTCAGTTGGAATAGTTGCTCTTTAATCGATAGAGTACTTGTTCAGAGACCAGAACAGCTTGCCCTCATATTTTCCATTCCCTTGTACATTTGCAATCCACCTACGTGATCACTGATTTACAAGTTGTATACCATTGGCAAACTTGTGTTTCGAGTTGTTTATGAGAAGATTTCTATCATGATTCCAATATAAGCAATACAAAGTGTACTTTCGTGGATAACTTCACAAACCAACATTGCGAGCTATGAAGACTTGATGATAGTTTATATGGCTAAAAATAACACAATCAATCTCAATTGGTCAATGACTTTTATATGTTCTTTTTCCTTAATGCCAGGATGTAGGCTTATGGCTAGAACAGATAAATCTGGGTAGCTATCGTCAGATCTTCAAAGAAAACGGTGTCAATGGAGAGTATCTTGAAGGCATGTCCATGTTCACTACTGAACAGATTCTTCGGTTTATAAGACGATGCCATATGAAATGGGGGGACTTTATCACTCTCTGTAAGGAGCTCAGACGAATTAAAGGTCTCACACTCTCTCTTAATATGTGTGTAGATGTGTCAATGTGCACACACTTTGTTTTATTGGGTTGGCAACAATTTCCCTCTATTTCTTATTACTTTTGATCTTTTCTGATCAACTAACTACTAAGTAATTGGAAATAGTTACTAAGATGTGTTGTCCTATGTCTGCATCTTTTAAGATTGTTCCCCGTCTTTGGCATGTTTATGCAGAATTTGAGGAAGTGTAGAAACACTTCTAGAAATCATTACAGAGAATCTATGAAACGCCCAAGTTGTCTTCTTGGCTTTATAGTTCATAAGAAGTGGTGGATTTGCAATTGATATTGAAGTGGTGGGTTTGCATTAAAATCTATACTTTTTCCCGTAGCGGTCAGTAATTTTTATTTGTAGTTTAGTCCAAAGAGTTGTAGTTTAGTCCTCTTACTTTGATACACAAGTATGTTGGTCCATGTATAATGCCATTGGTCTAGTATATCAATATGTTTTACCGTATATAAGTGCTTTTGGCCAGGGGTTGTGACCTGAGTAATGTCAATTTATACAAGTGATGATTGGTGAAACATTATAACAGCCTTACCATCATGTCAGCATGCTTTCAAGATTTTCAAAGTGCTGTTATCATGTCTGTCTTACAAATTTAGCTGTGTCAGTCAGTTTAATTTTTTTTAATACAACGTTAAGTATTTACTAGATAGATACCTGTTCTTTATCTAGTTGTGTTCACTGGAAGCTGCTCTGTTTCCAGTGGCTTGCCTGAAGGGAGAGCAAAAGGTACGTCGGCCATGGTGGGCTCCATCTTGCCTTTCAGTAGTTTTTGTGAAGGTGGCGAAGCGTAATAGACAATCTCGGGTAGTTTCTTTGAAGTTGGAACCTTGAAGCCAGAAGATCTTATATGTGTACGCAATTATGTTTTCTTTTTCTTCTTTTATTCTTAGAGAACAGAAGCTTAGGAAGAAACCGTTTTCTCTGTTGAAGTAGTGAAGGTCAATGGTGGTTCTTCTTTGGAGAACTGTGTTCCATATATAAGCCCTCTAGTATATTTATTCCTTTTGTTGTGTATGCTTGTATTTTGATATGATAATTTACTGAAAAAACGAAGCAATTAGGCTGTGGTTGTTAATCATGCCTGTTCACCGTTCTTATATCTGCACCAGCCTTTAACAATGTAAATGAATTCCTTCTTGATAGTTGTGTTCAGCAATGATTTAGATCTTCATTTGTTTTTACTTTCATAACGTCTCTCTCTCTCTCCCCTGGACTGCTAACTTGTGGTTCCACTAACCACATGGAAGACACGGATAACAATACCCAATTTATCTATTTTATTTATTCATTGAAATAGATAAATGAAGCTTAAAGTGTGGTAGTGCATGAATGAGGACATCAAATTTAATGGCCAGACTTTCTTTGTGATCCTTTTCATGTAATTGTTCATGATGTATTTCCATATTTGTAGACGATTGCGAATGGAAGTCACCCCTCTCTCTGGCTTAACGACTGCCTATGCCTATATTTCAATAATATCCTTTGCTTAGCAATAGTGAAGAAATCATTATGCTATTCAATTCCAACATTGCAAGATTGAATGATTTCGTCAAAGCTTATTTTACTAACACAAAATTGAAGTTTCTCCCACTTCTACTATTTACTTTCAAATTCCTTTTTGCGTCTGGTTTTGGGGTAAATTGCAGCCAAGCACCAATGGAAGGATTGGAAGGTATATAAGTAGATGTCCCATTCTCAATATCTACCGTTTATTACTAAAATTATTAGATTCCATTCATCTCCTAGGATGGGAATGCCGCTCTTTGGAGCAAGAGCAACCAACCTTTAGGTTCACACACCAACATAAAGACAAGGCACATTAGCACAATAACATGTTGACAAACCACACAATACAAGTAGGTGAAACCTGACAATTAGAAAACCATAAATGATAAAGAACAAAAAATCACACACATGAAGCGAATTTGAGTCAATAACAACTACTCTAACCTTTCATGCATAGCTGTTTAAATTAGGATGCTATCGGTTGGTTATTATTGTGTTAGGTAACACAAAAATTATTGCTTACGATTCTAGTCTCCAGGAAGGTTGGCTTAGCTTCTTACTACTAAAGAACTAAGCCAATTAGACAAAACTGTCCACCATCCAAACCAATCATTCATTGTTTTAGAGAGACCAACTATCTATTATTGAGAGAATCTTGTAATGGCCCTCTTTGTAATAAACGATGTTTATGTGGGCTAGTAATTCTCATGGTAAAAGATCATAGAATTGGTGTCTGGTGATGATGACAAGTGAAACACAATATGGAGAAAAAACATCAGTATTTCCTATGCATCATTCCATGTTATTTTTTAAATTATGGACGAATTTGACATGAGGAGGTAGTCAAGTAAATATATGGTTTTGATAAGGACAATCTATTTTATATTCCTCATGTCTAAAAGGTAGACATAAAGAAGTCAGACAGCTTCCATAGGAGTCGAGGCAGTACAGGCTATTTGATGGCTTAACAACAACATGACAATGCGGGCGGGTTGAGGATTATGGGAGACTATGATAAATTGAATTAATTAACACATACAAAATTGATCTGTATTCAGTAAGGCAGGCAAACAATACAAGCCATCATCATAAATTCACACGTGCGTGAAACTGAAGCAGGAAATATAGCTTACCACTTCCATGGCTAAACTCAACAGATAATATCCTCAGAACCCCTTTTATGATGTATTCTCCAACAAACTATCCTTTTCACCTGACGCAAGAAGATGCAGATGATACTCGATCTCCCAGCATGAGAATATCACTCTATATTCCAACCTGAATGGTAAAATATGCAGTAAAAACCAACGAAAAACTACCTCTTTGAAGAACTAGAAACCATTTCTCGATGAAGCGCTCTCAGATTTCACAGTATTTGTGGCTCCGTTACTAGTCTTGCTTATGACTCCCTTGCCAAAATACTCGGCAATCACAGAAAACCCATCCTTTGAACTCTTCACTTGCTGAAAGAAGCGATCCTGGTCTTTATTCTGCTCCAAGAATCTCTTCATTTCCAGGACAGATTTGTATTCAGGAGCACATTCTGGACATTCTTTTTCATTATCACCAAGGCAACGTTGATGAAATGAGTGCATACACATAAAGTGTACAGCAGGAAGGTCAAGGGTGAACGTGCATGCAGTGCACTTGCTAAGCTGAAATATTCTTGCATTTGTTCTGAGATCCTGAATTTCTTTTCTCATTGTCAATGTATCTTCCTGCACCGTCAGGAAAAGTAAATCAGAAAGATTACTCCTTTCACTTCATGACGCATTTATAAGCGTCTGTTTCCATCCCTGCTAAAGAAAAAGGAAAACAAACAAACAAAATGGAAACCAACATTCTCTATAGTACCATAGAAATCACCATATGAGATTACGATCACAATATCTTAAAATCAGGTGGAATTTCTTTTCAGGTGCCCATATACTAAGAAAGAATGTGCATGATACTTGAAATATTGCAAATTTCGTGGATAAATCTAGCATATTGATCAGCAATTAGCACAGACCTGATACTTTTCAATCGCCCGCCTATCCTCCTCAATCATCTTTGATTCTTGCTCGAGCTTCCGAGCTATGTAATCTTTAATGACAGAGAGCGTGAGACACGGGTTTCTAGAGAGTGATTGAAGAACTATAATAGGAGGCAAAATGTCATCTCGTTCAATATAGGTCAAAACTTCCTTTACTTCCTTAGAGCAATCTTCTCCTAGTTCACCAAAGTACTTTAGTAGATCTGCCCAAAGAGTTGGGTCGCCTCCCTTGCCAGTATCTCCCAATCTTTTGCAGCAAGCTATCAATCCTTCATGGTCATGAGCCTGCATATAGCAAGCTATCACCTCTTTGTAAAGTTTCAGCTTTTCATACAAATAAAGAAGTCCTTCCCTAAATGCATTCATCTCACATAGAATTATAGCCAGATCAACATCATATAGTGGATGTTCTAGCTCAAATGGCCATGCATTCTTCAGCAAGAGTAACCCCTTCTCCTGCCTTTCAAGCTGGTCCTTATCCTTGGTTAAATCTTTATACCCAGCTATTGATTTTCCATTAGTTAGAGCTTTTGAAGTTACACGTGCTCCGGATCTTCCTCCAAGATCAACATCACTGCCATTGTTGGCTTGCGACATTAATGGGAAGTTCAAATCATTTGACAAGTACAACTCCAGCAGTGTATTGTGAATTTCAACTTGAGCTGGCGAGTCTTTTACCTTATTGGTATATTTTTCAAGAAATTCCATCAGGGACTGTGGGTGATGAATGAAAATGTTAAGAAAATCAACAGGGGATGGCAACATAGACAGGTATGTGCCATTTGAGGTTCCTCCTTTTGACAATTCGCCATCCTCAGTGCAGAGTCTCATGAGTATTTCAATAGTGTCTGATGGCTTGTGCTCTATGAGAATCTTTCCATACTCTTTGACTGTCACCCCAGCTTGACTTGGTTCTAGGCTTGAAATATATAGCAGGGCTTCATCATATCTACCAAGGTCTTCAAGTAATATCTTCAAGTACCATTCATGTCTCCCCGCTCTTTTAGCAACATACATCGCATGTTCATGGTAATTGGCAGAACGACAAACCCTAATTGCAGTCTCCACATCGAACTTTTGTTCCCCAACACCATCCTCACTTTTAATAAATACATTAAGCTTCTCAACATCTTTCAATTTGGTATAACAGTTCAGTAATAGAGTGGTATGATCTTTAGAAGCAAGTCCCTTCTCGTGTAATTTTTCTAGATAATTAGTGAGGTTGTAAATTCTTTGAGCATCCAAAAATTTCTGTATAACGTATGAAGGCTCGAGATGACCAATTGTGTGGATATACTGGGCCATAGCTTCGTCATAGTCTTGTTTGCCATACAGATGGTCTCCATACTTTCTTAGCACTTCTGCAGTTGCTGCAGCATCAGCTTGCTGACTTTGGACAAGATTGATAGCCACAGTATACAGGTTCTTCTTAAAGAGCATATCTAACTTGCTTTCCATATCCTTCTCACCAATACATAAAACTGTTTGGTCAGCCATTATAAGTATTATATTACCCCATTCACATAGCATGTGGGAAACATCTTTAACTACAATACTATGGGCAATGAGCCGATTCTTCAGGTCGTAAATATTAAAAGTATTCTTGCCAGTCCTCTGATCTGCAATCACGCATAGTAGGTACCCACGGAACCACCCTATGAACTTTTTCTCTCCTTCAAAAGCCCAACAAGGACCGCGTCCATCAACTTCATAGAAATACACAGCCTCGGATCGTCCAATTATCAACTCCTAAGTACAAGCATAACAAAGCATCGGAACCATTATCTCTATAACAGAACATATGTTGCATCATCAGAAAATAAAGATGTGATAAAGAGCACAAATAATTGCATACCGAGCGATCACTCATTGTAACATTGTTCACACCACATCCAATCTGATCTAGGGTTTGGCCTCTCGGTGGTTGATTCTGCAAGCTGAACACACTCACTGAAGCAGGAGTAACAGCAAATAACTGAAGAGCTTGACCATCTACCCTAAACCCCAAACCTGTTATAGAGGGCTGACTCTTGTCCAAAATATCCACCTCAAGCTTGAAACGAGTGATACGTTCTCTTCCAATGTCCCCTTTGATGCAGTATATGCAGCCATTATCTAAGCCAATGGCCATAAGTAGTATGGGTGGAGCTTCTTCAAGGACTAAAAAAGATGTAATCTGCAACAAGATCATTAGAGGTTTCAAAATCTTACCATGACGGAAACTATGACACCAGATAGTGGTCATGTAACTACAAGAAAGCATAACATGCCACTACCTTCGCCTCAGGAAACTGATTAGTGAATACACGCAATATTCCAATACAATCAGGAGTTGTTGCACTTGTGCCCTCTGGCTGTATTTTGTCAAGGTAAAAAACCTTTAAGCATGTAGCAGACTGTTGGGGAGCAATTTGCTTATCTTCTCCAACAGTTACTACGTAGTTTCGTTGCTGAACCAAAAATGAGAAAGAAAACAAATAAAGCACATCAATCTCCCAATATTAGCTTCTTATATAGCAGCTTAATAATGGAAAGCCACTCAAACAGGGAATGTAAATATCAACAAAATTCCTCTACCTCATCACTTTAGCAACCTTGAAAAGATGATATTGAACAAAGCTTAAAACGTAAGCCACTAAACAAATCTAAACTTCAGCTGCTGAATAATGAAATCACGGAGTGAATTAGTAATGCGTAGTCTAAGCATCAACCTAGTAGCTAATATCAATTGAGTCTACATTTTTTTCCTTTCTATAAAATTTCCAAACTACGAAACTTTTGAGCTACCCTCTAAATAAGTGCTTAAAACATAATTAATCATGCTTGATAATTCAGAGTTCTTAGCCGTCTCTACATTTCTCAGGAGATAAACTTGAGCCAATAGATTAAGAAAGAACGGAGACAGAACCTTGAGCTGTTGTAGAAAGAGTACAGAGGAAGAGTGAGCTTGAAAACCATAATTGAACTTAAGCCCACGATCAAGCAGGCTAACAGCGCCGTCATCACAGCCGACCACCACCTTCCCTCTGCCGCTTGAACAACACTCAATCTTCTTCCCGCTCACCTCCTCGGGAATCGTGCACTTTCCCCCAAATTTCTCCTCGAAGAACTCGAATTTTCTCCACTGATACATCTTCCCTCCAACGTACGGAGATGATACTAGATCGAACAGCCCGCAAAATCACGTCCTGACAACGTCCAGGTTGTTAATTGAATGACCTGAAGATCGCCCAGGAACCGAAACCAAATCTCTTTATGGGGTTATATAACACATAATTAAAGAATCATCTTTTAGCTGTAGTTGTTTTCGTCGTCGTGATCTTTAGATGTGATCGTCTTCTTCCTTTTGCACTCCAATTCTCGTCTCCTATATTTAGCTCTAAACTGCCAACGCATTCTACTTCTTTCGTTGGACCTTACGAATATGAACTCTTGCCGTTTTGGGCCAGCAAACGAGTTTCTTATTGGGCTGATCGACGACAACAACTGAACTGGCCCTGACTGTAAGACTAAAGGGCTGATCGTCGTCGTCTTCAACTTCTGTAGCAGTGTTTTTGATAAGTATAATCAGTTCGGCCGACTGTCCTATCTGATTGTCCGTTCAGAAAATGTACGGTTCATGTCCGTATTTACGGATCAAAAAGTTTAAAAAAAAATGGAGAATATAAAAAGAAGTCATCTTTCTATTAATGTAATTGATTGTGAACAAATTTTCTTTTGAGATTTTCAACATGCGGTTATCTCTGTCCTAAAATGATTATGATATCTTAAAATGGTTATGTTCCAAATACTTGACTGGCATATCGATCATATAATACATCATGAACATAAATAGATGACTAGGAGAAGCTGTGTCACTAAAAGAAAACAAGAAAACATGTAAATAGCCATTTTTTTAAGATAAAAAATATTTCATTATGAAAATAGAGTTACAGACAGAACAAGATCTGAACAAAACTATCAGATCTAAATAAAAATAAACGATTATAAGTATCAGATAAGATTAATTTACACATACTTACATACATGAAGGGAATCATGTGCATAAACAGTACACAAAAGTAGAGTTCGGGCGGCTCGTTCCAAGGTCCTCCACCATCAAAACCTGGCTCGGTCAACTAATACTGCAAAAACATATTTGTGCGTGAAGAACAACATAATCTCGATCAGATATAGGACCTCCATTTGTGTTACACACAAATGAAAGCACAAAAATATCATAACTACCAGATTCGAATAGAAGACAACCACCAAGGACCAGAGATCTGGTGGATCAAAATCTACACAATCGGTAGAAAATAAAAACCTTCCAAAACAGAAGGAGAACTCTGTAGAAAACCCAAAAAAAATGCAGCAACAAATCTACAGAGAAAGAGAAAACAACGAAAGAGAAGGAAAAGAGAAAGATGGAAAAACATAGGAGAATGGTAGAGGGGCATAGAAAAACATAGGGGAGGGGAGAAAAGAATAGAGAGAGAAAGGTGAAAATAGGGGAGAAGGGCATGGGATAAGGGGGAGGGATGAGAAAGAATATAGGGAGAAAGAACAGAGAAATAGGGGGGATGAGAAAAGGAAGGAAGAAAGGGTCACAGGGAGAGCAATGAAGCTCTTCCCATGGAGACGACGGCGCTGCAAAGGGGTTGGGACTTGGGTATGAGAGAGAGAGAGGGAAAAAGAGAGAGATGTATGCAAGAGGGGAGATATGGAAAGAAAATAATGTAAATAGCGACGGTTATTTTAACATTTTGCGAAGGTTTGTAACCATCGCAAAAGATATTGCGACGATTCATAATTCGTCATGACATGCCTCGTCGCACTACTTACTATGATAATTTTTTGAAACATACGAGTTACATCGTTAAAATACAGTCCTTAGTGACGGTTGTTCTTTCTATGGCGACGTTTAGAATCGCCAATGTAAATTAATAGCAATGTTTTTAGTAACCGCCGCTGAAATACCTATACTCCTATGTGTATTACGATGATTGTTCAATTGTTGCTATACGTCTCCTATTGTGATGGTTATTACAACCATCGCGTAATTCTTTTTAGTGCACCATATAGGAACAGTTCTAAGACCGTAGCAAAAAAAGTGTGAAATTACAAACCAGCTTCTATATTTTCAACTATTTCTATTTTTTTTTTTTGCATATCTAACAATTTTATCAACCATATTCACAATAGTACAATATCCATGCTACACACTTACAATGTACATATATATATATATATATTTACAAATTATCAAACGTTAACCCACGAAATCAAGAAATTATTCGAAACATTAAATTGTAAATACAAATTATCTTTGTAGGAATGACATTCATCTTACTGTTATATTATTTGAAAGATATTGTACATTTTCAATTATCCGCATCAATTGTTACTACATACCACATATTATATGACTATTGCGATGGTTAATATAACTATCGCAATATACCCGTCATGATATAACACTTTTCTTGTAGTGTATCTATTGAACTCAGTTATAATTGTGACATTTTGTATATGTGTAATCTTATTTTGATCTTCACAAATTCATCTTTCTTACAAATAAAAACAAAGAGATTGTGACTATTAAATTTAAATCATATGGAGTCATATACTCAATTTAAAGGAAATAGTTATTGTTGATGTGAAAAATATGTCTGCATCGACTGTCGAGGAGTCCACCACGCGTCGCTTGATGATTCGTCTAGGGGTCTATAAAAATCAAGAATGATTGTGAAAGCAGTAGGCAGGACACCGGGGTGCCCTACTTAATGCACTCCGACGATCAAGTCAGTAGAATATTTAAAATAATATTAGTAATAGGGAGAATTACTAACCATTAAATGAGGATCATCATATATTTATAATGATTTTTTGTATCAATCAAACGTCCAGATTCAGTGTATCTTCTTCTTTATTCTGATAAGGAATAAATATATTCATGGGGAATATTCTCTGATCATGATATTTTGGTTATCATTTTATCCTCTTTAACAACCATTGAGATTATCGGATAGATTTGATGTGTGCCTATCATTTCCTTATATGACAGATTATTATATCTTATCGTGATGAGAAAATGATATCTGCTATCTTGAGTAGCCACGATCCCATGTATGAGATTACCTCGTCATATGTGTGATCTCGGCTGTGTAAGTAGATGTGGGGTCGTGTCCATCGATCTGGTCATGGAGGATACCTTGGCCATCATGGTGAATTCGGTCACGGATGAGTCCTTGGTTTGGACTTAATGTGGGCCCTACCCAAGAAATGAGAGTATTGGGTATTGTTCGAAAATATTATTGAGTGGGTTCTAGCCCGGATGTTTTTTCTCCCCTACAGTTTTCTCCCACTTCTTGAGTCTGGACCATAGCGATAGAGTTAGAAAGTATGTTGTGGAGGGAGCCATGAAATTTTACCCCAGACTCTGTCTTTGCACTTAATCGAGTGTTAAGTATGTGTTGGCGTTGAGATCGTCAAACAGTAGATTCGGTGCCCAAATATCTAAGTATTTGTTACTGGTTCATGATGGCGTCTTAGGGTATCTTGTGACTGAGACAAGCTTTCTTCATATTTGTCAATTGACTCTTGGTAAAAAATGTTACCATATTGATTAATGTTAGACTTCTACATGTAATGATGTGCGTGATCGTGTTGGTACCTGAAGCTCTGTGTTTTAGGTTTGTGCGAGTTGCCCCGAGTAATCAACGGGAATGAGTCCCTATGATTTTCATATGGTGGTCAGGTGGCTTGAGATTAATCGGTGGTCATCATAACTAAAATTTTACACCTTTTTCTAAGCATATGGCGATGACTGGTGTTAAGATTGAATTCCTTTGATCTGGGCAGGCAGTAAGACGTTATTCTGTTGGAATTGCTTCACTATAAGGTTAACTTGACCATGTATTCGATACGATACTTTGGCATCTTATGTCTCATGACAGATGAAGAAGTTATTACACTCAATTGCATGTTTCTCGAGGGTTCTTCTTGCCATTCGGAGTTACATTTTAGAAACTAAGCCGTGGTTGGGAACCGAAAGTTTTGATGCTTCGGTTGTTGACTCTTTCTCGTAACTCAATGTCTGAGTTTATTGATCTGTCGAAGTCACATAGTTATTCGACTGTCTAAGTCGTCCATTGCTTTCTGTCTGATATTCATAGTGATTTGTAGCGTAGCCTGGCACAACGAGTGTCTTTGAGCCAGCCTTAAAGAAAATTGACCAGTTTTTCTCTTGGAGAACAAATGACTTTTGAGTATCTATCCATCATCATCGCGCCCTGAGTTTGACAATATTCTTAATTTACTGAAGGTCCTTAGCTTCTATGCCCCCAGAATATCGACCAAATGTATCCCATCAAGCGGTGGGCTTGTACTTGGTCTCGTTGATGTTCTTTATTAGGAATTAATTGCTTGTTCTGCTGAGCTTGTCGTTGCATCTCTATGTGCTTATGTGTTTTCACATGCAATTCATCGATGCTTTCACTTTCTAGCAGAAGTTTTTGGAGCCCTCTTTGCCTCATTTTCTCAAATCGTGTTTGACGAGTCCTTAATGGTGAGGTCCTTTGGAATCATCTTCAGCAGAGTGCCAAGATCTTTTGTGATTTGTGAGATTTTGGCTAATCTCGATACCATAGTCGTCAGTGTGACTTAGGTGTCATTTTTATAATTGTGATTCTCGGTACCATAGTTATCTAGGTAACTTCGGGTACCTTAATCATCTAAAGTAACATAGCCATCTGGGTGACTTAGGGTGCTTAGCCATCTAGGTGACTTAGGGTGCTTAGCCATTCGTGTGACTTGGAGTATCATAGTCATCTGGGTGACGTTGAGTGTTATAATCATCTACGTGTCTTTGGATCCAATATATTCATCTTGGGTGACTTTGTGTTCCATAGTCATTTGTGTGACTTGGAGTATCATAGTCATCTATGTGACTTCGAGTGTATAGTCATCTATGTGACTATCATAGTCATCTGGTGACTTCAAGTACCATAGAATATTACAGTGATCCTTTTACAGTATGTAAGGTCTTTTCTCCTATTCGTCTTAGGTAAGTTATGAGGTCTTGATGATTGTGACCATTATCAAAGTACTTCGTCCCAACATCTCATGCACTTTGGTGCCACAAAATATTACCGTGATCTTTTGTCCTAGGTAGGGTCTTTTCCCAATCATCTTATGTGATAAGGATGTCTCGTTAGGCCGTCGCCTTGGATGAGGTCTTTTTTCCCTTCGTAGGGTCGTTTTCTAGATCATCTTATATGATAAGGATGCCTCGTTAGGCCGTCGCCTTGGGTGAGGTCTTTCATCCGATGATTCTTTTACCTCGGGTGGCACGAGACACTTTCGTGGTTCTTTTACCTTATGTAGGGTCTTTCTCCAAATCATCCTTAGTAATCAGGAGGCCTCGTTAGGCCGTCACCTTCGTTGAGATCTTTCGCCCGATCATCTCGTGCTCGGGTGCCGCGAGATACTTTCGTGGTCCTTCTGCCCTATGTAGAGTCTTTTTCCGAATCATCCCTAGTGATTAGGTGGCCTCATCAGGCCGTCGCCTTGATCGAGGTCTTTCATCCAAGCATCTCGTGTGCTCGGGATAGTTGCTCTATGGAGTACTCTTTGAATCATTCATTTAATTTCAGAACTTTACTATGATTTGCCCTTATCTTCATGTTTAGCATGAGAATCTTCGTTGACATGCGAGCAAAGCTTCGTATTCTGCTTCATTGTTTGATGTCTTGAATGCGAAGCGCATCACCCTTTCAGTTATTAACTTCTTTGATGTTTTGAGTATCAGTTCGGCTTTGCTTCCGCATGCGTTTGCAGAGCCATCCACATTGAGCGCCCATTTCATGTCTGAAGGTTCTTTCCCCATGCCTCTATCTATCATGTCATATTTCGTGACATATTCTATATGGCCAGAGTCATCTTTCTCTTGGGGTGGCATCATCTCTACCACAAAATCAGCGAGTGCTTGAGCCTTGATTGCGGTCTGAGGTTCATATCTTATGTCGAACTCTCTGAGCACTTCCATCGTCTTTCGTATGTACTCTTAGAACATTTTGTAGACTAAGCTCTGATAGGCGGTTCTCACATTCTTTAGTCTAAACGACCTGACTTTGTAGCAATAAGTCTTCCTCTCAATAAAAAATGTCATCTTCTTTGGGTCGGATGGATGCATGAGTATTTGATTGTACTTGGAGAAGGCATCCATTAGACTGAGCATCTCGTGCCCCGTTGCAGCGTCCATCAATTGATTAATTTTTTGAAGAGGGAAGTTGTCATTCGGGCATGCTTTATTCGGGTCATTGAAGCCTATACATGACTTCCATTTCCCGTTCTTCATCTTTTCCTTTACTGTGTTGGCCAAGCAGTTTGTGTAGTTGACCTCTCAGGTCTCGATAATTATGCTTGCTCTCTCATGGGAACGTTTGTGTAATCTATGACCTCTCGGGTCTTGATTGATGTCTCACGAGCATTTGCGTAATTTGTAAACTCTCGGGTCTTGATAATTATATTTGATATCTTCTGAAGCATTTGTGTAATCTTTGACCTCTCGGATCTTAATAATTATGCTTGCTCTCTCGTGGAAGCACTTGTGACATCTCAAGATTGCTCCCTCGGGGAAGCATCTACGTAATCTGTGACCTCTCGTGTCTTGATAATTATATTTGATCTCTTGTGAGAGCATTTGCGTAATTTGTGACCTCTCGGGTCTTTGCAATCATACTTACTCTCTCGTGAGAGCATTTTCTCCGTTTTAACTTCACTTATATATTCCTAGGAGATTTACACTATATATATTATTTCAAGTTTCCTATCCCTTATCAAGCGGGCCTAAGCGACTTATAAACCACGTGTTGAGATATCATGGTGATATAATTAAGAGATTATAAGACTTTATTTTATTCCTAGGATCTTATTGCTTATAATGGTTTCATGCTTTATATTATACTAAATTAAAATACTTTGAAAAATATTCTTGAAAAGAATACTAATTTCAAAAATAAATAACGTACCTAAAAAATTTAACAGAGATCATCGTTGTGACTCTTGGTTTTGAGAGAATAAAAATTCAAAATAATGTAGATCTGAGCTTTGTGGTCTGCGTCCGATCTTGAAACTTGCTCTTGTCCAAAATGCTAAATAATGTTTATTGTATTATTTTTTTTAAAATTTTAATGGAAATCATCAATGCGACTCGCGATTTTGATGCAAATAATTACATTATTCTCTTGACATTAATATCACATCAAATAGTGTAAATTAATTAAAGATAATTTTATAATTTAATCACATTAAAATGAATAATAAGCAAATAAATTATTTAATAATAAAAATAATGATGATTATGGTGCGTAAATAAATTTTCCCTTAAGTTTGTATCTATTGTGTATTTGCTCCCCCATTTTTGTTGTGTATTGGCATAATAGGCTTGGAGTTGATTGGGCCATTAGAAGAAGGGTATAAGTGCTGGGGGCCACTTGTGGAAGAAAACAGGCGCTGATGCCTGGGCTGCTTTCAGGCTTCATGTTAGAGGTAAGGCCCGTGCAAAAGGGCCCAGGAAGCTTGGCTTCATGCAACAGAAGCTGGCTTTCGCGGGTCACGCCTGGAGCGGACGCGGGTTGAGCTCGGGCTCCTCTCGTGAACTCTCCCTTGGGCCTTTTTGAGCTCTCTCTCTTGGGCTCCTTGGAGCTCTCTCTTGGGCTCCTTGGAGCTCTCTCTTGTGCTCATTGTAGTTCTCTCATGGGCTCCTTTTCAAGGAGCGCGGGCTGGAGCTCTCGTGGGCTATTTGTTGGAATGGACCGAGTAGGTCAACCCGGTAAGCTAAAAGCGGGTAGAGTGGAGGCTGCCGGCAGAGACGGCGCGTGGGGGTGCGTGAAGTCGCATCCGGCGTCCTTTCATGGCTGGAAATCGCTCCATCTTGACGGAAATCTTCGTCTGAACATCTTTTCGGTTGTTTTGAAGTCTGAAAACGCTCCATTTTACGTTTTTGAAAATATTATTAAATGAGCACTAACACGAGTATGTATATAGATTTTGAAGGACCTCAACATCAAAGAGGCCCCAAATCAATCACAAAATCAAATTTACTTTAAACGGGGAAAGTAGCAAAACATTTCTTTCCCTTTTAGATATATTGGATCAATTATATGTGTAGCTCTTACCAAGTTAAAACTTTTTAACCAACAATGAGTTGATTTAGTGGTGAGAAACTATCTTATCCCTAATATATTATTAACATGTGTTCGAATCTCCATAGCTTTTAGAATTGAAGCTTCTGTCATGCCGTAGATGCATCGGGGTGATTGTAGATGTCATGTATACAACGTAATTTCACCAGTAAATTTATAGAATAGCAATTGGGATACAGATTTCTGAAAAATAAAGAAAAAGAAAACATGTGAAGCAGCTATCAGAAGCCCCAATTAAGATTCATCCACTCATATTTTTCTCCAAATATTTAAGGAAAAAATGGAATGGTAGTTAGACATTAAAACCAATATCATATTTATGGTAGCTTCTAATTTTTTATTTACGTATTATCTTGGATAATAATCTTATAACTTAATTAACACATAGAGTGTTCCTATATATTTTTATTCTTGAAAGACCTGAATCTCTAATGCAAAATATTAATATGACTTAAGAAATATTAAGAAATATCCTAATCGGGTCAATACTCGATAACAACTAGGTCGATCGGCATATCAATAGTAAACTCCAATTTAATATAAATATAGCTTTTAGCATGTTACTACTCCTCCACTAATATGACAGCCCATGAGATTTTAATTAATTATATATTTTATGTAGGGGATGATAGGATAATTAGTGCAGGAAATTAAACAAATTAAAACTGATGCATGATGTTAAGTTCTTAAATAATTTTTAATAAGATTAATAATTTGATTATGACAAGGGTGTCTAAATCAGGAGCCTAATCATAGATATATATTTAAATCATTCTTGCCTTGAATGACATAAATTAATTTAATTATCTTTTCATTAACATTGTTAATGGTTGAAGCACCCTACTTGAAGCAGGCAATTCTTATATTTTATTGTTTTTGAAGATTCTCTATGATCAGATTGAATGATTATAGAGTGCTTAACACTCTTAATTGTCATTATCGACAATGGTTTTTGTCATTTATAACGTAATATTGGGAGGGTTTTAAAAATATTTTATATACGGCTCTTTTAAAATAATGGTAGAAAGTTGATTTTGTTAAGACGAAGACAAAGGATCATTACTTTAATAGGCAATTAAGCCAATCTCGTTCTTTAGGTTTACTAATACTTAAGTAACTTAGTTACTGATTAAGTGATATAGGGATTAATGGCGTGTAATTAAATAAGTGGGTTATGCATTGTTAAGGTATCGTATTTATAAATATATGAAATCATGAGTTCGAGTACATCATCTATTATTCTCACATAATTTGTAACCAAAGTGAAAAATAAAATTATGTGTAGTTCTTGTTTGTGTTGATTATCGATGAACAACGGTGACTTAATAGGAAAATAATTCATCCAATCTTTCATATAATTTATTTAAATAATCCGGATAAACTATATATTTTAAAAGTGACACTTAAGCCTACTTGTTAAAAAACTATTAATATCTCTATAAATGTAAAAATATACTCTTGAACGTCTCTCTGCAAAAATGATTTTAAAAGCAGGGAAGAGGATATATTGGAATCTAAAATAGTTTCACGTTAGAACACTCACACTTGATAACCAAATATGATATTGAAATTCAGTTTAACAATGTTACTGTAAGAACTAACATTTTTGAGTTAATTTGTCAAAAAAATCTAAGAACTAAACAAAGTCAAAGTGGTTTAAACCCACCAAACGAACAAGACAAATCTCTATCAAGAAGTAAAGAAATATTAGGTGAAATCTAATGACGGATTGCTAAGTATACAGTTTTGATCCATGCTTAATTTTACTAAAACATCAGTAATAGTATTGTAATCTTTATAAATCCATTTAATAGTATAAAAATTAACAGAATTGATAGAGTTTCTAACATGAATAATAGAGCTTGATATGTCCCAAGATGGAGAAGCAAGCTCATTCAAACAGTCAACAATAATTTTTGAATCACTCTGAACCATGAGATTGCTCCAACCGTTGCTTGAAGTCAATCTGAGACATTCTTCAATAGCACGCAGTTCTGCATGGACAACATATCTACAATATACAATAGATCTTCTTCCCCAGAATGCCAATGACTTTTCTAGAGGAGTCCCTTGCAACAATACCCATTGATGCAGAAGGAGGACAAGGGATAAAGGCAGCATGGACATTCAATTTGATGAAATCCACAGGTGGGGGAAGCCAGACATTCCTACAGGAAAAAGAGGAAAAAATAGAAGGAAACAGAGTACCAGGCCTAGAAACAGCAAGGAAATTATGAACAACAAGGAAATTATGCATCTTGTTATGTACTAAGAATTTATGAGCAATAGAAAAATTATGAGCTCCAGATCTAGAATTATGATCATCAATATTACTAATGTTAGGATTAGTGCCAACGTCTAAAGAAAAAAAATGCACAAACATGATGAGAAGAAACAGATTCAGAAGCAGCAGTAAGAAAAGCATTATTATGATCTAAGTTGGCACTAGCAGCAGCAACATTATCCCTAAAAAACAGAGCATATATTCTGGGAGAGATAGAATCAGAAACAACAAAATGAAAATAAGCTTTATTGTGCATTGCATTAATATGAAAAGTAGAGGTTCTAGGATTAGCATTGCATAAATTAATATCAAGATGATTAGAGTGAGAGATGGAGTTAAAAAATGTGCTATCAGAGTGCAAAGCATCCATAGAGATCAAATCTATCACAGTATAAGAGGGATTGTGTGTAGATGAAAGCAACACAGGAGAGAAAGCAATAGGATTCATGGTATCCAAGAAAGGATTAAGAAAACCATTAACACTGCAGTAGTTATTAAAATAAGAATAGGCCTTAGATACTACAAAATGAGGATTAGCAGGTCTCCCTTCAAAAACAAAACTGTTTCTTTCCTTCCAGATAAACAAACAAAGACAACAGAAAAAAGAAGTCATAAGCTTACCTGCATTAGGCTGAGCAAACAACTCTGAAAATCCAACATGTAGCCATTCAAAAAGACTATGACCCAAGGGAACATAAACTTTCAAATTCGGAGGAGACAGAAACCATGTAGCTTTAACCCAATCGCATTCAAAAAGCAAGTGTTCAATAGACTCATCATTCTTCTCACAAATAAGACAAGAGGCATTAGAGATAATTTTTCTATACTTCAGATTACTTCTAGTAGGCAAGTAATTTAAAACATATCTTCATCTAAAAAGTTTAATTTTTTTAGGGATTTTAAACTTCCAGAATAATTTCCAAAAAGTAGAACTAACCTCATGCGACGAAGATGCATGATAACCAAGATTGGCAAGCTATTCATCAAAGAAAATGTGATAACCAATCTTAACTTTAAATTTACCATTTTTACAATGAGGTCATATCAGTTTGTCATTGAATGAAGAGCCAGAAAGCTGAATAGAAAGGATACTACTAGCAATTTATGGAGGAAACAATTAAGAGATGAGATTAGTGTTCCAATAAAAGTCATTATTAATAATGAGATCGATGTGTAATTCACATTGTGAGAAAAAGGACTAACAGATGAGCAATTAGGAACCCGATAGTCATTCCAAACATTAATGTTAAGGCCATTACCCACTCTCCATATGGAATGCTTAAGAAAGGCATCCATACCATGACAAATATTTTTCCACACCCAAGAACTATTCTTAACCCATTTAGCATTTAAGAAGGTAGAATTGGGAACATAAAGGCCTTTAAGAATCCTATAGCAAAGGCCATAACTGTTTTCACTAATATTCCAAGCATGCTTTGCTGACAATGCAGTATTGAAAGCCTCCAAGTCCCTGAAGCCAAGACAACCGTTATATTAATTATGCAAAGTTTCAATTCAGAACACAATCTAAGTCCAATTTTATCAATATCTTTAGCCCACCAACAAGCAAAATAGTAGATTGGAGTTTAATACAAATAGATTTAGGCAATTTAAAAATATGCATGGCATAAGATGGTAAAGCTTATGCAACAGCCTTGAGGAGAACCTATTTGCCTCCAAGAGATAATAGATTGGACCTCCAGCTAGAGACCCTACTCTCTCAAGAAGAGTAGCATAAAGAGAGGAGAGGATTTAAAGGAGCTCCAATCAGTAGGCAACCCTAAATAGTGATCTTGACTAGAACTAATAGGAATGATTAAAATATTAGTTAGAGAAGCTTGTTTGTGAGCAGAAGTGTTCCTACTAAACCAAAGATAGCTTTTTCTAAGTTTGACATTCTGACCAGAGGTATCACAATATTTATCAATGTTAATTTAAGATTTAAAATAGATCTAGAATTTGCTTCACAGAAAAATAGACAGTCGTTAGCGAAGAGAAGATGAGAGATAGGGGCAAGTTCGTTTCATGATAATAGGATCAATTAAGTCATTAGAAACATAAATATTAACACATCTAGAAAGAGATTCAGCAATCATAATGAAAATTAAGGAGACGAAAGGTCTCCCTGTCTTAGACCTCTTTGAGGCTTAACGGAAACACAAGGGTTACCATTTATTGATGGCTAAATCTCAGGGGTGAGATTGGGCCCACAATATCTCTGCTCCACTTCTCTCTCCACACTTGCAATGGGGGAACATAAAGAAGGAGACCAAGAAGGGGGGGTCTCCTTTTTACCCCACCGAAGCTTAAGTCAGTAAAATGATGAAGAAGAGTACAGTAGTGAAGTAGTTGAAAGTTGATGCGTACCTCTTAAAGTGCATTTACTGGGATATTTATTGTGGAAAGTTGTCCATGCTGGGTTGGTCTCCGTACAATGGTAGGCCTCTCCTCCAATGGGGTGCCTCCACCGACCAACCCCCATCTTCAACCTTCTCTGATTTTTTTGGTGAGGTATGAGGTAATAGGTGATGACCTCAGGTGTCAATACAACATGTCCTCGTATCCCACAATGTACTTCATCGGCCTCTGTTGGACTGACCATATTAAATGCTTATGATGATAACCTACTAGGCGCATGTTGACTGATTCCTTGGATAGTGGGCTTCATGTCTTTTCTCATTCCCCCTTCTCTGATTGGCCTAGGTGCATTAAATGTATACGATGACATCTTGAAAACTTCTACCTTGACCCAAGTGCCCTATTTCAACTGAGGCGGGAGATTTCCCTCTCTTAGGTCCTCCTCTAAGTGGGACTTAGTCAAAAGACAAGTTGATTTACTCGAACACCTTTTACGACCTTCAAGGGTCCTTAGATGCTTAGTCTCAGGGAGGGTAAACTCACCCGAAGTGTTGACCCCCAAGCGGATAGTATTCCCCGAGACTTAGGCCTCAGGTGTCCCCGAGGTATAGGCCTTGGGGTGGACTCGCGTCCTCGCTGCCTGGTTCTGGGGCTGGTTACCTCCATTGAAATATAAACACTTGCTTAAGACTTAGTCGTGTTAACATGTCCTTAAAGGTCTTTAAGTTGATGACCAAAAAATGGGTATAATAATTGCCCCCTAACTCGTCGATGTCCTTAATATTCCATGGATTTGGGGAGTTCAGCCAGTTTTTTCGTGTTGATATGAGACCACTGTCGGTGCCTGAGCCTATCAATAGGCCAAGTGAAAGGACTTGTACCTTTACGTAGGTTTCATAATGGTTGCGTTACCCGAGGTAATCTTGGCCTTCCACCTAGGGGTCCTTTCGATGGCTAAGATGAACCTTGGATTATTATAAATAAGAGGCTCCCTCCTCTTCATCTTTACTGTTCCCTTCCTTCTCCAGTTGGTGTAAGGTACTCTTCTCTCTCCTTTCTTTTCCTTTTTGTGTATATTTTGTAGCGTAGGCCTCAGTGGTGCTAGGCCTCGAGGTGGTCGCACGACCTCAAGGCGCTAGTCCCCAGGGTTAGGGCCCTTACTTCTTCCCTATATACTGTTATTCCCATTTATCTCCCCTATGCATTATTATGTCTCTTTTCTCCCATATGAATTATTATCCACCTTTATCTCCCTTGTGCATTGTTATGCCCATTGTCTCCACATTGTTAGACCCTTATTTTTTTTTTTTTTGTATTTTTAGGTCATATTCACTTCCCCATTCGTTGCTTAATCATGTATTCACCTTCTGATTCACAAAATGACTCTTTTGTCAAGGTGAGTTCACTTGGGGCTAAATTTTTGGGGTCCCCGTCGTTAGACACGGAAGGCCACGAGGGCGTTGAGTCAGAGGCAGCTAGTGGGCTCGGCTCATACAGTGCCAATCTTGAGGTTGGTTCAAATTGAGGTGTGAGGAAAGTGCCCATGAGCAGGCTGAGGCTGGGGGAGCATGAGGAAGATTTATGCAATCGATGTTGCTACGAGGACCATGACTTAACAGCATTTGGACGAGCTTAGAGAGAAGTATTCCATTCTTAATTCGATTACTCTACGACTCTCTCATCCTAACGAGCTAGATAGCGACCCCTCTAACGATGAGGTTACTTTTTGTCAGTCCCATTTCGAGTGTGGGCTTCGAATGCCCCTTCTTGACATTGCGAGATTAACCCTTATGAGATTCCACTACGCTCCATGCCAGCTTTTTCCAAACTCTTGGAGGAACATCCTAGGGGTGTATGTGATGTGGACCTCCATTCTTAAGTTTCCCCTTGATTTTAGGGTCATACAGGGACCTCTTCCAGCTCAAGCGTGGAGGAGCGAAACTATTTTACTTAAGCCCTCATGGGGGGACGGCGGGCACGCAGATGCTTAATTTGTCATCCAACAACAGAGAACCAATGGTCGTTGGTTTTTTATTGGTGGAGAGTGGGCCAAACTAGCAGAGTCCTCTCTAGATGAGTCATGGGAGGTGCTTCACAGATTTACTCCTACGAATCTTGTGCTTACTCCTGGTCAGAACCCTTTTTATTTCCATGTGACATATATGTACACATACGTATAAATGTATACTTACTAACCGTGGGAGCTATTCCTCTTATGTTTCCGTGGTAACAGGGATGAAAGGTCACCGCTCTACGTTAAACAACGTGATGCACGGCAGATTAAATTGGCATTCCAGATTCTCCCGGACAAGAAAATGTATTCGAACCTCTTGAATGAGCATAATCTAGTAAAATCAAAGTTGTTGCTCTCCACCGTTGTCCGCATGCCTCGAGTTATATTTTTAATGCTTAGTAAATAACTTGTTTGTTCATCATTTTCCTTCAACTATGTCTTCGTAGACAATATTTTGTTATGTAACTTATGCATGTGTTTGTTTTCTTAGGTGGACCCAAAGCCAAAAAGCATGTGAGTGAATCTAAGAAAAAGAAGAGAGAAAAGTTGGGACTTCTCATGTCCTTCAGCACACAGATAATGCCACTGATGGCCTTGGTGGGTCATCTGACATTCCTCAGCCTGCTGTCATAGGTTTTGCCAACTTTGCAGGGCCTTCCCGTTGTTTCCCCTTATATGATCGAGACACCTACGTAGAGTATATTGAGCCCTTACTAGAGTTGTTTTGCGTAAAGAGGGACAAGGTGGAGGAGGATGACATGGATCAACTGAGAGACCTCTACAGACGTCGCAAACCACTTTTCCATCGAGGCAAGAGTCCATAACACCCTTACTGAGGAAGACCTAATATCTTCTTCTGGAAGTGAGGGTGGCACTGTCCCTCATCATGAGGAAGAGATACTTGATGCTTTCACAGGCTCTGATCCCAGCGTGGCTCAACTGTTGGATCGGATTTTAGATTTTGAAGAAAAATTAATGAACCATGATAAGTTCACGAACGAAATATCAAAATTTTTTCTTACAAACGTTTAATCCAATTAAACACAAAACCAATCAATGAACATGCATAATCATATAAACGTAGAGAGAAAAGATAGAAACAATTTATACATTTTCAATTGATGGAGAGTTTATTATTTAGCGGGATCTAATTATCTATCTCACGTTCTTCGTTGTTGAGATTCACAGAGTTATCAATTGATCCTTACACCGACAATCACTCGTTAGAGTCATGAGTAAATCTCTCAAAGATTTTTTTTATAGGAATTGGGTGTGGGCACTCAAAACAACGATTGAAAAAGAAAACCAAAAAATTTCTTTTCCCCTAATGTAAAAATCTCGGCGACAATTATGTGGGTTAAGGAGAGAGAAACCTTATTCTTCTCTGATTAACACACTTGGGGCGGGGTTAGCACTAGGGATAAGGGATACAATCCTTTATATGATAAATTTGAAAATATCCTCTCTCCCTACACTGCGATGTGCGGTTTTTACGTCTCCTATTGAGCCAAAATTGTGTCACTATTCATCAGTCCAAATTGATTAATTAAATGGATCTCTATCAATTATTTAATTATTTTTTTATTTACTAATTATCGAATAATTAAAAAATAATAAAATAATTAATTTAAACTTTACTTTTGCTCTTCAGTAACTTAGTGATGACACTCATCTCATATGAGGCTCGGGAAGTGTACATTGGTCCAAAACACATTTTTGGTCTAACTGTCGTTGTTTTTCATTTCTGTCTTTATGAGCTACTCTTGACACCGAATGAACCCACATGAATAAAGCTATGAGATTCAAATACCTGGCTAATTTATTTCCATAAATTCTCGACCTATTTAATCTCAACATTGTATGACTCTAGTATAGGTTTGATGTCGATAGAACTCTCGATTCACGGCGCTATATTTTCTGTTGTGCAAATAAATATTTATATTTCATGGTCCATAAAATATTTTACTATATTACCCTTCATGAATATCAATAACAAGAGCGAGATAAAAAATTTTACCCCTCTAGTTATTATTTTCTTAACTTCTTTATTGACTGTGAATAAGAAAAATATATCAGTGAAGTGTCTCATACATATCATCATGTCTTATTCAACGACTCGTGTCATTGAGTACCAGACCTGATTTATTTATTCACATATCTATCAATAAAGCATAATATGATATTGTTGCTTTTGTAATCTTACTACGAATTTCATATCTTTGAATCACGCATCTCCAACATTGTTGAATCACGGTCTTCGAGGTATTGTCTAACAATTCAAACTCACTCCTTTAGCATATCAAAGATCATAAGTAACTATGTCAAGTTTCGTATTCACCTTAGAATTAAAATAATTACATAAATACCCTTAAGGTGTAACAATTAGATTTATAGCTAGATAAACGACTTTGCTCTAAACTAATTGGTCACTGGTCTATTCAACATGTTCCATAACATGTTAAGGTCAATCGTTAGAGTCTCCATATCCTGTCCCTTTTTTAGTTTACTTGAACTTAGATAAGACTTATTAACTGGTCTTTATTTCAGGTATCTATAGCGTGTCTCTATTGGAGCAGCGTGGGGCACAACTCAAGACTGACCTAGATGGTACCTTCATTGTCAGGAAAATGAGTTGCTTAAGTCTCAGATTCGGGATCTTACTCATGAGCTGGGAGGTCATGGTATATGAACATCTATGAAATTTCCTGTTTGGAGGCTGAGTTGGAGGTAGTCCGCCGCGAGCATGCAGAAGTTAGAGGATGTACGACGCCTTGTTGGAATTATATCCATAAAGTATGGTGTAATAACTATTTATGAGTATTTAGTTATTTATTTGACATTTATATATTACTGAATTTTATAAATAAATGAAAGTTTTCTTTAATTAAAGTGTGTTTAAAATTTACTTAAGTCCTGAAACTATTATCAACGTAAGAAGAGTAAAGATTGAGCGGTCTTCCAGACAAACTCTTCTCAGATAGTTCAAAATATTATTCGCAGTCTTTGGATCGACTGGACAATTGAGTCCAATTATGACTATTAGGTTGAACTAAATGATGTCGGTCTCGAGGCATGGGAGTGGAGACTTTAACATTGACCTAGACATATTATGTAACATGTTGAATAGACCAGTAACCAATTAGTTTAGAGTAAATCCATTTATCTAGCTCTAAATCTAATTGTTATACCTTAAGCATATTTTCATAATTACCTTGATCCTGAGGTGAATACAAAACTTGATTTAGTCACTTGCGATCTTTGCTATGCCAAAGTAGTGAGTTCAAATTGCCGGACAAACTACTTCGGCTGTTAAGACCGTGATTCAACTATTTTAGAGTTGCGTGATTCACAGATATGAAATTCGTGGTAAGATTACAAAAGCAACGAACCTTATGCTTAATTGATGAGTGTGTGAATAAATAAAGTGGGCTTGATACTCGATGGCATGAGTCACTGAATAAGACATGTTGATCTGTATGATACACTTTACTGAGTCTTTCTTATTCACAATCAATAAAGGAGTTAATGAAATAATCATTAGAAGGGTAATGATAATTTTACATCCCGTTCTTGTTACTGATATTCATGAAGGGTAATATCATAAAATATCATGCAGATTATGAAATGAAAATATTTATTTACACCAACAGAAAATGTAACGTTCATGAATCGAGAGTTGGTTCGGTATCGAACCTATATTGGAGTCATATAATGTTGGGATTAAATAGGTTAGGAATTTATGGAGATAAATTAGTCGGGTATTTGAATCCCATAGATTTATTCATGTAAGTTCATTCGATCTTAGGAGTAGATCATAAGAACACGAATGAGAAACAACATCAGTTAGACCAAAAATGTGTTTTGGACAAATGTACATTTCCCGAACTCATATGTAATGGGTGTTATTACTAAATTAGTGAAGACCAAAATTAATGTTCAAATTAATTAATTTTTTATTTTATAATTATTGGATAATTAGTAAACATAAAGTTTAATTAATTAATTGAAATAGATCAATTTAATTTATCAATATGAATTGATGAATTCTGATACAATTTTTGCTTTAGGGAGATGTAAAAAATCGTAGATAGCAGTGCACATGGAGATGAATTTTGGCATTAACATATAGGGGTATATGTGTATATTGTGTAATTATTATATAAGGGATTGCATTAGGGATGCATCCCTAACCCTAATCATAGTGTGTGATTATTCAGAGCAGAAACAAATTTCTCTCCCCTTCCTCCTACAGTTACCGTCGAAAACTATCAAAGGAAGAAGAAAATTGTTTTTTCTTCCTCAGTTGTGTAAAGAGCCCACTCTCTATTCCTAATAATATCCTTGTGAGATATAATTCTGAATTCTACGGATGGTTGTTGGTGCGAAGATAAATTGAAGTTCTGCGAATCTCAAGAACGAATAACGCAAGACAAATATTTGGATCCCGCCAAATCAAAATTTCTCCAATACAAGAAAATATATAAATTGTTTCTATCTTTTCTCAATACGTTTATTTGAATATGTATGATCGTTGAGTGGTTTTATATTTAATTTGATTAAATATTTGTTTTTAAATTTTTTGATATTCCGTCCATGAACCGTTCGTGGTTAATTTATTTTGTTCTAAAATTAAAACCTGATCCAACAATTGATATCAGAGTATAAGGTTCTTGATTATGAATATTCTATGATTAAACGTATGTATGGATTGATATTGTGATATTGACATATATTTTTGTATGGTAGATTCAAAGCATGTTTGAATGTGTTTTATGAATGGATCTCGATCGATTGAATTTAGATGTTATTTTTCTATTTTAGAATAGATGTACGCCAAAATTGAGGTATATAATTTTATGTAATTTTATTTTTGCAAACGTTGTATCTTTAAATTCCATGTAATTCATCATCACCCGAATTCGAAGATGTCACTGCTCACACCATGTCACTGCTCACCGACACGCCGTGCCATTTGCCCCGTCCCATGCGCCGTAGGTTGCCGCATTGTAGGTTTCCTAATTAGGGTTTATGAAACCTTAGCATTTTGGAAACCTAGGCACGCATAAGACCAAGTTGAGCCTTAGGCTGTCGTGAACCCACCAAGGGTTGCTTGGCCCAAATGATTCGTAGAGACTTGAGATTTGATTCCAAGCCCAATCCAGTCCGTAAAAATTAAATTTATTTAATTTGGTAATTTTCAACACTAATTAATTAGAATTTATTTTCAAATTATTTTTAAAAATAAACCAATTGATTAATTTACTTGGTTATTCATTTATCAAGTAAAAATTATTGAAAAATTAATTTTAAATTGAAATTTGAATTTTGAAAATTGGATTGGACCTTAGTAAAGAGTTACAAAGAGGTGAGACTTTCTAAAGGAGAATGAGACAATTAGAGACGCTATGACTAGTATTTAAATTATTGTAATTTATTTATTATTCTTTTTATGGGTTGTAATTTGAAATGATCTACAAAGAGGTTAACTTATAATGTATGATGTATTATTAATCTCTTATCATCATATAACATGCCATATAGAAATAGAGATATACCAACATCAAAATGTCATGTAACATGTACATGCATCATTGTAGTTTATATTTATATTGGGTTATAATTTTAAATACAATGTGAGTTTTATAAAAGTTATAATTTTTAAATTAAGATTTAAATTTTATAAAAGTTTATAATTTTCAAAACTTGTTTTTCAAATTTATAGGGAGTTATGTTTTTTGAAAAAGCAACAAAAAGTCTTAAATTAAGTGGGAGAGTCATTTACATATAAACGTTCTCAAGGTCCACAACGCAAACTTGATCGTGACACTAGGAATGATTTAGAGCCTCCCTAGAGGTCCATTCTTCAGTGGGAGAAACTTGAGAATCATGTCGCTTTGAGTCATCGAGTTGCTTGAGGAGTGAAAGCTTGTAAAGGAACTGGTGAGGAAGGACCATTCCTAGACGAGTTGTTAGTTCATAGCAACCTTTAAAGCCGATGCGTTGGTTAAACACTTAGACCAAAGCACATTGAAATCTCTCATAGGAGCTAGTCAATTAGGGCTAAAGTGACCAAAACCATTGGTGATTGGTTGAGTTAGACGTAGTGACATCTTGGGAAGCATTAACCAAACGAGAAGAATCTCGATTTGAAAGGAGGTAGCTCGAGCGTTGTCCCTAGATGAGACGGGCTATCGTTGTTGATCGTAATAACATCATGGAAGAAATATGTTTTAATCGAATTTTTTAAATATTTAAGTATTTACATTATGCATCATACTTTCCTAAATGATTAAGTTTATTTATACCGCTTTATTTATTCTTTTCAGTAATCATGTCATTATCCCCACTCTTATTGATGAAAATTACGTGGATTGAAAATGTAATTTTGATATCATGCTGACCGTAGAAAATCACAAGTTCGTGCTCACCACCCATTGTCCCCTTGAGTCGATTGCTGAATCGACTCAAGAAGAAAATGATGCATATGCTTCTTAGTTGTGTTCTGATGAGATCACCAAGTGTTACATCTTGGCATTAATTAGCAATGTGTTGCAAAATAGCATCAGTACATGGAGACCACCATTGATATGATGTTGAACATCACCGAAATGTTCGGGGATCAGGGTCGTCAAGCCAAACATGCTGCTGTGCGAAACTTCATGAACTGCCGGATGAAACTCAAAACTCATTTCAGAGAACATATGATATTGATCATTAGTTATTTGAATGAGATGGAGATCATGGGAGCTGAGGTAGATGGGGCGACTCAAGTTGATATGATCCTCGAGACCCCGCCAGACACATTTGAGAACTTCCAACTTAATTATTCGATAAATAAGTTGAGGTATTAGCTTCTGGAACTTATGAAGGAGTTGTAACCTGTTGTGACCCTATTTCTGAAGGGCAAGAGAAAGAATGGAGAGACAAACTTTACTGACAGTAAGCCTTCCACATCTGGTGCAAAAAAGAAACCTAAGAAAGGTTCATGTATGTGACTGACTCTATTTTTTCGTGGATTGTAGACTCTACAACCACTAACCATATTTGTTGTTCCCTGCAGGGGTTCAGGGAAAACAGAAGGCTTAACGAGGGCGCAGCTTTGGTTGGGGAAATAGAGCACTAGTATCAGTAGTATTAGTTGGAACTATTAAATTGATATTTAAGAACTATTATTTAGTTTTGCATGATGTTTATTATATCCCAGTTTTTTGAAAAAACTTTATTTCAGTAGCTAGTTTGATTGAGCAAGGATTTTCTTTAGATTTCATTGATAATGATATGTATATTTTTAGAAATGAATGCTTTATTACTACTACACGCATAACAAACAACTTATTCTATGCAAAACCAAAAGTTCCAATGATATTTGACACTTAAGTGAATACCGATTTACAAAGAGATAGTAAATGGTTGAAGTCTGACTCAATTGATCTAACCTACTTGTGGCACTTACATCTTGGTCACATTAGCCTAGATAGGATTAAAAGACTCGTAAAGGATGGTCCATTGCAAACTTTAAGTATGAGATCACTACTCACATGTGAATCTTACACAGAAGATGAAATGGTCAAGAGACATTTTTCACTGGAGAGTGAAAGAGCCACTCAATGCCTCGAACTCATACATAGTGATTATGTGGGCCATTGAATATCCAAGCAAGAGAAGGTTATGGATATTTTAAAACATTCACAGATGACTACTCACATTTTAGACATATTTATCTAATGCGCAAAAATTCTGAAACCTTTGAAAAGCTCTAAGAGTACAAGGCTATGATTGAAAAGCAATTAGAGAAATAAATTAAAAAGCTACAATCCGATCATGGTGGAGAGTACTCTAGGAGAGTTCAAAAACTTTCTTAAGGAATAATGTATTCTTTTTCAGCTTACAGCACCTCACACTCCAAAGCAGAATGGTATGTCAGAAAGAAGGAATCAAACCTATTGGATATAGTTAGATTCATGATGAGTTACCCATCCCTACCAGATCGTGCTGGTGACAAGCCTTGAAAATAACGACATATATTCTGAACCAAGTTCCGTCAAAGATGGTGCCTAGTACACCATATGAAAGATGAAGTGGATGAAAGTAGTCCGTAAGCCACCTTAGGATATGGGGATACCCGACACACCTTAGTCAGTCGATCAGAATTATGCATGTTTGTAGATATCCCAAGGGAATGAATGTATACGTCTTTTATAGTCCAACCGCGAAGATAACATTCGTGAGCACGAATGCGCATTTTCTTGAAGAGAACTACATAAGAGGTGTGAAGCCGAGAAGTACACTTGTCCTAGAGGAATTATTGAGTGTGAGGACATTGACTCCCCAATAAAGACCTATTCTCAATTCAATAATGAAAGAACCACAACAAGAGCTGGAGACTCCGGAGCCTCGATGTAGTGGGAGGGTTATGAGATAACCTGATAGGTACATGTCTTATGGAGATACCTTAACAATAGCCTGAGATAAGGATCATGGTGAGTATTTTTCCTACTCACAGGCTATGAACATCGGGATACAATCGGTGTACTTGAACGAAGTCTGAAAGCTTGTAGATCCTCCTAAAGAGGTAAAACTCGTAGGGTATAAATGGATTTATAAGAATAAGAGATGTTCAGATTGGAATGTAGAGACATTCAAAGCTAGGCTTGTACCCAAGGGAGACACCCAAAAGGAAGGTGTTGCCGATGATGATATCTTCTTGCCAATGGCCATGCTTAAATCTACTGAATCCTCTTGACCATTGTTGTTGCCCTTGATTATGAAATCTGGTAGATGGACGTCAAGACTGCTATTTTAAATGGAAACTTTGAAGAGCGCATTTATATGGCTTAACCAGATGGGTTCATAGAGAAAGGCCAAGAGGGTAAGGTTTCCGAACTACTAAAGTCCATTTGTAGAAGCAAGCATCCCGATCGTGGAATATCAGATTTGATGAAACTGTCAAGAACTTCAGTTTTAAGAAGTTAGTGGATGAACCCTATGTATAACCTGATACATGAAGGGAATGTGATTTTTCTGATTTTGTACATGGATGATATTCTACTCTTGGGGAGTGATGTAGGAAAATTGCATGATGTCAAGATTTGGCTTGCAAAATAATTTGATGTGAAGGATCTTGGAGAAGCTGCATTTGTCCTAGGTATTCAGATCATTCGGGATCGGAAGAACAAATAATTGGCATTGTCTCAAACATCTAAAATTGATAAGGTGAAGGATATCTTATGTATGCAAGACTCCAAGAAAAGATATCTTCCCTTTAGGCATGGAGTTAGCCTCTCCAAGGAGAAGTCTCCCAAGACTCTTCAAAAAGAGGAAGACATGAGAAAGATTCCCTATGCCTCAGTCGTAGAAAGTCTCATGTAAGCAATGTTTTACACTAGGCCAGATATTTGCTACACCGTAGACGTGGTGAGTTATTTCCAATCTAATCCTGGACTCGAGCATTGGAATGCTGTCAAGCATATCCTAAAAAACCTTAGGAGAATGATGAACTACATGCTTGTGTATTTAGGTACATATACGATTATACTGATTCTGACTTTCAAGCGAACAAGAATTCTAGGCGCTCCACATCAAGATCAATGTTCATATTAAATAGTAGAGTAGTGGTATGGAGAAGTATCAAACAATCTTGCATTGCTGATTCTACCATGAAAGTTGAGTATGTGGTGGCTTGTGAAGTTGCATAGGAGGTTGTCTGGCTTAGAAAATTCCTAAAGACTCTGGAATTCGTTCCAGATGCTGACAAATCCATGATACTTTATTGCGATAACAGTGGGGCTGAAGCAAACTTGGAGGAACAAAGGAGCCACAAAAGAAACAAACACATATAGATGAAGTATTACCTCATCAGATAAATTATTCAGCGTGGACATGTTGTAGTAACATACATATCGATAGTCAACAAATTGGCATATCCATTCACGAAGACTTTAAGCAGTAAAGTCTTTGATGATCATCTAAAAGGTATGGGGATACGAATTGTACACGCCTACTTCAAGTGGGAGATTGTTGAAATTATTTCCATAAAGTAAGGTTTAATAACTATTTATGAGTATTTAATTATTTATTTGACATTTATGTATTACTAAATTCTATAAATAAATGAAAAGTTTTCTAAAATTAAAGTGTGTTTATAATTTACTTAAGTCCTGAAACTATTATCAACATAAGAAGAATAAAGACTGAGCATTCTTCAAGACAAACTCTTCTGAGATAGTTCGAAATATTATTCGCAGTCTTAGAATTGACTGGACAATCGAGTCTAACTATGACTGTTAGGTTGAATCAAAGGATGCCGGTCTCAGGGCATGAGAGTGGAGACTCTAACGGTTGACCTAGACATGTTATGAAACTTGTTGAATATACCAGTTATTAATTAGTTTAGAGCAAATTCATTTATCTAGCTCTAAATCTAATTGTTACACCTTAAGGGTATTTTCATAATTACCTTAATCCTGAGGTGAATATGAAACCTGACTTAGTTACTTGTAATCTTTGATATGCCAAAAGAGTGACTTTGACTTGTTAGACAATACCTTTACTAAATTTTATAAATAAATGAAAAGTTTTCTAAAATTAAAGTGTGTTTATAATTTACTTAAGTCCTGAAACTATTATCAACATAAGAAGAATAAAGACTGAGCATTCTTCAAGACAAACTCTTCTGAGATAGTTCGAAATATTATTCGCAGTCTTAGAATTGACTGGACAATCGAGTCTAACTATGACTGTTAGGTTGAATCAAAGGATGCCGGTCTCAGGGCATGAGAGTGGAGACTCTAACGGTTGACCTAGACATGTTATGGAACTTGTTGAATATACCAGTTATTAATTAATTTAGAGCAAATTCATTTATCTAGCTCTAAATCTAATTGTTACACCTTAAGGGTATTTTCATAATTACCTTAATCCTGAGGTGAATATGAAACCTGACTTAGTTACTTGTAATCTTTGATATGCCAAAAGAGTGACTTTGACTTGTCAGACAATACCTTGACTGTTGGGACCGTGATTCAACTATGTTGGAGTTACTTGAATCACAAATATGAAATTCGTGGTAAGATTACAAAAGCAACAATATCACCTTATGCTTTATTGATGAGTGTGTGAATAAATAAATCGGTCCTGGTACTCGATGACATGAGTCATTGAATAAGGCACGATGATTTGTATGAGACATTTAACTTATATGTCTTTCTTATTCACAGTCAATAAAAAATTTAAGAAAATAATAACTAGAGAGGTAAAATGATAATTTATATCTCACTCTTGTTACTGATATTCGCAAAGGGTAACACCATAAAATATCTTGAGGACCATGAAATAAAAATATTTATGTGCACTATAAAAAAATGTAGCGCATATGAATCGAGAATTGATTCAGTGTCGGACCTATAGTGGAGTCGTACTAGTCCATATTAAATGGGTTACGGATTTATGAACATATATTAGTCGGGTATTTGAATCTCATAGCTTTATTCATATGGGTACATTCGGTCTCAGGAGTAGCTCATAAGGACATGAATGAGAAACAACGTCAGTTGTCCCAAAAACGTGTTTTGGACAAAGGTATACTTTCCGAACTCATATGTGATGGGTGTCATTACTAAATTAGTGAAGACCAAAATTATTGTTCAAATTAATTTATTTATTATTTTCTAATTACTAGATAAATAGAAAGTAATAGAAATTAATTAATTAATTGATAATGATCAATTTAATTAATCAATTTGAATTTAATTTACATCTCTTTGGGAGATGTAACAAATCGTAGATATCAATGCACATGGAGATGAACTTTGGCAATTTAACATATAGGGGTAATGTGTCAATTTCATAATTATTATATAATGGATTGCATTAGGGTTGCCCCCTAACCCTGATCATAGTGTGTGATTATTCATAACAGAAAAAAGTTTTTCTCCCCTCCCCCTAAAGTTGCCACCGAAAACTATCAGAGCAAGAAGAAAAATTATTTTTTCTTCCTTAGTTATTTAGAGAGCCCACACTATATTCTTAACAACATCCTTACGAGATATACTTATGAATCCTACAGGTGATTATTAGAGTGAAGATCAATTAAATTTCTGTGAATCTCAAGACGAAGAACGCAAGACAAATAATTGGATCCCGCCAAATCAGAATTTCTGCAATAAAAGAAAATGTATAAATTGTTGCTATCTTTTCTCAATACATTTATCTGAATAGTATGATCGTTGAGAGGTTTTATATTTAATTCAATTAAATATTTGTTTCAAAATTTTTTATATTTAGCCAATGAATCGTTCGTGGTTCATTTATTTTGTTCTAAAACTAAAAACCGATCGAATAGCCTTCACATGGAGGCCTCTTCCCTCCTGACGGAGGAGTTACAGGTTATTTGGCGCCCGCATGAAGAGGCCACTGTGCGTTTAACAGGGGAGTTAGAGGCCACACGATGCCTACATACCCAGATGACCCGAAAGCTCGAGGATTGGTGTATTATGCGTGATCCATATAGAGATGACTTGATTTCTGCCCTGGCTGAGGTTGAGGCACAGGGAAAGAGAAAGACATGAGCCTTCAGAAAGCTACTGTGGAGGTTAAAGCGCTGCACATGGAAGAAATTAAGCTTAACAATATTATCAAGATGTGGAGGCGTGAGCAGTTCGCTATTAAGGAATACACTTACAGCGGCCAAGGTTAGACTTGCCAAGGAACCAAACGATCTAGCCAAGGTAGCAGAGCATTTAGCCAAGGCGAAAAATGATGCTAATGGGTTGAAAGATGAGCTTGCTAGGGTGCAAGCTGAGTTGTTACAGGCTCGATCTGAGGCAAGAGCTGCTCGAGGGCGTGCTTCGAAGGATGATCAGAATTTGATTATGCTTCAGTCAACTAGGAATGATGCTTTGTTTGAAGAGTTTGGTGCTAGCGTGGCCATGACCAGGATGTTGGTTTAGGAGCATTACCCTTCTATAAACCTCAGCTTTCTCCTGAGAGTGTCTACCATTCCTCCTCCCCATCTTCATTTGACCTGATTTTCAGTAAACACTTGTTTGTTTATTTTACAATATGTAATGAGAACATGTAAATGGAATATATGATGTTTTTTTACTTTATCAATTGTAACTTTGTTTGACATATCATCTCTTTATTCTCATGCATTTCCTTTACACTTCATTTGTCGGGGTCTTAGTAATGACCCAACCTGCCTTAGCACGGGCCGTTACGATTGTTTGTCCGCGCTAAAATGTGGTGTTAAGTCATGAGGTTCGACCTAATGATCCTTGGGTTCACTTTGACCTTGAAGAGACCAATGGTACTAGTAGCCTCGATTGCGGGGCACAACTTATTGGCCCTTGGGTTTGCTTTAACTTTGAAGAGCCCAATGGTATTGGTAGCCCTAATCGTCGGGTACAGTTTATTTCCCTTTGGGTTTGCTTCTATTTTGAAGAGCCCAAGGGTCTTGGTGACCGTGAGGTACAGTTTATTTGCCTTTGGTTTTGCTTCTATTTTTAAGAGCCCAAGGGTCTTAGTGATTGTGAGGTATGGTTTATTGGCCCTCGGTTCACTTCTACTTTGAAGAGCCTAAGGGTATTTGTAGTAATTATGTCCATAAAATAGGGTGTAATAAATTTTTATGAGTAAACAGTTATTTGTTGGCATTTATGTATTACTGAATTTAAAGTATAAAATGAAAGTTTTTTTTAATTAAAGTGTGTTTGTAATTTACTTAAGTCTTGAAACTATTATCAAAGTAAGAATAGTAAAGATTGAGTAGTGTTCCAGATAAACTTATAGGATCGACTGGGCAATCGAATCCAATTATGACTGTTAGGTTGAACCAAAGGATGTTGATCTCGGGGCATGGAAGTGGAGATTCTAACGGGTGACCTAAATATGTTACGGAACATGTAGAATAGACCAGTGACCGATTAGTTTAGAGCAAAACCGTTTATCTAGCTCTAAATCTAACTGTTACACCTTAGTTAATTGCGATCTTTAATATGGGAAAAGAGTGGATTCGAATTGCTGGACAATACCTCGACTGTTAGGATCGTGATTCAACTATATTGGAATAATTTGTGGTAAGATTGAAAAACCAATAATATCACCTTATGACTTATTGAGGATTGTGTGAATGAATAAACCGGGCCTAGTACTCGATGACATGAGTCATTGATTATGACATAGTGATCTGTATGAGACACTTCACTGATATGTCTTTCTTATTCACAGTCAATAAATGAGTTAAGGAAATAATAACTAGAGGGTAAAATGATAATTTTACATCCCGCTCTTGTTACTGATATTCATGAAAGATAATATCATAAAATATTATGTAGACCGTGAAATATAAATGTTTATTTGCACCAACAAAAAATGTAGCGCACATGAATCGAGAGTTCTATCTGCATCAGATCTATAGTGGAGTCGTACGATGTCGAGATTAAATAGGTCAGAAATTTGTGGAGATTAAAACTTGCTTTTCAAATTTATAAAGAGTTATGATTTTTTAAAAAGAAAAGAAAAATCCAATTCTTTAAAAGTTAAGTGGGAGGCTCATTTACGTTGAAACGTTCCCAACGCAAACTTGATCGTGACACATTCCCAAGGTCCCTAATGCAAAGTTTCTCTTCTGTGGGAGAAACTTGGGAATCATGTCGCTTTGAGTCATCGAGCATCTTGAGAAGCTAAAACTTGTAATGGAAGTGGTGAGGCAGGACCGTTCCTAGACGGATTATTAGTTCAGAGCAATATTTAAAACCGATGTGTTGGCTAATCACTTAGTCCGAAGCACATTGGAACCTCTCATATGAACTAGTCAATGGAGCTAAGGTTACCAAAACTATTGGTGATTAGTTGAGCTAGATGTAATGATATCTTGAGAAGTGTTAACTAAACGAGAAAAGTGTCGATGCATATGAGGTAGCTCGGGCTTCATCCCTAGATGAGACGACTATCATTGTTGATCGTAACATCATGGAAGAAATATGTCTTTATCTGATTTTTTAAATAGTATTTGTATCATGCATCATACTTTTCTAAATGATTAAGTATTTATTTACACCATTTTATTTATTCTTTTCAGTAATCATGTCATTGTCCACACTCTCAACAATCTTTAATACAAACAAACTCATTGATAAAGATTACGTGGATTGGAAATGTTATCTTGATATCGTGCTGACGGTAGAAAAGAACAAGTTCGTACTCACCACCCCTTATCCCCTAGAGCCTATTGCTGAATTGAATCAAGAGGAAAATGATCTCTATGCTTCTTGGTTGCGTTCTAATGAGATCGTCAGGTGTTACATCTTGACATCAGTTAGCAATGTGTTGCAACAACAACATCAGAACATGGATACCGTCGTTGATATGATGTTGAACATCACCAAAATACTCGGGGATCAGGGTCATCAAGCCAAGCAGACTGGTGTCTGAAACTTCATGAACTGTCGGATGAAACCTGAAACTCCTGTTAGAGAAGATATGATGCTGATCATTAGTTATCTGAATGAGATGGAGATCATGGAAGCTGAGGTAGATGGCGAGACTCAAGTTGATATGATCGTCAAGACCCTGCTAGACACTTTTGAAAACTTCAAACTTAATTACTCGATGAATAAGTTGAGGTACTCTCTTCCTGGACTTATGAAGGAGTTGTAAGCTGTTGAGGACCCTGTTTCTGAAGGGCAAAAGAAATAATGAAGAGGCAAACTTTACTGAAAGTAAGCCTTCCACCTCTGACACAAAAAAACACAAAAGAGGTTTGAAGAAAGCTAAGAAAGTGAACTCAAAAGCTGCGAAAGGCAAGGGCACTGCGAAAGTAGACAAGTCAAAAGACACGTGTCATCATTGCGGATTCGCTGGTCATTGGAAAAGTGCAACTGCCCGGATTATCTCAAGTAGTTGAAATCCAAATGTACATGACTTATTACTGAATCATGTTATGTGACTGACTCTATTTTTTTTATGGATTGTAGAGTATGCAGTTACTAACCATATTTGTTATTCCCTGTAGGGATCAGAGAAAGCAGAAGGTTTAACGAGAATGAGTTCAACTTCCGTTGGGGGAATGGATCACTAGTATCAGCACTATCAGTTGGAACTATTAAATTATGATTTGAGAATAGTTATTTGATTTTGTGTGATGTTTATTATATCTCGGTTTTTAGGAAAAACCTCATTTCGGTAGTTAGTTTAATCGAGCAAGGAATTTGTTTGGATTTCATTGATAATAATATTGGTATTTTAAGAAATGAATGCTTAATTACTACTTGATAAATAACTTATTCTATATAAAACTAAAGGTTCCAATGATATGTGACATTGAAGTGAATACGAATTTACGAAGGGATAGTAAAAGGTTGAAGTCTAACTCAATCGATCTAACTTACTTGTGACACATGCGTCTTGGTCATATTGGCCTAGACATGATTAAAAGACTTGCAAAAGATGTTTCTTTTTAAACTTTATGTGTGGGATCACTACCCACATACGAATCCTTCATGGAAGGCAAAATGACCAAGAGACAATTTTCAGTGAAGAGTGAAAGAGCCACTCAATGCCTCAAACTCGTACATAGTGATGTATGTGAGCCATTGAATATCCAAGCAAGAGGAGGAGATTATGAAATTTTGTATCCTTCACAGATGACTACTCATATTTTGGACATGTTTATCCAATACGCCAACAGTCTGAAACCTTTGAAAAGTTCAAATAGTACAAGGTTATGTTTGAGAAGTAATTAGAGAAACAAATCAAAACGCTACGATCCGATCGTGGTGGATAGTACTGTCTAGGAGAGTTCAAAGATTTTCTTAAGGAAGAATATATTCTTTCTTAGCTTACAACACGTGGCACTCCAGAACATAATGGGAACATAATGGTATGTCAGAGAGAAGGAATCAAACTCTATCGGGTATGGTTAGATCCATGATAAGTAACTCATCTCTCTCATATTCATTCTGGGGATATGCCTTGGAAATAGCGGCATATATTCTAAACTAAACTCCACCAAAGACGGTGCCTAGTACATCATATGAAAGATGAAGTGGATGAAAGTTATCCGTAAGCCACCAAAATTTATAGGGATGCCCGACACACATTCTGAGACTGAAGATAGGCGAGTTGTCTAGCCGATCAGAATTATACTTGTTTGTAGGATGCAAGAGAATGAAGGGATATTTCTTTTATAGTCTGATCGACAAGAAAACATCCGTGAGAACGAATGGAAGTTTTCTTGAAGAGGACTACATAAGAAGTGTGAAGTCGATAAGCACACTTGTGCTAGATGATTTATTGAGTTTGAGGACATTGACTCCTCAATCAGAACCTATTCTCGATTCAATAATGGAATAACCACAAAAGGAGCCGGAGCTTATGGAGCGATGCAGTGGGAGGGTCGTGAGATAATCTGATAGGTACATGTCTTATAGAGATGCCTTGATGACAGTTTTAGATAAGGATCATGATGAACCTGTCTCCTACTCGCAGGCCATGGCTGTTCCTGAAGTAAACTTATGACAAGATGCCATGAACGTCGAGATACAATCGATGTACTCGAACAAAGTCTGGAAGCTTGTAGATCATTCTAAGGGGGTAAAATGTATATGCTGTAAATGGATTTATAAGAAGAAGAGAGGTTCTGATGTGAATGTAGAGACATTCAAAGGTAGGCGTGTAGCCAAGGGCTACACCTAAAAGGAATGTGTTGACTATGAGGATAGCTTCTTCCCGGTGGCCATGCTTAAATCCATATGAATACTCTTGCCCATTGCTACTGTCCTCGATTATAAAATCTCACAGATGGATGTCACGACTACTTTTCTAAATGGAAATCTTGAAGAACGCATTTATATGGCTCAAATAGACAGGTTATGGAGAAAGGTCAAGAGGGCAAGGTTTGCGAACTGTCAAAGTCCATTTATGACCTTAAGCAAGCATCCCGTTCGTGGAATATTAGATTCAACGAAATTATCAAGAACTTCAATTTTGAGCATTTTAGTGGATAAACCCTGTTTGTATAAGCTGATACACGAAGGAAATGTGATTTTTTCTGGTTTTGTATGTGGACGATATTATACTAAAATGGAATGATGTAGGAAAATTGTCTCATATCAAGACTTGGCTTACAAAGCAATCTATATGAAGGATCTTGGAGAGGTTACATTTGTCCTAGGTATTCAGATCTTTCGAGATCAGAAGAACAGACAATTGACAATGTCTTAAACATCTTATATTGATAAGGTGATGGATCATTTCAGTATGCAAGACTCCAAGAAGGGGTATCTTCCGTTTAGGCATGGAGTTAGCCTCTCCAAGGATGAGTCTCTCAAGACTCTTCAAGAAAAAGGAAGATATAAGAAAGATTTCATATGCCTCGGTCGTAGAAAGTCTCATGCATAGCACTAGGCCAGATATGTGCTATGCAGTAGGCCTGGTGATTTGTTTCCAATCTAATCCTGGACTCGAGCATTAGAATGTTATCAAGCATAACCTCAAGTATCTTAGGAGAATGATGAACTACACGCTTGTGTATTCAGGTATTGACATGAATATGACGGGTTATACCGACTTCAATTTCTAAGTGGACAAGGATTCTAGGATGTCTACATCAGGATCACTATTTATCCTAAATGGGGGAGCAGTGGTATAGAGAAGTGTCAAGCAATCTTGCATGGTTGATTCTACCATTAGAAGCTGAGTATGTGATGGCTTGTGAAGCTGCAAATGAGGCTGTCTGACTTAGAAAGTTCCTAAAGACTTTGGAAGTCATTCATACTGACAAACCCATGATACTTCATTGTGATAACACTGGGGCTGTACCAAACTCAAAGAAATTGAGGAGCAACAAAAGATCCAAACACATATAGTAGAAGTACCACCTCATCAGAAAGATAGTTCAACGTGGAAATGTTGAAGTAACACACATATTGATGGTCAACAACCTGACAGATCATTCACGACGACTTTAAGCAGTAAATTTTTTAATGGTCATCTAGAGGGCATAGGGATACGAGATCGTACACGCCTATTTTAGTCCAAGAGGAAAATTGTTGGAGTTATGTCCATAAAGTAGAATGTAATAACTTTTTATGAGTAAACAGTTATTTATTGACATCTATGTATTATTGAATTTTATGAATAAATTGAAAGTTTCATTTAATTAAAGTGTGTTTGTAATTTACTTAAATCCTGAAATTATTATCAATGTAAGAAGAGTAAAGACCGAGCGGTCTTCCAGATAAACTCTTCTAAGATAGTTCACAATGTTATTCACAGTTTTAGGATCAACTAGGCAATCGAATCCAATTATAAATGAATGTTAAATTGAACCAAATGATATCAATCTCAGGAGGAGTGGGGACTATAATGGTTGACCTAGACATGTTATTGAATATGTTGAATAGACCAATAACTAATTATTTTAGAGCAAAGCCATTTATCTCGCTATAAATCTAATCGTTACACCTTAAGGGTATTTTCATAATTATTTTAATCCAAAGGTGAATACGAAACGTGACTTAGTTACTTATGATCTTTGATATGCCAAAAGAGTGAGTTTGAATTGCCGGACAATACCTGAGCTGTTAGGATCGTGATTCAACTATGTTAGAGTTACGTGATTCACAAATATGAAATTCGTGGTAAGATTGTAAAAGAAATAATATCACCTTATGCTTTATTGATGCATGTGTGAATAAATAAACCGAGCCAGATACTCGATGACATGAGTCATTGAATAAGACATGGTGATCTGTATGAGACACTTCACTGATATGTCTTTTTTATTTACAGTCAATAAATGAGTTAAGAAAATAATAACTAGAGGGGTAAAATGATAATTTTACATCTAGCTCTTGTTACTAATATTCACGAAGGGTAATATCGTAAAATATTATATGGACCGTGAAATATAAATGTTTATTTGCACCAACAGAAAATGTAGCGTGCATGAATCGAGAGTTCTATCGACATCAGACCTATAGTGGAGTCATACGATTGCAAGATTAAATAGGTCAGAAATTTATGAAGATAAATTAGCCGGGTATTTGAATCTCATTGCTTTATTTAGGTGTGGCCATTCAGTCTAAGGAGTAGCTCACAAGGACATGAATGAGAAAAAACTACAGTTGGACCAAAAATGTGTTTTGGACCAATGTACACTTCCCGAGCCCCATATGAGATGTGTGTCATCACTTAATTATTGAAAAGTAAAATTAATGTTCAAATTAATTATCTTATTATTTTCTAATTATTAGCTAATTAGTAAATAAAAAAATTAATTAATTAATTTATAGGGATCAATTTAATAAATCAATTTGGACTCATGAATCTGGATACAATTTTGGCTCTAGGGAAGATGTAAAAATCACACATCACAGTGGAGGGAGAGGAAAAATTTCGGCTTTATCATATAAGGCATTGCATCTTTATCCCTATGGCTAACCCTATCTCTGAGTGTTAGACAAAGCATAAAAATGTTTGTCTCCCCCGCCCTACACAATTGCCGTCGATTTTTCATAGTAGGGGAAGATAATTTTTTTTCTATTTCAATCGTTATTTTGAGAGCACACACTCAATTCCTACAAAAGTCCTTGAGATATTTACTTCTAACTCTAACGAGTGGTTATTGGTGTGAAGATCAATTACTAACTCTGTGAAAAATGAAGAACGTAAGATAAAAAATGGATCTCGCTAAATCAGAAATTCTCCATTAATTGAAAAAATATAAATTATTCTATTTATTCTCGATACTCTTATATGATCATGCATGTTCATTGATTAGTTCAATGTTTAATTGGATTAAACATTTGAATGAATTTTTTTTTTAAATTCAGCCTATGGACTTGTCACGGTTCATTAATTTTTTTTCAAAATCTAAAACTCGATCCAACACATTGACCGTGGGGTACGACCTAAGTATTCGAGAATTATCGTTGATACTCAAAAAGGGCCATATCTAGGCTTTTTCATTCAAGTATTAACTGTACATTCATATTTGAAATCATACATTTACTTAAGGGTAATACACCTACATGTGCTTGGCATTCCATGGGTCCTTCAACATGTTCCACCAACGTCTTCCAACTGGTAGGTTCCAAGCCCAAGTGCTCGGACAACCTTACAGGGTCCGTCCCAATTGGGGTAAAGGGACCCATTGACATAGTCAGGCCCAAACTCTGCTTTTCGCAGGACCATGTCCTTTACTTTGAATGACCTTTCTTTCACTCGTGAATTGTACTGGCGGGCCACCCTCTACTTGTATGCTACTATACTTAGTCGAGCATGTTCCCGATGTTCTTTAATCACGTCGAGTTAGACCCCAGAGGCTTCTTCATTCGTCTCCTTAGCTTATGAGCACTGCCTTTGCGTGGGCAGCCCAATTTCCATGGGAACTATTGCGTCCATCCCGAATGCAAGAGAAAAAGGTGTCTCTCCCGTTGAACCCCGAGTAGTGGATTGGTAAGATCACAGAACCCTGGGAATTTCTTCCAACCATGCTCATTTTAAGGGTGTGATTGATAATTTTATTAACCGCCTCTACTTGTCCATTAGCCTAAGGATGGGCTGGGGAGAACTTGATGTGCTTGATACCAAAGCCATCACAAAATTCCTTGAACCTTACATTATAGAATTGTTTCCCATTATCTATCACGGTAGTATGAGCAATGTCAAATTTGCATAAAATAGTTTTACAAACAAATTCATTAATCTTTTGTTTAGTGATTATCGCCAACGGCTCAGCCTCAACCCACTTGGTAAAATAGTCCGCAGCTATGATTGCAGATTTTACTTGCCCTTTGCCCATTGTGAAAAAGGCCATGGATTAATCATGGTCGTGAGCTTCTGTGGAGGCTGCTAAAGGTAAGGGGCAAATTTCTGGCAGTGATCATATCTTCTCACGAATTCCTTAGCATCCTTCTTCATGGTGGGCCAATAATAGGCCTGCCAAATAAGTTTTTGTGCCAGAGCTTGCCCCTTTAAATGGCTTCCACATGTACCTTCATGCACCTCCTTCATGAAAATGTCAGCCTCGGCCTTTCTCATGCACCTCAGGTATGGTAGTGAAAAACCCATTCGGTATATGATTCCCTCTATTAGTGCATATCAAACTGAGGCATACTGAACTCGTCTTGCTTTGGTTTTATCTTCCAAGAGTTCTCCTTAGCTAAGATAGTGAATAAAGGGTCCATCCATTCTACTTGGGCGAGATCCAATTCCATAGATTCCAATATTCTAAGGTTTAGGTGGGCAAACCTTAGAATATTGAGGCTGGTCTCGCAAGGGAGTTTGCATTGCCGTTATGAGACCTCGGGATGTGATCTACTTGATGGCTGCTAAGTCTCAATAGGATGGTCTTAACTTAAGAGAGGTATTGTTCCATGCGCTCCTCTTTGGCCTGTAAGTCCCCTTTCACTGGTCCCACCATAAGTTGTAAGTCACTATATATTATAAGATTTCTCACCCCCAAGGCCACACCCAACCTCAGACTTGTTAACGACGCCTCATACTCTGCTTCATTATTCGTGGCTAAGAATATGAACTTGAGGGCATATTCGAGCTTGATCCGATCAGGGGTGATAAGGATGAGGCCCGCTCCGCTGTCAGCCGCATTGCTAGATCCGTCAACGTAGAGTTCCCATCGTGTTTCTTCATCCTCGATTGAGGTCGGAGCTAATTCCACCAAGAAATCAGTGACAATCTAACCCTTGATTGCAATCCTTGTTCCGAAATTTATCTCAAAATCTGGTAACTCAATAACTCACTTAGTTATCCTCCCAGATACTTCAGGTTTCATCAACACCTACCTCAACGGATATTTCAGTCCTGATGGTGATAGGGTGTGCTTGGAAATCGGGTCTCAACCTTTGGGCGAAGATAACAAACGCGTAGGCTAGTTTCTCTAAGTTTGGGTAACGCGACTCAGCATCAATGAGAGCTTTGCTGGTATAATACAGAAGACGTTGGATCTTTCCCCTTTTCATTGACCAGGGCTAGGCTGACTAGCGCTGGAGTGGTAGCTAGGTATATGAAACACCTCCCTTGGGACTGGCTTGATAAATAAGGGTGGCTTCCCTAAATATTCCTTCAGTTTTTCAAAGGCCTTGTTTCATTCATATGTATATTGAAAATCTTTTTCCCTTTTTTAGTGCTCGAAAAAAGGGCAGGCACTTGTCTGTTGCTCAGAACATGAACTGATTCAGGGCGGCTACTCTCTCATTCAACCATTTCACGTTTCAGGGTGGTTACATATCCACAAGGGCTTAGATCTTATATGGGTTTCCTTGAATCCCCCTTTGGTTTACCATGAACCCAAGAAATTTCCCCACCCCAACTCCGAAAACACACGTTGCTGGATTGAGCTTCATGTTGTATTCTCTTAGAATTGAACAAGTTTCGGCTAGGTTTGTCATGAAAGAGGTAATGGTGGTGCTTTTAACAAGCACGTCATCAACATTTACTTCCATATTCTTCACTATCTCCCTTGCAAACATCTTATTGACAAGGCACTGATATGTGGCCCTAACATTCTTTAACCCAAAGGGCATGGCTCTATAGCAATACAAACCCCTTTCGGTGGTGAATGCAATATTTTCTTCATCTGAGGGGTACGTTCCGATCTGATTATAGCCAGAGTATGCATCCATGAAATATAAGACCTCATGTCCCGATGTGGCGTCCACCAGTTGGTCTACCCTTGGAAGTGAGAAGCTATCCTTTGGGTTGGCCTTGTTGAGGTTGGTAAAATCAACACACATTCTCCACTTTCCATTATATTTTTTCACCATTACTTCATTTTCTAGCTGTGGGAGGTAGTGGATCTCCCTGATGAGTTGAGCCTCTAAGAGCTTGCCCACTTCTTCACTCATGGCCTCAGTCTTCGTCTTGTTAAATTGTCATCTCTTTTGCCTAACTAGCCTGGCCTTGGGGGTTCGCTCACAGCATGTGTATTATGACCTATGGGTCTATCACCGGCATGTCGTCATGTGTCCAGGCGAAGACATCCATGTTAGACTGGAAGAATGTAATCAGTTCGGCTTCTGATTGCTTACTAAAGTTACTCCCAATCTTAGTCACTTTAGTTGGGTTGCTTGTAACAAGCACAACTTCCTTAACATTATCTGATGGTTCCGCTCGGCTCTACCTTCTCCATGGTCATTTGGAGTCACTTGCGATGGGGTGTATATTGGGGGTTATGCCCTCAAAGCATGTGTATTGACATTTTGATATGAAATTTAAAGAGGATTACATTTTTTCATATAATTGTTTTTTAAAATTATTGTTGAATAATTTATATAAATATATGATAATTTCATATTCATTAATGATACTATGATCTTGTATAAGTATGAGATGATTAAGATCATAGATAATGAATAAAAATGTCAGCAACATATTAAAGTATGAAATCTTTAATGAATGGTTGCTAGTACGATTCACTAAGCATTATGAATGCATGTGATTTAAATTCGGATCATTGATGTAGATAGATATCTTAGTGAAGATACTTTATATAATAAGATTATATATGACAAGACCGATGTGGATTTATATCTTTATTAACATGTCATTTATCATAAAAATTAATACACATCAATTCGTTGATCATATGTAGATCAGTCTGAATCTTGAGTAGTCATGAACTCCTATGTATGTCTATTGGATCTTTTGATACACTCGTTAATGTCTGTTTGTTAATCAGGCTGGTGATTTTTATTTTGGAGATTCAGTGATGTGGATAGATGTGGACATGCTCTTACAAGATTTAGAATCTAAGCTTTCCTAACGGATCATATATTGGTTTCCTTATGCGTTAATTCTGGAACTGAATGGTTATTGAGCTCAAATTTATAATAAGATTATAAATTAGTCATTCACTAGTGATTTGATGGTACTTAAGGATAAAGAGGTAATTAGAAGGGTAAAATGATAATTTTGACCAACTATAATTTATGAACCAATAATTGAAGGACATAATTATATGAAATGATTATGTCAGTGGACTACATGAGAATACTCTGTGAATACATTCTATAATCTCTAAGAGTGTAATTCCATATTTATAGTGGAGTAATAATGGTAAATAAGATTATTTAATTAAAGAATATATACATATATTATTCTAATGGTCTTGGTTGTTGAAAGAAGAAGAGAGAATCAGTTGATCAAATTATCAATTCGTCAATCAAGAGTTGAATTGAGAACACGATTGATGTCATAGAGAATTTCTTCTGTGATTAAACATTAATCAAATCTCTAAAAGATTAATTATCACGTTCTTTTAGAGAATCATCTCATCAAAGTCATTTTCAATAAATCTCTAGATCTCATGTGTTGAGAACATCTAGAGACAGAAAAAGTGTCTTAGAATATTCTACGAGCTCACACACTTCCTAGTGCGTTGATGATTGACTTAGAAGATCTTGATGTGGATCTCTTAGTCTACTGATCGTTGTAACGATTTTGTGAAAACGGAGGATCGATCGATTTTTACAAGGACGCTTGATATAGAATATAAGAGGTATATGATTCCTAACCTTGTATATTGTAGATTTAACTTATAAATATATAATGGATCCTGACTGATTGAAAAAGAGTTTTCAATAAAAGTTTTTATTTGGTTATCGTGGCGTTGCGCAAGTTTTGTTTTATTAAAATATTCATTTTTATTAAAAGTTTAATTTTTTAAAAGGCCACACGCCTCCACGCTTCCGCTGTGCATGCGTCGTGATGACCAACAATGTCTTGTAGGGAGACATCATCCTCCATCACGTCCCTAGGACCTTGGAGCATTAAAATAGGCACTTCTCTCTAGTGTAGTGATGTGGCATAACATTCTCTAGAGGACCTCTGTCGGAGCATTAAAATAGGCACTTCTCTCCGGTGTAGTGACGTGGCGTAACATTCTCTAGAGGACCTACATCAGAGCATTAAAAGGCATTTCTCTCGATTGCAGTGATGTGGCGTAACATTCTCTGGAGGACCTATGTCCCCCTCCGACAGTTCCCACACCATGTGGAGTGGGGAATTTCATCATTTGGTGCTAGGATGGGGGGACTGCTCTAGCCATATATATAAATGGTCACCCCATGATCCCGTTGTAAGCTCGGGTGTCATGGACCACCATGAATTTTTTTCATTAATGTGACATGCTGTGGGTATTCTCCCATGGTGACTGGAAGTTCTATACTCTTGTGGGGATTATGATTTCTCCTGCAAAGCCTACTAGACTAGTGGCCTCGGGAATGTAGTCATTTGAATCAAGCCCCATTTGATAAGCAAACGTTCACAATGGTAAGGGTAACCACCAGGATTCCATCTGTAGTATGTCAGCAGAACTGCCTCTATCGATAAGAAAACGGCAGACTTGAACGTTCACAATGCTAAGGGTGACCACCAGGATTCCATATGTAGTATGTCAGCAGAACTGCCTCTATCGATAAGCAAACGGCAGACTCGAACGTTCACAATGGTAAGGGTGACCACCAGGGCATCATTATGGGGGTGGTAGACACCCACAAGGTCTCGATCGGTAAAGGCCACCTCTTCTTGGGCAGGTATGAAGTAACAGGTCTTGGTGGCTTGCAGCTCTCCATGGAGATAGGGAGAGGTTATGGGCGTTGCATTAAAATAGGCATCAAGTTCCCTCCTTGCTTGTCAGGCTAGGTTCCTCCGACTCCAGTTCGAGTTACCTCCTTATAGTCCTCCCCATATGGTTCTTACTTCCCTAATGATTTTTTCTATGGGTCTAGTTTCCTTGTTGGCCCTTCATGGTAGTGGTGGACTATGCTCTCATCGTCTGGTGGCAACATACTCCTTGAGGTACCTCTTTGGATTAGATTCTCAAGTTCCTATTTGAGGTCATGGCATTTAAATTCTTGTTTCAGTGCTCTGGGTTTCCTTTCAAATTCTATGACCACCTTATCAATCCCTTATCTCCAATTTGCATGGATAATCTACTCTCGGGGGGATGTTAGTGGAGTTAGGTTAATAAATTGTTCGATGCGTAGAGCCTTTGGCTTGCCTGGCTCAAGTGGCCTTGCCTCCTTATGAGGCCTCTTCTTCCATCCACGTTGGTCGGGTTCTTTCTTCTCTTCCCTTGGCTTGTCCTTGGTTCTTTCCCCCTCTCGCCAGCTTAGAAGCTCAGTCTCACTCATATACTTCTGAGCACGGGTAAGGAGCCCGGTGAAACTCGTATGTGTCTTCTTCGCCAATGACCATAATAATCTCTTGTCACTTAGCCTGGCCATCATTGCTGTAAGGGCTATATCATTGATGTACCTCTCCACGTTCAAGGCTTTTGCAATAAACCTGACGACATAGTCACGTAGGTTATCGTCCCTCTGCTTCCTAACAGTGAAGAGATGGGTGGTAGGCTTCCTTTGGTCTCTTCCTCCTAGAAATTTGTGGATGAACATCTTGTTGAGTTCATCAAATGATAAAATAGAGCCTGGTTTTAGCTGCAGATACCAAGAGCGGGCAAGCATGCTTTACACATGATGGCCCCTGAGGTACCCTAAAGCTCCATCCAAGTCCTGAAAGTCTCCAAGTGTTCAGTAGGGTCCTTAGTGTCATCGTAGGGTGTGATGATGTCATTTTAAGTGGTGGGGGCATCTTAGCATGCATGATCTCTTCTGTGAATGGAGGTTTTGCATGCTGAAGCAGGGCTTCAGCTGAGTAGGGAACCTCCATAGCTCGGACACACTTCATATCGCATATCTACTCTCGAATTTGTTTGATCTTCGTGCCTAGCCCCATATGGATGTTCGTCGTGTCTTCGACCTCAGTTTACTCCCTCCTTTTTCATTAGGCATCGTGCGTAGATCCTTGGCGTTGTGAAGACACGCAACCCATGGTCGCCTGGTACTTGTCCCAGCGGTCTGGGCTCGTTGCTCCACCTCCTCTTCTATGTCCTCCTCTAGATCATGTTGCCCAACGTGAGGGGCCCGACACTGATGGTTTAGGGCTAATGTGAAAGCTTAGGCTTGCCTTTGTAATTAGATAATTCCTCTCGTTGGTTTCAATGGTTTCTTTGAATATTGACCCTTCGAGTTAGTTGGGGCACAAGGGGTGGAACTTACTCAAGAATCGAGGGCTCCCTTGAATGTGCTAAAGGGGCGGGCCCTCGACTAGATTTCATTGTCCTATTGGATCTCCGACTCATTTTTTAACTCTTTGGTGCAAACTACAAGGCAAAATATGTTTACCCTTTCGTTCCCATAGAAGACGTCGATTGTTGACGGTTAAATCTTGGGGGTGAGATTTGGTTAATAATATCTCTACTCCACTTCTCTCTCCACACCTGCAATGGGAGAAGGTAAAGCAAGAGACAAAAAAAAGGTGGTCTCATTTTTACCCAGACTGGGTTGGCTCCGTACAGTAGCCGGCCTCTCCTCCAATGTGGTGCCTTCTCAGACCAACCCTCCACTTCAAGCTCTCTAATTGGATTGTTGAGGTACAAGGTAACATGTGATGACCTGACGTGCCAGGACAGCCTATTCTCGTATCCCACAATGTACTCCCTCGGCCTCTATTGGACTGACTATATTAAATGCTTATGATGACACCGTACTAGACGCAGGTTGATTGATTTCTTGGGTAGTGAGCTTCATGTCTTTTCTCATCCCTCTATCTCTGATTGGCCTAGGTGCATTAATTGTATACGATGACATCCTGCAAACTTATACCTCGACCGAGGTGCCCTATTTGAATTGAGATGGGAAATTTCCCTCCCTTAGGTTCTCATCCAAGAAGGAATCTATCTCTATTGGGAATTAGTCAACACACAAATTGATTTACTCGAACACCTCTTGCGACCTCCAAGGGTCCTTAGACGCTTAGTCTTGGGGAGGCTAAACTCACCTGAAGTGTTGGCCCCCAAACGGGCAGTATTCCCAAAGACTAGGCCTCAGATGTCCGTGAGGTCTAGGCCTCAAGTGTCCGCGAGGTCTGGGCGTCGGGTGTCCCCTAGGCCTTGGCCTCGAGTGTCCCCGGTGTGCCCCGAGGTCTAGGCCTCGTGTGGCCTTAGGGTAGGCTCACGTCCCCGCTGGTTCTGGGATTGATTGCCTCCATTGACACGTAAACACTTATTTAAGACTTAGCCGCGTTAACATGTCCTTAAAGGTCTTTTAGTAGATGCCCGGAAAAGGGGTATAACACCATTAATAAGAATTCTGTAATTTACATAGGAAATACATAATCCAGCTAACTACATAATGATGAAAACCTAATTTGAGAAGTAAATTTTTGAGAAAAGTCCAATCAATTCTATCAAAGGCTTTAGTCATATCAGTTTTCATGGCAAGAACACATTTTCTACCCCTTCTCTTTGTTTTAATGTGATAGAAAGCTTCTTGAGTAACAATGATATTATCTTGAATAAGTCTACCACTAACAAAAGCAGTTAGGTTCTCTGAGATAAAAGAAGGCAGTAAGGGTTTAATCATATTCACAATAATTTTAGAGAAAACCTTAGTTTCAATTGAGTTGATAATAAAAACCAAAGCCAAATTTACTACACAGAAGTGGAAGTACAGTTTTCCCGATATTCAGACCTTTCAAAAAGAAGAAATGCCATGGTAAAATTATGTATACTTAATTGTACACTACTAAGATTTTGATAACTTTCAATTGATCAACTAATATGTCAATTATTCTTAATTGAATATATTCTTAATTAATCGAGTTATGCGTTAATTATTTATAAGTATGTTAGTTATCTATAAGTGACAAATCACTTAGTCACTAATTAAAACCTCATGCATCTGAGTTATGTTTGGATATCCTGTTTTTTCTTTGATCACTTTGATATATTTGAAAATAAAAAACCGTTTACACCAACCAAAAAAGTCTCCTGACAAGAATTCTTTTCAAAATACTTCTACGGATAAGAGCTCTGAAAACAACGCTGTTTTCAAAAAATAATTTTTTCTTAATTTGAGCAATTATTTATAGAGATGGTTATCTAGGATTATCTAATATTAGTTAAAAAGTATTTGACTCCCAGAAACATTTTCAATTATATAAAACATAAACAGACTTGTACTCTTACCACCATCTTTTTGTTTATGAAAACAACGTCAAATTGTTATTGAGATCCCATTTAGTTAATCTCATTTAGAAAACTAACCATTATCTAGAATTTTTTTCCAATAGATTTTTTATAAAACGAACTTTACAAGAGAAAATCACTCAGAACCTCAGATAAAAGATAATGAAAATCTTTGATATGAACACGGCTAAAAGTTCTGGCCATAAATTCTTATAAAATATGATTAATTTATAAATTACTCTAAAATTATTATCCTATCTAAGCATACTAAAATACATACATTTTCTAAATTACTCTAAAACTATATAATTTGGTAAATCTCTAGTTACTCTAAAAATATGGAATCATAAGTTTTTGACGTAAAAAGGTAAAATACATTCATTTTCTTACGAAAAAAAGAGATGAAATATACAAAAATTGCTATGGATTTCAGTGCAAAAATGGGACTTAATTAATAATTATTACTCCATAATTGTCATTATCCAATCAACTTCTTCAGCACTCTGGGTGCTGAGCACAATCATAATTATATATTAACCGGATAATTTCGATCGTCAACTCCTTTTTCTAAACTTCTAATTATTATTTTTAATAAAAAAATAATCACAGCATTAACTCTGTCTTGTTCTTTGTATGTCCAAGATTATATTTAATTAATAACACAGAATACACCAAAACAGATTTGAAAATTGATTAATGTTTCAACGGTCAAAGCTTCACCAAGTGGGTTAACGGGAGGGCCCGATTATAGCGGAGAACCTTAACGATCCTAGCCTCTCACCTCCAAATCTATACTGGATTCTTCTAAAATCTTTTAACAGCTCCGTCACAATTGACGGTAACAGCTAATCCCTCGTTTTTAGCCGGCTGAACTGGTCTATATCTAGTAATCCAGGTCCTCCTCACCATAATAGCCCTTTCGCTTTCTTCCATTATCCACAAAACCCAACCGTTAAAATATTTTTTTGAGTTAGTACGCAAAAAAACTAATAAATAAGTGAATAAGAAAAAGGTGTTTGGTGTGGTTGTGATGAGATGTTGCTTTTCAATATTTGAGGCCCCACGTGTAGATTTGCAATCCAGCTTGTGATCCACCAAATTGTTTTATTTTAAGTATTTATTAAATACTTATTTATGCCAAAAAATAAAAAAAAACGTGAACGGTTGAAGTACAAATCTTTTAACAAACAACTGTAATCTTCTTTTCAATCCGTGCAGATAACCTAAAAAATTCTAAAATAATTCCTATTAAGGCGGTGAAGTCTTTTTAAAATATTTATGACGATGAAGTTAGTATTTAACTTAATATTTAATAAGTTTATAAGAGATATTAAATTACATTTGGATGGTGCACGGTGTTGGGTGTATGAAGTATAAGTGTTGATCGTTTAATTATTATTATTAATATGTTGAGTTATCATATATATGAGTTCTTTATGCGTCATTTTACATATAATCAATTATCAAACTATTTAATGGAGAGAACATATCACTAAAATCTCATAATTATATTTAAAGAATGCATATAATGAAACCAACTTTATTATGAAGAAGACATCACTTATTATTTGTTATTTGTCTAATGGAGATCCAAACTCTATTAGTTTTTTAGTTTATTTTGTCTTTTTGAATGAGTAACATCTGATCTATATTGTAAATTCTCTCTCTTTCACACGTGGTGATACGTGAGAAGAACTGAAATTTCTCCCATAATTAACATGAACTTTATTCCCTTTCTTGTATTGAAATGAATATTTTCTTAGATAATTTAATGTCAAATTCATTTAAATCCGTGTAATTTCGTAATACTGTTGTATACTTTTAATTATACAAAAATTATAGAGCAGATAATTACTTGTTTTAAAGTAACCAATCAGGATAAGGTATGATGTCCCACACTTGCCAAATAGGATATTTTATGCCTAGGGTGGGTCCCATATGAGAATGATCTCGAAAGTGCTATATGCGGTGGAGATTTTCCATGTACAACGTCATTGTATTTTGTTGTTTGACAAGAGAAAAAGAAAACTGTTAGTCTCGAAACGTGGCGTCCATGCAGCCGTCAGATGGATTCTGTACCCCAACCTCTCTTTATGATATAATCAGAACCGCTTAAGGGGGACCCGTTCCATCACATGCATATCATTTATCCTACACATTATAAGTACTAATAAAATTTTCATAAATAATTCTAAGGTAGCTAATTAATTAACAAATTTTTTTAAATAAGTAAATAAGGTAACAATTATTCATATATTTTATGACTGATTAAATGATTAGATAACTTAATCTATGAATGATAGATACATATAATTTGATCGCTTAAAATTTAATCAATTATTTAATTAATTTAATATACAAAACATTCTCATTTTTGTCAATGTTACACAATAATCATTGGTTGTGAATTTCATGTAAGATTATTTAAGAATAACCATAGGGTTCCAGTATCATATCGATAATGTAGAGTGAGTATGAGAAAATGTCATTTAGTCTAACTTGTGATGTATCACAAGTCTAAATGAATAATTAGATTGGTGTATATTGATAAGTTAAAAATTATATTCAATCTATTTTCACCATATAAACTTATGATGCATCATAAATCAGATCAAGTAGAATTGATCGTGAGTATGAATGTCAAAGAACAAGAAGTGGGCCTATTACATCACAAATCGGGTCAAGTAGAATTGGTGGTGAGTATGAATGTCAAAGAACAAGAAGTGAGACCTACTACAGCTGATTGTAGGGTCAATGATAATGGTGGAGGATCAGGTTTCTCTGATCCAACGGTGTGAGTCAAACTCACACCCAATTATGCTCTTAAGAGACTGTGGTAAGCTAAGCTGGGTACAATCAGTTTGTACAATGTACAGCGAACGGCCACATAGTTATTTCCGAAACCATTTCAAAAGGACTTTCAAAAGACAAAAAGGTCATTTAGGTCATTTCAGATAACAGGCTGACTCGGAAATCCAGGCGCAATTTTCTGTAACGACAAGTACAACCTGTAATTTGAAGAATTATTAAAAAGAAAAAAAATAATAAAACATAACAAAGACAATGATATTTTTACTTACAGAAAACAGGAAATAGAATATTTAAATTAAAAAGAAGAAAAAGAGTGAGAGTGAGTGAGCGAAAGAAAGAAAGGAAGCTTAAGAAAAATAACTGACTAGAATTTCTAAAGAATTAATTAATTGGAATAATATAAATTAATGGGTTTTTTTTTTCTTAAATGAGGGTGAGGTGGGGAAGAGAGGTTAAAGGGGTTATATATATTTATATGCATGTTGATTTGAACTAAAGACAAGGCGCCCTTTAAAGCCAATCCCTTCTGTCATTTTGCTTTTTTTAAGAATGGTGTCGTTTTTTGTGAGAGATTGTGATTAGAATAGGAGGAAGATAAAAATAGCGCAAAGAAAACGCAGAGAGAGAGAGTGAGGAAGATAGAGTGATCAATCAGTCATGGGTATGGTGGAGTTTGGGGCCTTGGGTTGGTTCCTCTGACTCTGTTTCATCCATTGAAGGCTGGCTGGTCAATTTGGTTAGTGGGTATTCCAGATCTTTGCTCTAAAATGGCTTCCTAGTCTTACTGAATTTTGTTTTCGCCTTTTTCTAGTCAATTATTTGGGAATTGGGATACCCATTTTTTTCTTTTTTAAAACTGTGAATTCTTGAGTTTATGTGAATGATTTTGTTTTCTTCTTAACTTTGGGATTGTGTTGGTTGTTTTCTTTTTATTGGTTAATTCTTTACATGATATAGAATGTTTGGTCTCTGTTTTCTGGTCAAATTTTGAGAAACGTTCTGATTTTCTTATGTCTGCCTCTGATTTTTGCTTAATTTCTGATTAGGTATACAGATTAGTTCCAAGAATTTTGCTTTTTGGGTTTTAGAATTTTGTTTTATGCTGAAATGGGGAAAAATTGCTTAGCTATCTTTTGTATGATGCTATCCAAATCGAAGTTTTTCTTTTTCCGGGAAAGTTGAATATAAGAAAACATGTCTAATCTGTTTCTGAAAGAACATGTCTCTCTGTTTCTGGTGGTATATGTTTTTCCCTTTAAGTGGAAAAGTTAATGCCTTTTTAAGATTTATTTCCACTTTAACGCCCTTCTTCTTATATATTTGTGTAAATTTAAACGAGCAAAACGTAATTTTTATTTCCTTTTCCTTCTGGGGTCTTGTTCAAATGCTTCAAATTTTTTGTCTTTTTGACCCCAAAATGGTAGCTTTTCTTCATACAGATTTGTAGGCAATTTTCTTTTTTTGCTCTCTTCTGTACAAAATTGAAGCCAAAGCCAAAAATTATTGGCTAGATTTTCCTTTGACTTTTCTAGGTTTTACCAGATTTCCAATTGTTTTTTTTAATTGTCAATTAATTTTTTGCTAATGATGATTGTCTTAATTTTTTTTCTCTGTGATGGTAATATTTATGTGGTTAAAATTGTAAGTGCAGGGGGAGATGGATTTTTCGGAGTCGACAAAAGTAGTTTACAATAGAATTCAGAAGCTAGAGCCTGATATTGTCTCCAAGATAATTGGGTATCTCTTGATACAAGATCACGGCGAGCGTGAGATGATCCGGTTGGCCTTCAGCCCCGATAATTCAATCCATTCTCTCATAAACAAAGCGAAATCCGAGCTGGGTTTATCCATATCACCTGTTTCTGCTCCAATCTCACCCACTCAGTTGAATCCATCTCCTCTGTCTGTTGACGTCCCGTTACAGTTTCCACCGTACTCTCTGATTTCTCCTCCGGCGACTATCCGACCACCGTACTGGGATACCCAATTGCCTTCTGATCAGCAGCCTCTGCACAAAGTCGATTTCGTCCCTCGAATGCAGTTTTTGACATTGGAAGATCAGTTAGAGACTGTTAACTCAGTTTGTTCGGATTTCTCTAGCAATTACTTTTACCCGGAGCCTGCGTTAGGCGTTAGAACGAGTCGTAGATCACCGAGTTTGCCTGATTTTCCCGTTAAGGTCTGCCATTACTTCATTAAAGGGTTCTGTAAGCATGGAAACAACTGTAGGTACTTCCATGGAGTACCTCCAATTATGACAGAAACCTTTTCTCAGATTTCAAGTGAGTTTCCGAATGATGATCCTATTATCTCTACTGGGCCTTTCGAGAAGCTGGAGATGGAGATTACAGAGCTTTTGAAATCGAGAAGAGGAGTTCCTGTTTCTATTGCTTCATTGCCAATGTTGTATTACGAGATGTACGGGAGGACTCTTCAAGCGGAGGGGTATCTTACTGAAAGCCAGAGACATGGAAAGGCTGGTTATAGCTTAACGAAGCTTCTCGCTCGGTTGAAGAACAGCATTCGTCTCATAGACAGGTTTAATTAATCCTATGATTATCTTATACTTTCTCTTTGAAAAAATTCCTATAGCTTTTCAGTGTAGTTTGCTTAAACGACATAAGTAAACAATGGTAGAAATTTGAAATTCGAATTTATACGGTTGAAGTTGCAGGCCTCATGGGCAACACTCGGTTATATTAGCAGAAGATGTTCCAAAGTACTTGGAGTATGCAAGTGATAGATTTGATTCGGTCGGAATGGTTACCGGGTCACGACAGATTTATCTAACGTTTCCAGCTGAGAGTACTTTCACAGAACAAGATGTTTCCAGTTACTTCAAGTAAGTAAGGAAGACACACAGTTCATCACTCTTTGTTTATTTCGAGTTGTATATATATGTACTGAACCGTTTCTTGTCTATTGTATAGCAAATTTGGACCCGTTCAGGATGTAAGGATACCATGTCAACAGAAGAGGATGTTTGGATTTGTGACGTTTGTTTTTGCCGAGACAGTGAAGCAGATTCTGGCTAAGGGAAATCCTCATTTCGTATGTGGAGCTCGTGTTCTTGTTAAACCTTACCGGGAGAAGTCAAGACTTATTGAGAGGTATATAAAGAGTTATTCTTTCTATAAGCTGATTGCTTCTGTTCTTTGATAATAATGTTTATATGTTTTTCTAACGTATATGTTCATGATTGTTATAATGAAACATGTTTTCAATAGATTTTTTCTCTTCATTTTCTGCCACAGTCTTGTTTTTGTTCTGAAAGGCGTGGTTTTCTTACGCAGAAAGTGTGCGGATAAATTACAGTTGCCTATGCATTTCGGTCACCAGTTCGTTGACGGAGAGACCGAGCTACACTCAAGTAAGAAAATAAGGGTGTGATTGAGAGTGCTTTGTCTGAAAACACTTTAATATAAATTTTATTGTTTTTAGTGTCAAGACTTTGCGACAATTCAAGAATGCAAAGGAAGAAGCTGACAGAGGAACAAGAGCAAGCACTTGAGTTTGAGAGAAGACAACTCTCCGAGTGGCAATCAACGTCTAAAACCTTGTCCTCCCGTCATCCTTATTTTGGCTACTCCGTCGAGGAGCTTAAGCTCCAAGAAGGTTTGAAGTTTGAAACCTTAACATTACTATCAATGTAATACAATGGTTAGTGCCTAGTGGATAGAGATCTAGAGAAATTGCAGTGGATAGACCACTGGAAAAGAAAAACGATATTTAGAATATTGGTATGTTTTCAACGACATGTAGCATTTTTTGTAGGGGAGGATGCTAAGTTGCTCATTTCTAGGCCATGGTCTAGCATAAATTTTCTTCTAGCTAGACCACATTTTGACGTTAAGATTAAAACTTGCTAGACCGCGTTGTAGCATTTTTTTTGGATTAGTATCGTGTATTCGAATCGTAGTTCTCCAACTAATCCCAGAGGTGTACAGGCCCTCCGCTAGGAGTTTCCCGCAAGTGCACAAAGATAAATTAAGGGATAAATCATCAGGCCGATAACCACGAGATAACTTGACCCTTGGTTCAAACTCACGATTTGGGGGAGCAAACCCTCAAACCCACGGTGACCATTTACGCTATACTCTCTAGATTTATCCACGAGATAGTTTGACAATTTAACACAATATTTTGGCCAGGGGTCCAAATATTAAATATCACGACACTTGAAGTATAGCAAACATTTAAGTTTAACAGAAACTTTTTAAACAAAAAAGAGAACTTAATCTATTTCCCAGTAAAAAAATGCAAATTTTGTTAGAAACATGTTAGAGGTCTAATTATCGTTTTTTTCAATTTCTCAGAAGTCTAAGTATAAAATCTTCTCATAGATCTATGTACAATGTCTTACTAATACTTGGTGTCCCCCTGGGGGTATGTTATGGCAGAACAAGCAGAGTTTTCGTCTGCAGAGAGGTTCAATTACTTGCTGAACGTTCTGAACAAAGGTTCTACCAGTGAAGACACACTCGGGCATATTAACACCAGTTATGGTGACTCAGATAGGTATGTTTTTACTCAAACTCTCGACGTTTTGTTCATCTTATTGTATTAGTTTTTTAACTGTTCAATCGACTTCTGATGTGCAGTAGTCAAGGACTTAACCTTCCAGATAGCCCGTTTGCATCACCCATAAGGGCTGGCATTTCAACAGTTATATAGAGTGACAGACAGATACTGATCAGTCACAGGAAATTATATATAGAGAGAGTTTAGAGGACTGAAATTCAAAAGTCGGGAGATCTCGATATTTAAGACTATTTAATTTACTTTTTTTCTTTTCAAGTCTTCTCCTCAACTTGGGGGTCGATAATATGGCGATAGGAGTTCAAATCAAGTCAGATGTTTTCCCTCCGTGGTCCCATTAGTTGCAGGGAGTTTGCAAAGAAGAAATAATACAGAAAGCTAATATATGTAACAGGTTTTTTAAGTGTTATTATAACAGAAGGAAAAGAGAGAGGTGAGAGGTTGTAGAAGAATGTAATATAGGCTGCTTTAGTTGGAGAAGAAAAGAAAAAGGAAGGTAGATCAGAAGATATGTATGTTTGCAGAGAGAAGAAAGAAAAAGGTGTAGAGATCTTTGCAATTGAGACGCTAAAAAGAAACAGGAATGATAATAATTTTTAGTTTTTTCTTTCTATACAAATTCTCTGTTTATTATGGTTTTCTATAATTACTATTCATTTCCATTTTAATTATCATGTTCTACTATTCCTTGTAATGTTTTTTTAATTAATTTCCACAAATCGACAGTTTCGTGCATTTGGGTCATCCGATCCTAATCTCAATGTTTTGCGAAATGACGAGAAATCTTCTTTTTTTGTTTTAGAGACTGTCTAAGATCTGATTGAATGATTTAGATAGTCAACTTCTTAGCAGTTGACAACTCTAATTATCGAGAATATAAATGATGTTTTTTGCATGTTAATTTGTATAATACTCTAGAAATAATCAGCATTTCCATGACACGTGTTTTTTAGACAAGGATAAGAGAACTCTTCTATCACTGTTGCATTTTTATTTATGCAATTTATGGAAGAAACATTAGTGGCAAATTGTAATGCCAACTTATAGGGGGAACAACGACATGGAAACCATCATATTAAAGTGTATATAGAATAATAGAGACCTATCATACTTCGTCTTGGTCTGTCTCTGCTGTAAGTTGTTTTCTTCTTAATTTAGTAATGTACTTCATTTTTTCGTACTAATTTCTAAGTAACAAAGCCTAATATTCCATTTTTATTCCTCTAATAAAATGACAAACAATAACAATTAAGACTGACAATTAAAAATGAAAATAATACTAAAAAAGGCTGAAAAAAGAAATTTAATATTATTCTAAGACTTTACGTTATAGTTCTAATATGTTTTTACAAATAATAAGCACAATGAAGAATCAAATTTAACTAATTGAATTATTTAATGGTTGAACTATTCTTATTATTTCCCACCCACCTTAACGGCCATCGGATGCTCTATGAGTTGATCAAACTCAAAAGTCAAGTAATCTAACGTTCACGGGTTAGCACAGAAACATGAGGGACAATGCGGACGCATCTCCACCGAGTCGGCCACTGCCACCACCGCTACCACCAACACCAAGCCTCTCGTAATAATCAACGCAAAACAAAGAGAGAGAAAGCTGAACCTCATCTTGAGTCCAGACTCGCCTGACCAGGTCCGACTCACCGAGTCGACTCAGAACCGGTTTTACACACACCATGTAAAGTCTCTTGTACCCACCGAGAGCTACTACTACGGGACGCAGGGAAGATGGCGACGGAGAGGACACGTGTCTGAAGCAGAGGTATTCCCAGAGCGAGTCGTTACGGGCTAAGGTGCACCAGAGGCGGCAGACACAGGCGGCGACACAGAGCGAAGGGCCGTCGAGGCGTTTAAGGATTTCGATGAGGATGTCAAGGTGGTCGTTGATGAAAAATGTAACCTTCTCTATTTCATTATGTGTGCGTTGCTGCATGGTTTTTGCCGATGACGGCAACGGTGGTCGTTTTGTAGAACTATTACGTCACGCTTGACCGAGATTTCAACCGATGAGAGAGAGAGAGAGAGAGAGAGAGAGAGAGAGAGAGAGAGAGAGAGAGAATAGGTGCTTCGTGGGTATTTATTTAAAAGACCAAAGTTCGAGTCTTTATAAGTAAAATGGGTTGAGAGAGAGAGTGTGTGTGTCGTATGGGTATTTACATAAAAAAGCAAAGTTTGAGTCTTTATATGAAAAGTGGGTATTGGGGCCGGGGGGAAAGAAAAAGAAAAGAATAGTGAATAGGTTGAAATGTACATGCTTTGTGGGTATATAAAAAAAGGATGATTTTTTTGTTCTGCCAGGTAAAATTGGGTTAAAAGGATATAGGGTAATATGTATAAAGGAGAGTTTGAGTCTTTGTAAGTGAAAATGAGGTTTAGGGGAAGAAATAAAGGTTGATATGTTTTGTGGGTATCCAATACAAAGAATCAAAGTTTGTGTGAATTGAAACTTAAGGGAGAGACGGGGTGCGCGCGCGTGCGCTTTATATTTTATCTAAGACACCATAGTTTGAGTCTTTACATGGAAAATGGGGGTTAAGGGAAGAGAGTGGGAAAGAAAACAGAACGTACAGTGAATAGATAGGTGAAATGTGCTTTGAAGATAGTGGATATTTATGAAAAGGAGGATTTTTTTTGTCCTCCCAAGTAAAATTGGGTTAAAAGGATGAAGGGTATTTGTATAAAGGAGAAAAATTAGTTTGAGTCCTTAATTATAAGTGAAATTAAGGGTGTTAGAGGAAGTGAGACGTGTGCTTTGTGGGTGTCTTATACAAAAAATCAAAATTGAAGTCCTCATGAGTAAAATGGGATTTAAGGAACGGGGGGGGGGGNGGGGGGGGGGGGGGATTATAATATGAATTTGTTTGATTAATGAAAGGATTGTAAACATTAAACAAAGGAGAGAAACCAAAAGTCTAACATACATAGTTTGTCTTTGCCTTTCAGTATTTACGTGCGCAGGCGTTTGCATAAGTAAGAATGAGGGTATCGAGGTAAGAGGAGATGGGGCCAAAGGAAAAGATCCAACACAAAGAACTAGAATCAATGCTTAATCCAATTTCCCTTTTTTTTAACCTCTTCGCTTGCTTTTTAAATAAATGTTTTCGGGCCAAGCAGAATTATTTCTTGTTATTTGTTTGCATACTTCAAGACTTTTTGGTTTGGTGCCGTTGTGAAATCACTAACTTTTAAGATAGTGTGTGTGTGTATGCATAATGCAGCTATGCTTGGATTCTCTCTGCCAAAGTCTATATTTTGTGTGTACCCTTCCTCCTACTCTCTCTGTGGACCTTATCAACGTAGGGCTAGCTGGCCTTGCTACTTGGGAGGATATGCAGAACTTTGGATTCCCTTTGTTAAGTCATATCGAAGTTGGTCCAACTACCAATTTCAAGATTTTATATTCAACTCATCAATACATTCTTAGTTTTTAGCATATAAAAGAATAATATTAACTAAGAAAATCTCATTTTATTTGGCCTTCCAACCCATTTAAAGTAATTACTTTTTGAGTATAACATATTAGAAGTGTTGAGTTTATCACTAACTCAATTCACATTTGATCTCAAATTAAACAACCATTGAGGAGAAACTTACAAGAATGCTAGATTAGACTAAATTGATAAAACCAGTAAACTAGAAAAAGGAGAAGACAATTAAGAAGAAGATGACACAAGACGATTTATACTAGTCTGCCATAACTAGCCTACATCTAATATAGAGCTGCAAAACAGTGACTCTTGATGCACTAATCCGATCACTAGTTACAAAGAATTACACACATCCAGCAAATAGCACTTTCCTTACTCACACCCTTACAATCTCTCAAACAAACAATTTCATAGCACTCGAACCCGAAAAAAATAGCAGAGGAATAAAATAGTACATGTTTGGCTTGCTCCATGTTGAATCTTTTGACAAGTTTCTGCAAATAACTTAACTGTGAAAACTAGAGCAATCATTTATTTCTATCTCTGTCAATGTATATTCCCAGGATCCTTCTAACCTCACCTAGATCCTTCATGTCAAACTCTACACTTCGGAGATCTTTCACTCTTCTTATGTTTTCCTTGTTGTGTCAAGCCAAAAACATGTCATCAACATATATAAGAAGATAGAATGTCATTTCTCCTTCCTTTGCTTTATCAAAATATATGCAATTGTCATAACAGCTTCTTTCAATACCAATCATTTCCATGAAGTTGTCAAACCTTTTATCCACTACACCGGTGACTGCTACAAACCATAGATTGACTTCTTCAATTGACAAACCATTTCTTCTTTACATTTTACCTTAAAATGATCTGGTTGTTTCATGTAAATGTATTCCTCAAGCTCTCCAAGAAGGAATGTTGTCTTCACATCCATTTTTTTAAACTCCCAATTATAATGAATTACTAGGCTAAAACAATTCTATTTGTCTTTCACTTAGCCACTGGTGAGAAAATATCATTGTAGGCGATTCCTTCTCTTTGTGTGGAGCCTTTTGCTACACACAATCTATGGTTTTCTATGTTTGAGGAGGTGTTTCCTTCCTTTAGCTTGAATATTCATTTACAATCTATGGTTTTCTATGTTTTTGGTTTTGGAACAAGGATCCAGGTTTGATTCCGGTACAAAGATCTTATCTCATCTTCCATTGCACTATACCACTCATTTGCCCGTTTGTTGTTTAAAGTCTCCTCTGCAGAGGTAGGTTCCTTCTTCTCCACCATTTGTCCTGCATTTAAGGCAAAAGTAGTCAAGTCTGCATGGGAATACTTGAGATTTGGTTTTACTTGCCTCCTCTCTCTATCCCTTGCTAGTTAGTAATCCCTTAGTGGATTTTCTGGTTTGTTAGCGTTAAATGTTGATCCCTTTGTTTCAATTTCTTCAAGTTGGTTCTGATCTTTAGGTGAGTGTCTATTCTGAGCTTCATTTATTTGCCTGAGGTAAATGACTCCACCTCATGCTCAATTCCCTTTTCTTTCTGAGTTCCATTGGTGTCAAAACATGTAGAACTCAATTCTTTCTTATAACATGGAATATCAACTTCATTAAAGCTTACATCCCTAATGATTATAATCTTGATGCCTCCCTTTTTTAGTATAACGTATTAGAAGTGCTGAGTTGAGTTTATTACTAACTCAATCCAACTCAATTCACATTTGATCCCAAATTAAACAACAATTGAGAGGAAACTTTCAAGAATGCTATACTGAACTAAATTGATAAAACCAATAAACTAGAAAACCGAGAAAACAGCCAAGAAGAAGATGACACCAGATGATTTATACTAGTTCGGCCATGACTAGCCTACATCCAGTGTAGAGCTCCAAAATAAGGACTCTTAATGCACTAATCAGATCACTAATTACAAAGAATTATGCACATCCATACTTTCCTTCCTCACACCCTAACAATCTCTCAAATAAATAATTTCAGAGCACTCCAACCTAAAAAAACCCAGAAGAAACTTTTCTTGAACAATTTTAGAATATCCTCAGCTCTGAATCTTGAAGGAATGTAAGATTAGTTTATGTGTAGGTGGGAAAACTTGTTGATTCCCGTGATAAGAAGGAGCTTATAATGCCTATAACAACTTCTTCTTCCATGCTGAATCAGATATGTCCACGTGGCAGTGTTAGTTTTGATTTAGTGATTTCCCTTACATCTAAATGACATTGTTGAACTAACAGTGCAATAACCTTTTAAACGCCCTGCATTACTCAGGCTAGTGTGATCAATCTTTACGATCTCCACCTTGATCATAATAGCTCGAATAGAAAAAACTCTCTCCTCGTACATCTTAATCTTGTACTTGAAGCTCTACCTCTTTATCTATCATCCAATCTATATTCTAAGAAGTTTTAAACAGTGTTTAAACTTCATAAAAATCACTATCGTGGTTCCCATGTATGTAGGATTGTCATCAGTGTAGACTTTCTCCAAGTGTACCTCTCCTTTTTCTAGAACATCTCTAATAAAATGGTACTTGACCTCAACATGTTTTGTTCTTTCATGAAAAACAGGATTCTTACTTAGGTGTATAGATGATTGACTATCAGAGAAGATGGTTACTGTGTTATGCAACACTTTAATTTTCTTTAGCAAACCTTGAAGCCAAAGAGCTTCCTTGATTGCTTATGTGGTTGTTATATATATATATATATATCCATGTGGTTGACAAATTCATTGTGCTTTGAAGTTATGTGTTCCAGCTAACATAATTCCCATATAAAGTAAACACATATGATGTAGTAGACCTCATTCTATCTCTGCCACCTGCAATGTCAGAGTTTACAAAATCAATTAAGTCTACTTTATTTTACCAACTATCTTGTATATCAACCCTACATCACAAGTACCAGTGATGTATCTTAGTAACCCCATTCATTGCTTTACAGTGCCATTCTCTAAGATTACTCATATACCTGCTTAGCACACTGATTGGATGTGCTAGATCTGGCCTAATACTGACCATGGTATACATTACGGATCCCACAGCTATTGAGTAAGGCACCTTGTCCATTAATTCCCTTTCAGCCTCACTCTTTGGACATAATTGAGCTAGAAGTTGAAAATGTGGTGCTAAAGGGACTCAGACAGGTTTGACTTGTTCCATGTTGAATCTTTTGATAAGTTTCTGCAAGTAACCTAACTATGATAACTTGAACAATCTTTTATTTATATCCACGTCAATGTATATTCTCAGGATCCTTCTAGCTTCACTAGATCTTTGGAGATCTTTCACTCTTCTTATGTTTTCCTTGTTGTGACATGCCAAAAACATGTTATCAACATATATAAGAAGATAGAATGTCATTTCTCCATTATTTTCTTTATCAAAATATAAGCAATTGTCATAACAGCTTCTTTCAATACAAATCATTTCCATGAAGTTGTCAAACTTTTTATACCACTGCATTGGTGACTACTTCAAACCATAGATTGACTTCTTCAACTGACAAACCATTTCTTCTTGACATTTTACCTTAAAATGCTATGGTTATTTCATGTAAATGGATTCCTTAAGCTCTCCATGAAGGAATGTTGTCTTCACATCCATTTTTTCCAACTCCCAATAATATTGAGTTACTAGGCTAAAACAATTCTAATTGTCTTTTACTTAGCCACTGGTGAGAAAATCTCATTGTAGTCAATTCCTTCTCTTTGCGTGGAGCCTTTTGCTACACACAATCTATGGTTTTTTGTGTTTGAAGAGGTGTTTCCTTCCTTTAGCTTGAATATCCATTTTATAATCTATGGTTTTCTATGTTTTTAGTTTTGGAACAAGGATCCAGGTTTGATTTCGGCGCAAAAATTTAATCTCATCTTCCATTGCACTATACCACTCCTTTGCTCGTTTGTTGTTTGAAGCCTCCTCTGCAGAGATAGGTTCCTTGTTCTCCACCATTTGTCTTGCATTTAAGGAAAAAGTAGTCAGGTCTGCATGGGAATACTTGAGATTTGGTTTTACCTGTCTCCTCTCTCTATCCCTTGCTAGTTGGTAATCCCTTAGTGGATTTTCTGGTCTGTTAGCTTCAAATGTTGATCCCTTTATTTCAATCTCTTCAAGTTGGTTCTGATCTTTAGGCGAGTCTCTATTTTGAGCTTCATTTATTTGGCTTGAGGTAAATGGCTCCGCCTCAAGCTCAATTCAATTTTCTTTCTTAGTTCCATTGGTGTCAGAAACTGTAGAATTCAATTCTTTCTTATAACATGGAATATCAACTTCATTAAACCTTACATCCCGAATGATTATAATCTTGATGCCTCCCTTTTTTAGTATAACGTATTAGAAGTGTTGAGTTGAGTTTATGACTAACTCAATTCACATTTGATCCCAAATTAAACAACAATTGAGGGGAAACTTTCAAGAATGCTAAACTGAACTAAATTGATAAAACCAATAAACAAGAATAGGGAGAAGACAAATAAGAAGAAGACACCAGACGATTTATACTAGTTTGGCCAAGACTAGCCTACATCCAATGTAGAGCTCCAAAATAAGGACTCTTGATGCACTAATCAGATCACTAGTTACAAACCATTACACACATCCAGTAAATTACACTTTCCTTCCTCACACCCTAACAATCTCTCAAATAAACAATTTCAGAGCACTCCAACTCGAAAAAAAAACAAGAAGAAACTCTTCTTGAACACTTTTCGAATATCCTAAGATGTGAATCTTGAAGGACTGCAAGATTAGTTTATGTGTAGGTGGGAAAACTTGTTGATTCCCGTGATAAGAAGGGAGCTTATAATGTCTATAACAACTTCTTCTTCCATGCTGAATCAGATATGTCCACGTGGCAGTGTTAGTTTTGATTTAGTGATTTCCCTTGCATCTAAATGACATCATTGAACTAACAGTGCAATAACCTTTTAAACACCCAGCATTACTCGGGCTAGTGTGATCAATCTTTACAATATTCACATTGATCATAATAGCTCGAATAGAAAAAACTATCTCCTAGTACATCTTAATCTTATACTTGAAGCTCCACATATTAATCTATTATCCAATGTCTATTCTAAGAAGTTTTAAACAGTGTTAAAACTTCTTAAAAATCACTATCGTGGTTCCCACATATGTAGGATTGTCATCAGTGTAGACTTTCTCCAAGTGTACCTCTCCTTTATATAGAACATCTTTAATAAAATGGTACTTGACCTCAACATATTTTGTTCTTTCATGAAAGACAGGATTCTTACTTAGGTTTATAGATGATTGACTATTAGAGAAGATGGTTACTGTGTTATGCAACACTTTAATTTCCTTTAGCAAACCTTGAAGCCAAAGAGATTTCTTGAAGCCAAAGAGCTTCCTTGATTGCTTATGTGGTTGTTATATATATGCCCATGGGGTTGACAAAGTCACTATGCTTTGAAGTTGTGTGTTCCAGCTAATACAATTTCCATATAAAGTAAACACATATGATGTAGTAGACCTCCTTCTGTCTCTGCCACTTGCAATGTCAGAGTCTACAAAACCAATTATGTCTACTTTATCTCCAACTTTCTTGTATATCAACCCTACATCACAAGTATCATTGATGTATCTTAATAACCCCATTCATTGCTTTCCAGTGCCATTTTCTAGGATTACTCATATACCTTCTTAGCACAATGATTGGATGTGCTAGATCTGGCCTAGTACTGACCATGGTATACATTACGGATCCCACAGCTATTGAGTAAGGCACCTTGTCCAATAATTCCCTTTCAGCCTCACTCTTTGGACATAATTGAGCTAGAAGTTGAAAATGTACTGGTAAAGGGACTTAGACAGGTTTGGCTTGCTCCATGTTGAAACATTTGACAAGTTTCTACAAATAATCTAACTGTGACAACTTGAGCAATCCTTTCTTTCTATCCCTGTCAATGTATATTCTCATGATTCTTCTAGCCTCACTAGATCTTTCATGTCAAACTATCCACTTAGGAGATCTTTCACCCTTCTTATGTTTTCCTGTTGTGACAAGCTAAAAACATGTCATCAACGTATATAAGAAGATAGAATGCCATTTCTCCATTCTTTGCTTTATCAAAATATAAACAATTGTCATAATAGCTTCTCTCAATACTAATCCTTTCCATGAATCTGTCAAACCTTTTATACGACTGCCTTGGTGATTGCTTCAGACTATAGATTGACTTCTTCAACTGACAAACAATTTCTTCTTCACCTTTTACATTAAAATGCTCTGGTTTTTTCATGTAAATGGTCTCCTCAAGCACTCCATAAAGGAATGTTATCTTTACATCTATTTGTTCCATCTCCCAATTATATTGAGTTGTTGGGGCTAAAATAATTCTAATTATCTTGTACTTAGCCACTGGTGAGAAAATCTCATTATAGTCAATTCCTTTTCTTTGTGTGGAGCTTTTTGCTATAACCATTACCTTATACCTTACTGAGTTTCAAGAGGTGTTTCCTTCCTTTAGCTTGAATACCCATTTACTATCTATGATTTTTAGTGTTTTTGATTTTGGAATAAGGATCCATGTTTGATTATGGTGTAAAGGTCTAATCTCATCTTCCATTGCACTATACCACTCATTTGCCTATTTCTTCAAGTTGGTTCTAATCTCCAGGTGAGTCTCTATTCTGAGCTTCATTTATTTGGCTTGAGGTAAATGACTCAACCTCAAGCTCAATTCCCTTTTCTTTTTGAGTTCCGTTCGTGTTAGAACCTGTAGAACTCAATTCTCTTATAACATGGATTATCAACTTCATTAAACCTAACTTCCATATTGATTATAATCTTGAAGCCTTCCACATCCTTAACCTACAATCTGTAACCCTTTACACCCTCAGCATAACCAAGAAACACACATTCACTACTCTAGGTTCAAGTTTACCTTCCTTTTGGTGTGCAAAAGTTGCACAACCAAACACTCTTATATGGTCAAGCTTTGGAGACTTTCCTGTATTCATTCTTTCAGCAACTCCGTTTTACTGTGGAGTATGCTTAACAGTTTTATGTCTTATTATACCTTCTTCACTGTATAACTTATTGAAGATAGAATTACAGAACTCTAAATCATTGTTAATCCTAAGAGTTCTTAGTTTCTTATTTGACTGATTTTCAATCAAGACTTTCCACTGTTTAAACTTGTTGAAAGCTTCATCTTCACTTTGAATAGAAAGTCCAAACTCTTCTAGAGTAATCATCAACTAGAGAGAGAAAATACTGGTTACGTCCATGAGTTGGGGAGCTGGTCTCCATAGGTCTGCATGCATGTATTTTAGTATTTCTGATGAATGCTGACTTGAGGTGCTGAATTTGAGTTTGTGATGCTTTCCCAAGATGTAATGCTCACAGAAGTCAATGCTAGGTAGACTGTTCTTTCCCAGGAGTCCTTGCTTGTTCAAAATTTGAATGCATTTGTCACTCATGTGACCCGGTCTCCTATGCCACAGTTCAACATCACTAAACTCTACCTTACTTGCAACCGATTCACCACCTGTTACAGTGCTCCCAGCATTACATAAAGACCATTTTATTCTTACACCCTTAATGTATACTAAAGATCCTTTTGTCATTCTTAGTATATCATTCTCTGACTTGTATGAGAATCCAGCTTCATTTAAAAACCCTAGTAAAACTACGTTCCTTTTAGGATCTGGTACATACCTCACATCCTCCAAGGACCTTATGATCCCATCATACATCTTAACTGAGATAGAACATATCCCACACACGTTACATACCTGATCATTTCCCATAAGTACCTTGACAACCTCAGTTTTTCCAAAACTTGCAAACCAATCTCTCCAGGGTGTCATGTGATATGTACAACATGAATCCAGAATCCATTTTGTGTCATTGATGTCAGTGGTGACAACAAAGACTTCTCCATCACTGAAGTTTTTAGTGTCTGCAGCTAGGTCCTCAACTCCATTTCCCTTTTCATTTTGCTTATTTTTCCACTCATAGCAAGATTTCTTGAAATGGCATTCTTTCCCACAGAAGAAACATTTCTTACTTGTCTTCTTTCTCTTTGACTGAGATCTTCCCTTGCTACTTCCTCTACTCTTTCCCTTCCCTTTTGGATTATTAGATATTTATACACTTCTTCCTCTTGAGTACAGATTCTCACCCAAATCTTTTTTTTTTCATTTTTTAGTTCCAAATCCTTAGATCTCAAAGCTGAAACACATTTGTTTCATTCTTCCAGGGACAAAGATGTTCTACCTTATTTAATTGCTTCTTCGACATCTTTGAAAAATTTTAGTAGAGAGTTGAACAAGATAATTGCTTCATTCTCATCACTTAATTTTTCATTTGCTTCTGAGTGGCCAATTCGATTGTCATACATTGGAAATCATCATGATTTTACTCCAATAACTTGGCTACGTCCTTCTTGAAACCAAACAATCTCTCCTTCAAGTAAATCTTGTTGGTGAGTGACTTCTTCATGTATATAGACTCTAGTTTCTCCCATATTTTGGTTGTTGTATCTTCTTCATTAACCTCTATTAGCACATTATCTGCCAGATTCAATATAATGGTACCCAATGTTGTTTTGAGCATTTCTGACTTTTGATCTTTAGTTAGTGTTTCAGGTAATTTGGTGGGATCCTCCAGAGATTTAAGACTCTCTGTTATGCCAAGAGTGCCTTAACTTTCCTCCTCCAAATGCCAAAGTCCCATGTTCCATTAATTTTGTCTACCTCAAATCCAGTAGAACCGATGATATTCACTGTGTACCAACTTGTATCTTCTTTCTGGTAAGTTTGCTTTACAGATCTCTGTGTGCCCAGTCATCAGATTCTAGTGAGCTACTACCTTCCTCTTCTTGATCAACCATTTCACCACATTTGACTCCTGCTCAATATCAATTTCTTGTTCCTCCAAGCTTTCTTCTGAAGAATCTTTGTCACTCAAAGAGTCCTCAGTCAAGATTTCCTCATTTGGTTCAGCCGTGACTTAGTTTGGTATTAAACCTCTTGAATCAAGTTCCTTAGATTTCTAACCTAAACTCTAATACCATTGTTGAGTTTATGACTAACTCAATCCAACTCAATTCACGTTTAATCCCAAATAAAACAAAAATTGAGGGGGAAACTTTCAAGAATGCTAAACTGGACTAAATTGATAAAACCAGTGAACTAGAAAAGGTAGAAGACGGCCAAGAAGAAGATGACACAAGATTTTATTATATTGGTTCAGCCATAACTAGCCTACATCGAGTGTAGAGCTCCAAAACAAGCACTATTGAAGCATTAGTCAGATCACATGTTATAAAGAATTACACACATCTAGCAAATAACACTTTCCTTCCTCACACCCTTACAATCTCTCAAAAACAATTTCAGAGCACTCCAAAAACCAGAATAAACTGTTATTGAACACTTTCAGAATAACCTCGGCTCCGAATCTTGAAGGAGTGCAAGATTAGTTTGTGTGCAGGTGGGAAAACTTGTTGATTCACTCGAGAAGAATGAGCTTATAATGTCTGTAACAACTTCTTCTTCCATGCTGAGTTAGATGTGTTCATGCGGCAGTGTTAGTTCTGGTTTAGTGATTTCCCTTGCATCTAAACGACGTTGTTGAACTAACAGTTAATAACCTTTCAAACACCCTGCATTAGATAAGAATATGTTTTCAATAGTCGTAATTTGATTATGAGAAAGATATTGACGAAGTCTGCTATTTGCATATAATGTTTACTTTTATATATGTAACAATTATTAGGTTAAATACTTCAACCAAACTAAATAACCTCTCGTGATTATTGTGGCTCATGGCCACGATGTGGCCGTTAGTCACAAATTGACATTTGGTATGTGGGAGCCACGCCAAATGTTAATTTATTTGCGTGAGTCCCACCGCCATAATATCTTATTAAAATTGTATATAAAAATAATAATTTTTTTAATTGTGGATCCCTTACCATGGTATAAGCAAATCTTTTTTTTTCTATTTTTTCCAAATGTTTCTCTAACATAATTTAATTATTTTAGTTCGAGTAAATTATTTTAGCAATCTTTTTATTCGATTATATTAATTTTAATTTATCTAGTACTTAACTAATTTAAAAATTTGATATAATGTTATAAATAATTTATGCTAACAAAACTCTAATTGAAGGTTTTTTAATTTAGCTAATCATTTAAATTAAGTAATAACGATACAACATTTATTCTTCTGCACTATTGACAGTTATTACTATATAAGGTTCAAGAATCTCATATTCTACTACTTCCATCATTTGCAAGATAAATTACTACCAAATAAAGTAAGTAATATTGTGTGAGAGTAACGAAACAAAACAAAATCAAACAAATAATTCTCATATTCTTCACATAAATGTGTTTAATTTATTCACATATCCAAAATTCAATTATTCTTAATTCTAATATATTCTAAAATAATAGTAAAAAAAATTAAAAAACAGTAAAAACAATTATGATCATTGTCCTTTTCAAACTAAAATAGCAAAAAAAAAACATGAATCACATTAATATGCAATAAGCATAAGAAAATTAGCACTACAAACACATTAAACCAAATAAAATTTAATTAACTAAAATAATAAATGAAGTAAAAATTGAATAACTAAACGTCAACTAAATAGATTATTACCTTAATAGTTAAGATATGTTAATTGCTTGGATGAATGAAGAAATGAAGAAATGATGTAAAAAGCGGTTGGATTGAATTGAGAAATGAAGTAAAAAATGGTGGAGTTGAAGTTAGAAGTAAAGAAGAGGAGTAGTTGAATAGAAAAAAGAGATAAAAAGAAAAAAATTGAATTAATAAAAAAAACTACCAAAACTCAAACAACTTATTAAATACTCAACTAACAAATTAAAAATTAATTACCTAAATATTAATTAACTACTAAAAATAAAAAAATTAATTTCAATTTCATTTTGAAAACGTTTAGGAGAAAAAAAAGATTATCTATTTTTACCATGACGTGAGATCCATAGTTAATAAATTTATTTTAGTGAATTATGGTTATGGGATCCACGCCAATATAATAACATTTGACGTAGATCCCACACGTCAAATATGAATATTTATGGTTGATGGTCACATTATGACCCCACCCACAATAACATTTTATGTATGTAACAATTATTAGGTCAAATACTCCAAAACGAACTAAATAAGTAAACTTTGGCTTCCCTATGCAAGAGAGGAGTTCCACACTCTTACAAAATTTGATCATCATATAAGATAAAAATCTTTCTATTATTTGGTTACCAACCAAAAAAAGCATTCTATAAGACCATTGAGTGTCATGGGTCAGACAAGTGCCACTCGGTTTGTCTAAATGGGGTTTGGATTTTGGCTCAGAAAGGGAAAACCCAATTCCCTTTAAGACAGAAAGCATATATAATAAAAAATAATATCATTAAAGCTACATGAATTTGATGTTGACATTAGATTCACTCACATAGCCTTCTGCCTGTCATGGGAGGTTGTCTTTTATCTTGTTGGACTTGTTCTTTGAACATGTTTTGAGAGAACACTATTCCCTTAGCTTCTCTTGCTTTGAACATCCTTATAATTGCTACCGTCCAACCACAAATTTCTAAACTTTAAAAGAGTTTTCTGCACTTTGTAGATTTAAAAGTGTTTCCAACAAACTATATTGGTCAACATGTTTAATAATTGAAGTGTTTTCTTTTTTCTAGTATTAACTTTATTTATAAGATATTGAGAAGAGAAGGTAATGAGTAGAGGTCAGAAATTTGTTTTAAAGATAAGAGATTTGACACCTATAAAGAGTTTGTGTTTTCTATCAATTTAGTCTATAAACTAAGAAATCTTTAACAATTGATATTATTTGTTGTTAACTGTTTTCGTTATTCAAGTAACTCGCGTATTATTCATTTATGTTAAATACAATGTAAATTTCTCGTTAGTGAGTACGAAATATGAGAACTTTTCTCTAATTTCTCATGGATAAATTTATGTAGTGTTGATGAGATTTTATTGTTGACGATTGTAAGCTCAGGGATCCAATTGACAAATTTAAAACTAAAACTACATAATTTATTTTTTTATTACATGTCTTGACTATAGATTCTGTATTTTCCAAGCGGATGAAGATAAGAACTTCGGAACAACATAAACAAACGAAGAAGCAAGTATGCATAAGAAGGTAAACAGAAGAAGACTTGACAAAGAAACAACCAAAATGTATTCAAGGTTTCTAAATCATTGTTATAGAAGACAATTTTCCCTTAACTGCTCTTCTAGCTTAGAACTGGAAGTAAGTAGTTGTGGAATCTAACAGCAGAGAACTAATTCCCCCAGCTTAACCTTGTTGTTGTCTCTCTGTTGTCTGGTTTTGCATAATCAGACAGCAGTGAACTGATCGTAGCAGTTTTTTTTGGTATCCACAGGTGTCGTGTTAACTTACCCACATTTCTGCTAAACTCAGGAGACTCAGTTGACTGTATCGTCAGATTTTTTTTACACGAATCAAGATAAGTCGTTAACTTTAACACTGAGATTATAGGACATTCACTCCAGGTAATTATTTGCACCTAAGGGGATTCTAAGCAGGGGCCGTTCAAACTATCTTTGGCCCAAGGTGGCATGATAAAATGAGGCATTTTAAAAAAATAATAATAAATTTAATTATAATTTTAAATAGATTATTTTCATTTAGATACTTTTTATTGTGGTTTCATTATTCATTTTCAACGAATTGAACAAAAAAAAAAAGATTTTCAGTGAAAAGAATTATAAATATTTATAAAGAGTTTACTAACGAAAAAGACTCAATAACACTAAAATTTGAAGTACAATTATAGTACTTAATTGGGTAATTGTAATATGTGCAAGAGTATTCCATAATTGCAAATGACATATTATCTTTCAGAAAGTCATATATAAAATAGGACAAACAAAAACTGTGTATATGAAAAGTTCTATACATCATTTCCTTAATTTTGTTTGCAACTTTTGATACAGGAAAACCAAAAAAAAAAGAGTAAATAAGCATGAATTAGATTCAACAAATAGAAAATAAAAATAAAAATAAATAGCATTTTCAATTTTTTTCCTTAAAATGTCCGCTTTTAAAACATAAAAATATTTGAGAGATATCTCATTTGAAATTTCAACTTCCTCGCAAAAAAAAAAAACCAATATAATTATCGAGTACAACTTAAAATTAAATTTCAGCTAACTGTATAAATATATATATGTGTGTGTAAAAAAACCAATACAATTTCATTTTTTCATGGCGCGCGAAAAAAATACGTCAAGACGGAAAATACAAAAGTCATCGTCGTCCGTCTTCTTTTTTAAACTTGATAACGGTTTATAGATGTGCCATCGTGGTAAATTGCAAAATGACGAAAGTTAGAATACCCATCATAATGGTAGAAGCAAGACAACAATGGGTCCTGGAAACCCCGTCATTTTGGTAAAATGAAAACAAAAATGACGGTGGTGTAGTCTACCCGTCATTTTAGTACAACTCAAAAATATGACGAATGTCCATGTCCCGTCGTGTTATTAAAACATCAACACAAAACGATGGGGTTTTCAACCCCCGTAGTTTTTATATAACTACATAAAACGATGGGGTATAGAACCCTCATCGTTTTTGTGATCAAAGCACGACGGGGCCTCGATACCCCGTCGTGCTTTGAGACATATATATATATATCATAACCCTAGATTTTTTTATTCCATCTTCTTCCCCCTGTCCATACGTGGCTGCCTCACCGTTCTTGTCTCCTTGCGCCACATGATTGCTTTGCTTCCATCGTCATTTTCAGCATCCCCAACCCGTTGTTTTCGTCAATCTTCCATTGATTCGGTAAATTTTCATCTGCAATTTTTAATTCAGTAAAAAATGATTCCACCGTCGTTTTCATCTTCCATTTATTATTCGAAGGAACCGTCATTTTCATCTTCCACCGTCATTTTCATCTTCCATTTGTTATTCGAAGAAACCGTCATTTTCATCATCTCCATTGAACTACCATTCTTAAACTTTCAGTTTTTTTGTTTGATTGTATCATTTAAGAAGATTTTTGTCTTTCAAAATATGTCACTTCCGTATTCCATATTATCATAATTAATAATTTTGATATTATTATTTCATAGTTGTAATTTTCATATTACATATATGTTCATGTATTGTCTTTAAATTCTATTCTAAATAATGAATATTGCATATAATCTCTAACAAGATATTCATATGTTTTAATTCACACCTTCGTATATTCTTAAATGATACATTGTCTTTAAATTATATTCGAAAGAATGGATATTGCATATAATCTCCATTTTTATGCGATTAGAATATCCCTCTGATTTGTAAATTTTTAATGGATTTTTTAGCTCATTAGATTGTCGCCTTCTTGGTTGATATTTTTATTTTCACATCATATTCAACTATTTGTATAAATGCAAATTTAATAGTATGACTAGTTGTAGCCATCCAAAACGGCTCTTGTTGGTCTGACAAAGAGATTACTTGGTAAAAAAGTATGATTTATAGAGTAAATTTTAAGTGGATAGATCTAAAGTTCATTTTAAGTGGATAGATCTAAAAGATTGCTTGGTAAAAATGTATGATTCAGAGCGTACCTTTTTTACTTGAATGAATAATTAATATGTTATGCAATTTCGTAACCTGTAGATATGGATAGAGTAGACTCAAATGATGTTAATTTTAATATCGATAACTTAGGTAGATTGATATGGATACGACGACTAGTATGACAAAAAGTAGAGGGAAAAGAGGGTCAACTTACCTCACTTCCTTGAAAGCTGATAGAATGAATTTTGAAAAAAAAAATTATCACAAAAAATATATTAAGGGACAATCCGTAGGTGAGAATGTTTCCAAATTTAAAAGCTTTATTAGAAGTTGTGTACGTTCAATTGTTCCAATAACTTACAAGGATTGGGATCGTCATGTTCCAAATAAGGTGAAGGAGAATGTGTACAAGCTATTGATGTATTTGCATGTTTTTATAAATTATTTGTAGTTATTTTTCACGATTCAAATTAAAGCTTTATTAATAAGTATTAATTACTTTTAGTGTAGACTCAATATGTGATAGATCCAGCACTCAAGAAGAATATCTTAATGAATGTTGGCGAACTATGGCGTAAATTTAAGTATAGCCTCGGTCAAAAATTTATTTTCCCTTCTTTGAACGACCCCGAAAAGTTAAGACAGCCACCTATCAAATATAACTTTATCGAGCAACTGCATTGAGATGAGTATGTGAAATCTCAACTCACTCTTGAATTTTTGGTAAAATCCTTTACTTTGCGTTTTAGTTTCTCTTTCATTTTTTAACTATATTTTTTTGCATAATTACTATTAATTGTTCAACTGAATAAACTAAGGGAAAAAATATTAAACCGATCGCAAAATAAATATGACAATAAAATCTCTCGTATAGGATACGCAAGATTGGAGGAAATGTTGTTAAGGATTATTAAACATCTTCAGAACTTAATGTTTATTTGAAAATTACTATGTCTTTAATTACTACTAACCATTATGAGTACAACAAAAAGAAAAAGGTATTGACGAGCCAATAGATCGGGCAATGTTGTGGAAGTGTTCTCGTAAGGATAAAAAAGGAAGATTCAAGGATGAGGCCGTTGAAGAAAAGGAGAAAAAAAATTTAAGTGTGTTTAATTCATTTTATTTAATTAGTTTGAATTTAATATAATTATTTTAGTTTAATTATATGCGTTTTAATTGTAGGACGAACTTAAGGAGAAATGGGTGCCTACTTCCGGTACCTAGGACATTCTCAGCATGGCTTTAGGTAATCGTGAACATGGTGGTCAAAGGCTATAAGTGAGCATAAATTGACTCAAATCCGTGAGCAAGTTATGAATGAGGAGAATTTAAAGTGGAGTGCCAAATTTAAGGAGTTGGAGCAAGAGACACTTAAAGATTATCTTAAAATAACTCCTCCATCGGATTAGGCGAGTTGCTCGAAATGCTAGGATGGGTTTTCTATGACTCAGAGGAAAGCTGTAAAGGTATTTTCAATAAGTTATAAACTTGATTTACCTTTTTAGTAAATAATTATACATATGCATACTCATAATGTTTTAAATTATTTTAGAAAATTGCGTGTAAGTTGTTTGTGGATATTGATGATGAGATTGTCGCATACTAGATATAATTATTGACACAACAAGCAATGATGTTCTGGTAGGAGAGGAGAATGTATGTGTGTTAATTGATTTAGTCATGATTAACGATGCCTTTCTACATATCCTAGTCCAGAATGAGCTACAGACTGTGAGTCAGGCTCTGGGGTGTCATGTGTCTTGGCCTGAACATCTAATCAGACTTATAGAGGTAATATATTTTTTAGTTATTAGTTATTTAGAAGTTGTAATGATCTTGTTTGAAACACTAATTAGCTATGTATTCAGGACAAATCTCTAAATAAAAAATCTCCTATGAAACTTGTTACACAAAACCCAATGCCTGTAAATGTTCCACGAGGCCTAAAGTATCTCTACACAATGGCCTAATTAATAAGTATTAATTACTTTTCGTGTAAACTCAATATGTGATAGATCCAGCACTCAAGAAGAATATCTTAATGAATGTTGGCGAACTATGGTGTAAATTTAAGTATGGCCTCGGTCAAAAATTTATTTTCCCTTATTTGGACGACCCCGAAAAGTTAAGACAACCACCTATCAAATATAACTTTATCGAGTAACTGCATTGAGATGAGTATGTGAAATCTCAACTCACTCTTGAATTTTTGGTAAAATCCTTTACTTTGCGTTTTAGTTTCTCTTTCATTTTTTTAAATATAATTTTTTGCATAGTTACTATTAATTGTTCAACTGAATAAACTAAGGGAAAAAAATATTGAACCCAGCGCAAAATAAATATGACAATAAAATCTCTCGTATAGGATACGCAAGATTGGAGGAAATGTTGGTAAGGATTATTAAACATCTTCAGAACTTAATGTTTATTTGCAAATTACTATGTCTTTAATTACTACTAACCATTATGAGTACAACAAAAAGAAAAAGGTATTGACGAGCCAATAGATCGGGCAATGTTGTGGAAGTGTTCTCGTAAGGATAAAAAAGGAAGATTCAAGGATGAGGCCGTTGAAGAAAAGGAGAAAAAAAATTTAAGTGTGTTTAATTCATTTTATTTAATTAGTTTGAATTTAATATAATTATTTTAGTTTAATTATATGCGTTTTAATTGTAGGACGAACTTAAGGAGAAATGGGTGCCTACTTCCGGTACCTAGGACATTCTCAGCATGGCTTTGGGTAATCGCGAACATGGTGGTCAAAGGCTGGAAGTGAGCATAAATTGACTCAAGTCCGTGAGCAAGTTATGAATGAGGAGAATTTAAAGTAGAGTGCCAAATTTAAGGAGTTGGAGCAAGAGACACTTAAAGATTATCCTAAAATAACTCCTCCATCGGATAAGGCGAGTTGCTCGAAATGCCAGGATGGGTTTTCTATGACTCAGAGGAAAGCTGTAAAGGTATTTTCAATAAGTTATAAACTTGATTTACTTTTTTAGTAAATAATTATACATATGCATACTCATAATGTTTAAATTATTTTAGAAAATTGTGTGTAAGTTGTTTGTGGATATTGATGATGAGATTGTCGCATACAGTATAATTATTGACACAACAAGCAATGATGTTCTGGTAGGAGAGGAGAATGTATGTGTGTTAATTGATTTAGTCATGATTGACGATGCCTTTCTACATATCCTAGTCCAGAATGAGCTACAGACTGTGAGTCGGGCTCTGGGGTGTCATGTGTCTTGGCCTGAACATCTAATCAGACTTATAGAGGTAATATATTTTTTAGTTATTAGTTATTTAGAAGTTGTAATGATCTTGTTTGAAACACTAATTAGCTATGTATTCAGGACAAATCTCTAAATAAAAAAGCTCCTATGAAACTTGTTACACAAAACCCAATGCCTGTAAATGTTCCACGAGGCCTAAAGTATCTCTACACAATGGCCAAGAAGAAGGGAGCGGTTGAGGCCATTACAATAGATTATGAGAGAGCCATCTTTGGTTATGATAATGCTAGAACATTTTGTGATAAAGATGATATTAAGCAATCATGTTAAATGCGTGAGATATCTTGTAGTATAGTGTCAATTTATATGGAGTAAGATGCTTAGTAATCGATTCAATAATTATATACATTTTTTATAAGATGCTGCTAATTGCTTATATTTCGGTGTTTTATTTATTGTAGGTCCCTTTATCAGAATTTACGAGAGCAACACATCAACTTATTTGTCTTTTTCGATCCCTCACTCATAGGTGTTGCATGGGGCAATTCGGACGAGAGAGCACATTACATTTCCAATATTTTGATAGCCACGTGACCTAGGCAAAATGTTTTTACTCCATTTAGTTTTATCCAATGATGGGAGAAACTAAATGTTTTTACTCCATTTTGTTTCTCCCATCATTGGATATTGGCCGTCCTGAATTTTCACGAGAGCAATGCATATATCTTTGACTCTATTAATAATTTTAGTCATAAGGACCCGAAAGAAGTTGTTACGAAGTAAGTTTTACTCTATAGTTAACAATTAAATGTATTATGAACTACACTATGAAGATATAAATAAGGGTTAAAATTTCTTATGCGGGGCTTTCGATATTGCTAGAATTATGCTAGAACCTACAATTAGAAAATCCTTAAAGTGGATAAAACCTCAGGTATTAATTTATACATTTATATTTTATGTCTATACTAAGTGTTTGGATTTATTAAGCTATATATTTAATTTATATATACAATAGTGTCCTAAGCAAGCCGAGAGCGTTGAATGAGGCTATTCTGTTATGCGTTTCATGAAACATATAATCGAGAATCATAACAAGCTATGAATGAAATTATACGTAAACTAGTTATTGTTTCACTATATTTAATATATTCTATTGATAGTGTAGAATAGTTTGACTAAATTAATTTTTTTCTGGCAGTTCACGAACAAATCAACGTATACAGAAGAAGAGATTGATGAAGTGCGATTTGAATGGTCCGATCACTTCACTGAGTATATGTGTTGTTGGTTGAGATTGCTAGCTTTAGGTTGCATTTTGATTTTATATATGATTGTAAATAAGTTACTCGATGTAATAAGTTACGTTTTGAATATTATAGAAGTAGTCTACAAATTATTTTGAATGAATTCTGAGTTTGTGGTCGTATTCTATCTAGACTTGTACATGTTTTTATTTGCAGGATTGAGGATTAATAAAATTGAATTTTTATTTTTAATTTTGCTGCATCAAACAGGACGGGTAATATAAATCTCATCATTAATGAACTAACAACCACGGCGATTAATATGTTAACTGTCATTTATGATGTTGTTCCAAAATGGTAGTGTATATGTGAACAGTCATTATCTGAACTACAGTAACAACGGCCTGTAGAACACTCGTCGTGTGTAAACACTTTACACCACATGCCTTTAAATTTTTTATTCATGCACGTAAAATTGGTCATCATTCACAATGGGGTATATATAACCCGTCGTCCTTTCACATTTTAACCTAAAAGTAACCACGTAACTTATTTTCTCTTATTCTCTCTGCTATTTCTAATATATTGATATTGTCTCTGCGTCTCATCGTCGTCTTCAATTATCTCTTTCTCATTCGAATCAATTGTTTCCTAGTCTACTTAAACTTGAGATCTCATTTACATTCAACTCTGATTCTCTGATTTATTTTTTATGCATTCAAATAACAAATTTGGAAGGTATATTTCTTTTTTTCTCCATCTTTTTTAATTTAATTATGTTAATTCTAGGGTAATAACGAGTTTTTAATATATATTTTTATTCTCAGGATGAATAAGTCATGGATGTTTATGGATAGAACATCTACAAATTATGACATTGGGGTTGACAATTTTCTCAAGTATGCGATGGAGTATGGTAATGACCCTGTTTCTTACGCTGTCCATATGTGGAATGTGGGAATCTCAAACGTTTCACTTTCTCTGAGGTAAGAAATCACTTATTCATTAATGATATAGATCAAGGATATCAAACATGGGAGTGGCATGGTGAACTAGATAATTCTAGAAAAAGTACGTTTGGTATAAATAAAGGAAGAGAGAGATCTCATGTAGATATTGACGATTATGAATTTACCGTAAATATGGTTGAAGCAGTAGAAGATTTTTATTTAGATAATCCTAAGAAATTTGAAACGATGCATAATGACGTTGAGATGCATTTGTACCCTAATTGTAAAAAGTTCACAAAATTATCTACATTAGTGAAGTTGTATAATTTAAAGAAATATGGATGGAGTGACATAAGTTTTTCAGATTTATTAATTATTTTAGAGGAAATGCTTCCAGATGGCAATCAAATGCCCATTTCGTTCTACAAGGCTAAGAAAATCTTGTGTGCTTTAGGAATGGAGTATGAAAAAATACATGCATGTCCTAATGATTTCATTCTATATAGAAATGAGCATGTAGAAGCAACTTATGTCCTGTGTGTGGTGTCTCGAGATGGAAACCATCGAAGAATTTATCAGGGGAGAAAAAAATGAGTGCATGTAAAGGTGTTATGATATTTTCCTCCCAACCACGGTTTTAAACGAATGTATAAGAGTAGCCATATTGCAAAAAACTTGACATGATATGCTTATGATAGAGAAATAGATGGTAAATTACGTCACCCAGCCGATTCTCCATCTTGGAAGCTTATAACCCTTTAGTGGCCAGATTTTACAACTGAGCCAAGACACCTTCGGCTAGCTATTACAGTAGATGGGATAAATCCATTTAGTTCCCTTAGTAGTAAATATAGTTGTTGGTCTGTTATTATGGTGATATATAATCTCCCTCCATGGTTGTGCGTGAAAAGAAAATACATGATGTTAACATTGTTAATAATTGGTCCTAAGCAACCAGGAAATGATATTGATGTCTATTTAGCACATTTGATTTTTGATCTTAAAGTTCTCTAGGAAGTGAGAATTGAGGCGTATGATGGATATTAGGAAGAGAGGTTTACTCTTAGAGCAGTCTTAATGTGAATAATCAATGATTTTCCTACATATAGAAACTTATGTGGATGCGGTGTTAAAGGTTATTATGCTTGTCCAATATGTGCAGAAGATACATCTTCTATTAGGCTAAAATACAGCAAACAAAATGCATATATAAGACATAGAAGATTTTTACCTCCCACACATCCTTATAGAAGGCAAAAAAAGACATTTGATGGTAATCAAGAGCTTAGAATAACTCATGCACCTTTAAGTGAAAAACAAGTGTTGGAAAGAGTTGAGAAAGTTAGATTTACACTAGGAAAGAAGAATGTGAAGGAATCGGCAAAAGATGGAATGTCCAAATCCTATTCGAAGAAGAAATCAATTTTCTTCAATCTAGAATATTGGAAAAGCTTACATGTTCGACATTGTCTCGATGTTCTGCACATTGAAAAAAAATATTTGCATGAATATTATAGGAACATTGCTTGACATTTTTGGGAAGACAAGAGATGGGTTGTCTAGTCGTATGGATCTTGTGGAATTGGGCATTAGACCAGAATTGGCTCCAAAAGTTGATGAAAAAAAATAGACTCACCCTCAGCTTGTTACAAATTGTCACAAGCAGAAAAAAAAAGAAACTATGCACTACATTAGCTAGCATAAAAGTTCCTGAATGGTACTCATCAAATTTTCAAAATCTAGTTTCTTTGAAAGATCTTAGTATTAATGGGTTGAAATCTCACGATTGTCACGCATTAATGCATCATATACTCCCTGTGGCAATACGTGGATTATTACTAGATCATGTAGGATATGCAACCACCAAACTTTGTTCATTCTTTAATGCAATTTGTAGTAAAGTTATAGATGTTACACAACTAGATGTGCTACAAAAAGAAATTGTTGTGACGTTATGTATTCTTGAAAAAAAATTCCTCCCACATTCTTCACCATCATGGTTCATCTCACTGTGCACCTTGTTAGAGAGGTACGACTCTGTGGACCATTGTACTTGTGGGGGATGTACCCATTTGAATGATATATGAAAGTGTTAAAGTGTTATGTAAGAAATCACAATCGTCAAAAGGGTTGCATTATTGCTGAAGAAGCTGTAGAGTTTTGCACCGAATATCTAGGAGTTAAATCAATTCGAGTTCCATGTTCAGATGATGATTTGAAATATGGTGAGCCTTTATCAAGTGGTCATGTAGAAAGAATTGATCACGAATAGTCGAAGCAAGCACATCATTACGTATTAGGAAATACTAATCAAGTTCAACCCTATATCGAGTAAGTATAATAATCTCAACCTTTTTTTTATCATGCTCATTGTTTTTTATAATGGCTTTTTGTTTCATACTTTATTTGAATTTTTGTTTTGTGCTTCTATATAGGTAATATATGAGTTTCTTAAGGAAGAAGTATCCTAACAAATCAAGGAGACATCATGCTAATTGTGGCTCTTTATTTTATACTCTTGAATTTTTTTGTACTATTATATAGGCAATATATGACTTTCTTGAGGAAGAAGTATCCTAACAAATCAAGGAGACATAAATGACTACAAGATGAACATAATCATATATTTATTTATTGGTTGCGTGATCAGTTAAATGATGTTGATGTCTCTATAAGTGTAACAAATACACTGAGGTGGATAGCATACGACCCAACTTATGAGGTAATCAAATATTTTGGTTACGCCATGAATGACTATAGATTTCATACAAAATGTTGTGATAACGATCGATGTTTCCAGAACAGTGGAGTTAGTGTAGTGGCACGTACAATGCAGATTGCAAGTGCTAAGGATAACAATCCTATTTATTCAGACTTGTCCTTTTATAGAGTGATCCAAAAGATTTGGGAACTTAATTATCATACGTTTAGAATTTCATTATTTAAATGTGAGTGAATTGAGAATAGTAATAGGATCAAAGTTGATGATCTTAGATTTACATTAGTTGATCTTGCAAGATTAGGTTACAAAAATGAGTCTTTCATTTTGGCTTCGCAAGCAAAACAAGTTTTTTATGTCAAAAATCCAAAAGATTCAAGATGGTCAGTTGTCTTCTCTTCTACTCAAAGAGAATATAGTAAAAGTATTGTTGATGATGATTTAGGTGATACATTATTAAATTATTATTTGTTTGTGAAAGAGATGCATTCTATTGAAATATTTGACACAGATGGTGAAAATGAGGTTACTTATGTTCTACCAAATGACGAAGACATTGGAATTATTGAAGGTATTATATGTAATTATGTCTTGTGATTAGTATGATATTAGTGTGTTTATAATTTATTTAACTTTATATGTTTTATCTTTTACTCATGGTTAAACTAAATAGTTTATAGTGCAACACATAAGTGGATAATGAAGCAGTAAATATCAAATCAACAAAACATGTATGAATGACAACTTTATTTCAATACTCTTTTACTTTACTTTGTAATTGATAGGTTAAACCAACCTTTATTTTTTGCAGGGTTCAACAACTAAGTAGATCAATTTGGGAGCAACTAGAACAACTTAAAGAAATATTCAAAGTTCATTAGTTTCAAGTTTTTTGTAATTGATTATGTTATTTGTTTTTTCTTGTATGCAATGAAAAGTTATATTATTTGCTGTGATATTTGTGGTATTTTTTTGTTTTTTTATTTTATTGTTCAATTCTAATAGGTTGACTTAATTATACTGTAAATAATTAAACAAATATATATTATCACCGACGACGGTTTGTACACACACCATCGTAAATATATAATAAAAATGACGGTTTCAAAAATCAAATAAATAATAAATAATAAACGACGACGATGATTTCTACACACTGTCGTTAAAGACAATTCACCAAGGGCGACGGTGTGTGCAGTAACTGTCGTCCACGAACTATAAAATAATCGTCGTTCTTGTGTGTTTGAAGGTGACGGTGTCTAGAACAACCGTCATTTTATTAACCCGCCGTAATAAGTATGCAATTCTTTACGACACCTTTTTAAGACGACGGATGACTACCCGTCATTTTTTATTTTTAAAGACAGAAAATCTCTGTCATTAAAAAATAGTTTTGTAACAGTAGTTGTGAAGAGTAATTTAAATAAATGACCGAAAAAATTAAAATTATAAGAATTGCCAGATTTTAGGATTGGTGAAGCATGCAGGGTTAAATGATGTTTTTACCTTCTTTTTTTAAATCGCGTCAGCATTGCTGGCATCTGCTGCACCAACAGTGCTAACGTAATAGTTAGTTTGTTTTAGGCAACTCATAAAAATATTAAAATATAATCATTTACATCAACAAATTAGTTACCTACATTTGTTTTGCGTCAATAAATTAGTTACATTAAAAAATTAGGCAAATCAATAAATTATATACAGAATGAGATGTTATAAATAAACTATTTCACCACTAAGATGTCAATAAATTTTGTATTTGTTGTGCTATATTAAAAAATTGAGTCTATTTATTTATTCACGAGATGTCAATAAATTAATTACGTTTTGTAATAAAGTAATTTGAAGTGTTTAAGCAAATTGGACTACGTCAGCGTGTGGTACTGACGCGTAACATTAAGAACAATATTGACACGCAAAAAAAAAAGAGTTTCCACGTTCTTTCATGGCAATATTTGAAATAATGACCGTAATTCTGACTATTGATGTCAGACTGGAGACCAACAATCATATTGCTAGAAAAAATTAGCAGTCATTTTACTATATAGATGGCCGAAAAAAAAAAACTATTTATCTAGTTCTCCCATTAGGCTATAAAATGGCGCTCTAGGCCATTGCCCCAATGGCCAAGCCATTGTAACAGCCCTGATTGTAAGCTACGTTGATTTATAGAATTGTTAAACCATAAGTTTATGCTGGTGGAGAGATTTCTTTGTGAGTTTTATATCCTATGTAAATATTGCGAATATGTTTGGCAATAATGGGCTTAATTGCAAAAATAAAAAGATTATATATATATATACACACGGGTACAATACAAGGGTCATCGCCCTTCTATGCTATTTTCTTTTTTAAGGAAAATATAATTATTTATTCACTACAAGAACAATTACAATAATTAATAAAGTGGCACAATTACTAATAGTGCTAAATTTTAAAAATATCATTTATACAAGGAAGAGAATATCCTTTCAATCAAAACATTTTATAAACTACAACTCACAACTAAGATAAAAGAATTATAAAATAAATACATAATGTTACGGGTATACCGGACTATCGATGACATGGCGTCATGTGGCATGCCACGACAAACATTTCTACTTAACTCTAGGAGGAGGAATTGGAGAGCTGAGCTCCCAAAAGGGAATGAACCGACCTGACCGGGTCGACCTCCAAACGAGTTCGGGAAGCACCGACCAACATAAACTAGGAGGCTTCGAGGGGAAGGTTTGACGCAGAAGCTCGGCTAGCACTGTGTTAGGCATCATCATTATTCACTGAAAGTAGCACTCCATGCGGCGTTTACCTATTTGCAACAGGCACCAGTCGACTTCAAATCGTCATCGTGAAGCGTCGAATCAATTACCAAACGATTGCATCCACCATGCCTGGTGAACTAAAGGCAAATCGATATTTAATGCACATTCTCTCACGTCAGCTCAAAGGACAAAGGCATTTAATGCTGAAGGCCAGGTATAAAAACTCCATCTTCAGACAGTGTGAGGTGGGCAACTTTCTCCAAAGGGAAACTCTGCCAAATTTTCTTTAGGATATTAACTTAGGCATCGGAGGCTTTTCGATGAGGAAACCACCTCTAGTTCTCTTCGTCTTTAGAGTTCTTCGTTTGTATTGTGCAGATTTCAGGCATAGAAGATCCCTACGTGGAGGAGAGATAGCACGCCACCTCACGACAGAGATTTTTGGTAACAACACATAGATATCCTCTTTTTGAATGAAAGTGCTTGAACAGACCATTACTAATGCTACTGTTGATACTGTTGCTAAGAACAATATAGGTCAGGTTAGTATTAGTTTTAATAATCCTCACTTTTTAAGCCCTATTCTTAGCTTATGTGAGCTGAGTACATTCTTATATACTGTGGGTTTAAACCTCCCTAATTCTTTTTTTCAATGAGTAGTTGGTTCTGGTTTTGATAAAAAAAACATGAAGAATGAGCCACAAAATGTAGATCTTGAGCAATCTTTATTAACTCCATAAAAAACTCAAAACCCCAAAAAATGGGATGACCGCCATCATAGATCTTATCTAGATGAAATTTAATCTTTACAAAAGAACGAAAAAGGAAAAAAAAATAGAAATCGCAGCGAATAGAAACTTTTACAACTCCTATTAAATTCATGTCAAGCTTCTTAAATTGTTAGAAATTTGTCAATTTTATATAGAACTTTCTAAATTAGACTGTTTTGCCATTATAACCGTTACATGTAGTGTCCCTAAATTTAAGGTGTTTGGTCACTATATTTATTACATTTTTTTACTTACGTATTTTTTATTAATATATTTAAGGTAGCTATTATTTTAAATTTTAAAATTAATCTTTGATTAAGGTAGTTATCATCCCTATATGCAAGTTAACAATTTCATTATTTTCCCATTGAGGTAGTTTTTATTGTTATGGTTATTTTACATTAATTAATATTTTTATTATTATATATAAAGTAGTTTCCCCTTTTAAATTTCAAATTATACTACATTTTCTGATTTTGTTGTTTTCTTGTTTTTATTTACTTAGATTTATCCACTTTCAAACGTGATTGATTGATATAAATATTTGTTAGGTTTTAAGGATGGACCATTATAAATTTTGATCATTTATGTAAATTATAATTTTTTGAGTCACTTTTTATATTTTTTATCGTGACCTATTTACCTAATTGAGCATTTAAGTAATGTACGTAAATAAATGGCAAATGTATAAACCGGAGATATATATATATATATATATATATATATTTAATAGGTTCAATTAATAAAATTAAATAAAATTATTTTAATATATTAATTATTAGTTTTGATTAACTAATAATTAATTAAGACACTTTTTAAGTTATTATATTTATTAATTTATTAACTTTGATTTTTTATCTCTCGGTCTTTTCATACTTCTTACAAAAAATATTTTATTTTGCCCTCATTTACACGTATTTTAATACAAAAAAATAATCAATCGAATATGGATAGCTTATCACCAGTTTAACACTTTAATCTACTACAAATAGTATTATAGTAGTACACAAAATATTATATGTATTATATTATCATATCACGTGCAACGCACATAATACATGACTACTAACATTAAATATATTCAAGATTAGCATTGTCAAGTCATTTGCTTACAAAAATTATATTTACTATATACTACTACAATTTTGGTTTTAGATGACAGCCACATCCATAAAATCTGTCAATGAAAAATAGTTAGGGTGGGGTAATTTGGGCATTGATGACAGCTCAAAAATTAGCAATCATCAATGTGTTCTCTACTATGACACCTAATTTTTGGGGTGTCAATATAACTTCTTATTATGACAGTGGAAAAAAACTTGTCATTGTTCTATGGTGTAAAAAATCACTATTTACCTCAAATTTCATTTTATTTATAAAAATATCATCCTATATAATCAATCTAACCCTAATTTTACTTTTACAATGTTATTTTTTTCTTCTCTTTTGACAGCAGCGGCGACTGACGATTGGAGCTCCTTATTCCCAACTGCGCGCTAGGTGACTTCACGATGGCTTCTAGGCGAGTTGCGTCCTTATACACTCGAAGCTCAGATCTGCGTCCCTTCACACTCGAAGCTCAGATCTGCGTCACTCTCGAAGCTCTCATTCCTATATGCGATTCTCTCCTTCTCTATCAGGTATCATCCATGCCCTAATTTTCATTTTAAGATATTTTTTTACTTGTTATCATATTCTTACTCTTATGCGTATATTAATCCAGTTTGGATCCGTCGAAGGCGATTCTACATGTGGCACGGACCACGTGAGCTCAACCCTGAGCTTTATCGTACTTTGTCATGAGGTGAATAGAACCACTCTCAATTATAGCTATGCTAGTCGTATGTCAAACCTTAGGTTGTTGCTTTCATTTCTAATTTTCTAGAGCTAGAGCTCGTGCCCCTGAATTTCATAATTCACAGTCAGTTTTACTCTGTATATCATGTCTAATTTTATGAGTTTATCTCAGTTTTAGACCTCTGCATGTTTGATTTGGAGTTTAGACTGAGAGATTAGTTCTAATCATGTCTTACTCCAAAATGGAAGTGCATATGTCCACAGTCAAACTTCACGATGAGTCTTACTCTTATATTTAATTTTAATTTTGTAGGGTGATTTGTGGACAGAGTTGCTGGGAACTGATGCTTCGAGTAGGTGTTTTTGCTTTAAATCGATCTGGTTGAGGAGGGGAGTAAGTATTATGTATTATGTATTTTCTCAACCTGAGGAGCATTTACTCAATGGGTATATTATGGATTATTTTATGGCATTGTTATACTTATCGAAATTGATTTGGCCATTGTTCTTTATGGTTTTCAGGAATCATATGACAGATCTTATAACTTATATATACTTGTTCCTATCGGTTGTAATACTTGAGCTTAAAATACAACATGCTTCTATGTCAAGTGAATTTAAAGCTTTTACTCATTTCAATGGAAAAAGTGGGCATCTTTCTGACTTTGGTGGTGATAGACAGTAAAAGCAAATTAAGATGCAGCTTTTAGATGCCTAAAAGTTGATGTCTTTACTCTAGATTATCTTTAGAATCATTTAAGGAAATCCTTAATTTGTAATGATCTTGTTATGATAATGAAAATGAATATGTTGTTAATGGAAACTTTAGTTTGGATTCTCTTGGAAACCACTCTCTTACTTGAAATAAACTTCGGTAGAGGATAAGTGAATGAAATTTTAGTCGCATGTCGATTGATGACTATAATCAGTTCGATTCATGAACTTTGTAGAGGCAACTACAAGTTCCTGGTAATTTCCTTTTTTACCTGCTCCTCGTTCTTTGCCTGCCCATTTTGCTTTGTGCATTCATATATTAATCCACCAATATCAAAATAGTAGATCGTAAATAAAAAAACTATGGTTCTGGCTTTTCTGCATTTTTTTGGCAACATGCTTTATATACAATTGTTTTAGGAAGTTCTTTTAGCTTATATTTCTTTAACTAAAGTATATTTTTGGATGTCAGAACGTTAATTAATCTGCATGATGGTGCCTTAATTACAGACCATATTTTTAGCTAATATTGGTGAGATTTTTTCCCCAAAACAGGTGCTTATGATGACACCAGCTATTTTGCTCAATGGTTTGAGATAACTTTTTCCAACTAAGCATGATAAAGGTTTTGATAGTCGACGAATACCATTATGCGAAGGGTCAACACTCGTGTAGATGCATAATGAAGGTGAGTCCTTCACTTAATGAGTGTTACTTTTATTATCGGATAGATTTAATTGTTTCTTTAAGCTTATTTGCTTTACAGCCTTTAGTTTTAACTGTTATATTCTTTTAATTTGCTTCTTAAACTCTATGGTTTTCCTTCGTGTGACCTGAGGAATTAATTATTTATTTGCTTACCTTGTTGACAAGGGATTCCCCCCACTCTTTCTCCCTCCCTCTCTCTCTCCGCTCGCTCTCCCTCTCTCTCTGCTCGCTCTCCCTCTCCTCCCTTTTCAGTAAGCTTTTTTCTTGATTGATTCTATTCATGTCTTCTATGTTCAGTTTCTGACTGATTATATTCTTGTCTATGATTTTCTTTTCCTTGTATTCTGCTCTTGTTGTTGTTAGTTTGGCTTGCTATCATTTTACTATTGTATATGCTTTTACTTATTATCTAGAGAGCTAAATTTATATGATGTATTCTGAATTAAGTTTGAGATAGATGTTCTCTAAGCTGATAACTAAGGTTTGTCATAGAGAATTATTGCTTCTTTGTGATTGAAAGTGCAGCATGTGACTGATTTGTTGGGAGGAGACTCTTGTTCCCTCACTTGTAAGATTTCTCTTGTCTTACAATTATTAGAATTCATTTTTTATTTTTTAATTAAAAAAATCTTTGATTAAAAAAAATCTTTTATTTTTTTCTTTTCTTGAACTTTAGATGACGAGAATTCTCCGTCATCTAAAGTCTACGTGGAGTAACTTTAGATGACGAAGATTTTTCGTCTTCTATCTACTTTTCGTGGTACCCACGATGACAGAGATTCTCCGTCAATGTACCCCTTTATAATGATGATTTTTTTAAATGATTAAAAAGATGACAGTCTAGTAGATGACAATCAGTCAACCGTCAATATATAGTTATAATGATGAATTTTACTCATCATCTAACCTCTTTTTATAGTAGTGATACACAAAAATTTATCATTAAATAGATGTTAAGTACGGGTGAAATTGTCATGTTTAATATTTAAATCACAATAAACGAAAAAAGTTAATAATTAGTCTTAGGCAGTTAAGTTTTTAATGGGTAGTTATTGCATTTAAAATTCAAAATTTTGAACCAAATATAAACTAAAGAGGTTTTTGTTTGTGATTTGCCAAATTTTTGTTTCATTTTGGAATATTTTGGTTCAGTATTTTTGGGTACTAAATTTTGAGTCCTTATTTTGATTTATTAAATTATTTATGACATTTGAATGTTAAACTCTTTATTTTAGGCAATTAAGGCAATGTAAAATGGGCATTGGTATATGAGTCTATAAAGTCTAGATATTTTAAAAAGTTGACAAAAATCTAATGTTTTAAAAATCTTGACAAAAATTCAATTAGTTACTAATACATTATCTAATTACCTCAAAATCCCCCAAAAAAGAGAGAGAGAAATGTGAAACCTTACCCGAGAAGAAGATAACAATTACCTCACATCCGACAAGATTAATGGAAATCAAAGGGAGTGGTTTTTTTCTCTTGTTTTTGGAAGAATTTTTTTATCAAGTTGGGAAGAATTTGAACTGCTGCCTGAACAAGTAAAAAATACATGTTGCCATGTGAACAAATGGCCTACTCAAGGCTTGTGGAAAGCCGTAGAAAAGTATAAACTAGTTACGGGCTAAAGTCACGAGACACCTCAAGAACGGGGATTAGCACCTCAAAAATTGGGACCAGCACCTCAAGAACGGGGATCGTCACGTCAAAGACAGGGCCATCACCTCAAGAACGGGGTCAGCACCTCAAGAACGGGAGACAATATCAGAACATGAAAGATTGACTAGTTAACAGGAGCAGACAAAAGGGGTTCAGATCGGCAGTCAAGTGGTCGTGATTGATTGGGTAAGCTGAAATGACCCAGATGAGACAGATTGGCAGGCCACCAAGTGGTTGTAACTGATTGGCTTGAAACCACAAGAAATCATCAAGTGGTTGTGACTGATTGGTGGCTGAGCGAGACAGATGAGAAACAAGAAAATGAAAGAGGCACATACCTAGCAGATTGATCCCCACGAACGGCTGCAATCCTTAAATATAATGAGTGTCTTCTTCTATTTTGTTATTTTGATCAAACTCATACAATTTTAGAAAGTCTGTATAAGGTCAATGTATTAAACGAAAAGAGGAGAACAGGAATATAACAAAAAAACACAACTCTGAGCGTTTACTCCTTACATTCCCTTATTCTTAAATTCTCTGTCTTATTAATACTTATATAAAAATATCATTATCGAGATTTTTCTCTTTGAACACTGGTTAACAAAAAAAATTATTTACTCTGCCTATTTCGCAGCGAGGAAAGAAAAGAAAATATTTTTCTTTTACATTCTCTCTTTTTCTCTTTCCAATATATTACTTAAATACTGACAGAGTAACCAAAATATAGAACTCTCCGATATTTTCCGGTATAACTGTAAAACTCTGTTTAGGAGTAAAATGCATCTCTTTTATTTTACCCAAATTAATTGAGATTTGTTTAAACAGTCCCCTGTCAAAGAATAAAACGATTTTAAGATCATTTTCTGTCTTTTGACAAAATTCAGATTTTTTGATAAAGAAATAACTAAGTTCACCTTCTGGTATGAGATTTTACAGTTGAAATCGGTGACTGCTAAATTGAGATGTAACAAAAATATTTTTCTAATTATTTTTTAAGGAGTAAAAATTTTAACAGTAAAATACTAGAAGAACGTCTAACAGAAATTTTTTGATACATACATCTAGCGCGGGAGTGTTTCAGTATTCTTTCTGGGGTATTTCTGGTTAATGTGATTTTTAAAATAAATTCTGAAAATGATTTAGTTTTGAAACTAATTTACAAAACTACGGTGAAAATGACAACGTTGGAATGCGTATTTTGTAAAGACGACTTCAAGTTAGTAAAAGACGTCTTTATAAAAGACGCATTCAGTATAGATGCTCGAACCTTACAAAAATCATCAACATAACATGCATACCAAAATCATCCATCCTACAGAATATTTTATAACTTTATCACACATTCTCAATGAACAGCATAAATTTTTAACAAATTTTATGACTTTACATTTTATATTATTCTACAAAAATCCAAATACAAAAAATATAAATCAATCACGTTCTATATAGTGGTCGTCTTCTCATTCTTCTTGGGTGTCTTTCAAATGTTTGTAGTTGAGTTACTTGTGGTGAGTTTAAGGCACGTCTTTTACCTCCTCCTCCAAGAGCACTAGCTCGTCCTCCTCTACGCCGTTGAGATTGATGAAATAGTTCAGAAGTAGAAGCAAGTTGAGTCACCGATCACCTCCAAATGTATAAAAGACCGGAGCCGTACACGACTCTTGCTGAGACATAAATGGTTCGTCTCGAGGCATGTGTGATTCTTGTTGACTTCTTTGAGATGAGTTGTGCACTTCATACCTTCGGGACAAAGGAGCTTGATAAGCCGCATTCGCTTGTCTTATTACTTGTGCGGTTGTCTTACACACATTACAGATTCGAGGCATTATCCAAGACGACTTAGTATCATCAAGTGTCAAATTGTTAATATTGTCCAGACTCTCCATCTGCATAGATAAAAAAACATTATATAAGTTACTTATTAAATGACCATATAAGCCTATTAATTACATAAATTAATACAAAAAAAATTATCATTAAATCATATAACTCTCCCTGTTGAGTTATGTATCGCCGTGTGATTCTCTGATATCATAATATGTATGAGCTGTCATATCCATATTCATCCACTTGCCCCTCAGCAATGTGTGTCCTACGCTCATCCCATTTCTCAATGTATGCCTGATGTTGGATGCCCCAATTTAGTTCATTTCTCCCACTTAAGTCTATGTCGTGCAACCGTCTTTCGATATCACATGGCTCGGGCACGTGTTGAATCATATCGCATTGTCTTAGAACACGATCTGGTTGATGTCATTCCACTATATGAAAGCAAATGAGGGGAGAGATAGACCGTCATATATCTCCGTGCATGATGTAGTATTCAGGAAGTATATGGATAATATCATTATAAAGTTGCCTATAACCTATAAAAACCATATTATAAATAATATGACAAAACCCAAGTATTACCTATGTTATAAGTAAAATATATAGTATTACTGGATCTAAAGTCTGTCTATCTAATGTAAATCGATACACCTCAAGAACATGTGTGGAGCTCTCTGTGAGACTAAAAACATCTCTCCATCTATGAGATAAATTGCATAATTAAATACATGTAAATGATAATATATATATAATAATCGAATGAGTTGAGTTACCGTATACCCAAAGGAGGAGGTGTCATTGGAAGTCCATCTTCCCCGACATTATCATGTCTCGACATTATCACTGGTGTCAAATGTGGAAATCGGTCTCATGCCCATAATTACAGTAATACTAGTGGGCCAACAATATCAGAAGCATTTTTATGGCTGGCTTTGCACATCTCCCTATATAATCATGCAAGGCATGCACTACCCCAACTAAACTGACCAGGCTCAGCAAAATCTTCTAGTAAAGGCAAGAACATCAAATGCACCTTAATGTTTAACTTATCACAAAAAAAGTACCTCCGATAAGTTGTAGAATATATGCACACGCATAACGTTGCACATAAAGCTCGTCATCATCATCAGATAATGAGAGAAAATGTGCAGTCAAACACGTCATAAGTAAACGTGACCCCTATAAATCACGTGGGCTTGGTCGAAATCCTAACAAATGTTCACATATCCTTGGCGAATCTTGATGTGCACTACCTGTTACCACCATCTCATCAACTGGAAGTCCTAATTGTATTTGCACATCTTGTAGAGTGATAGTACACTCACCATGTGCCATATGAAATGTGTGTGTTCCAAGATGCCATCTCTCCACAAAAGACGTGATCAAGTGTCAGTCGAAGGCGATAAACTTAACTCTCGCAACTCTATAAAATCCAGCACGTATCAAATATGGAATAATTACGTCTATGGAGTGTTATGTTCCGATGAACAACTATAGTATGTCGGCGACAATGTAAAGCACGAGAATCCTCCTGGTCTCAAACATGTTGGGATCTATGTTGATCCTGTAAATACAACACTGAGTTATCTTGTGGTCCAGGCTCCATGATATCCTGAAAATGAGTGTCATTTGAAATATAATGATTATATTGAATTACATAAAAATGTACTAAGTCAAATATTACATTGAATTATATAAGAATGTACTAAGTCAAATATTACATTGAATTTCAATGTAGACGGTCAATTGACAAGACTTCACATAAAGTATTATATAGCTCGTTAAAATTAATATTATTATGAATTACAATTCCCCTCATTGAAGGTTGATCATAAGAAACTCCATTTTCACCGATTACTACATTAGCATTCATGTAACATAAAACTACCATAGGCATTTCCCTCATTTGTCAACCTACTAAGCAATACACAATAATTTCAGAACTAGATCTAAAAATTCTACAAATTAATCTATAAATTCAAAGTTAATAACTACAATTTCATAATATATCAACTCATTCATAGATAAAATCTTACAAATTAAGAGTTTCAACATCACATAATTGAGAAAATGCATCTAAAATTGAATAATTTCAAGATTTCAAGAACCTAAAACACATGAAAATCTAGGGGTTTAGAGAGATTAAAGAGAGATATTACAAAATTGATGACATATATCCATACAACATTCATAAAAAATGAATAATTTCAATATTTGAAAAATAAATTTAAGAGATCAAATGAGTTAGAAATATACCTAGGGTTTGAGGAGTTTTTGCTAGTAATTTAAGAGATTAAGAATTTTATTTTGTGAATGAGAGTGAGAGGGTGCACTACCGATGAAATGACAGTAAACTCCGGCCACAATCAACGACGAACGGCGGTGAGCTGAGGGGTTTCTTCTGTTCGCGGGCGTTTTGTTCGCGAAGCAACTCTCTGCTTTCTGTCTGTATGCGAGAGTTATAGAGGTATCGTCGAAGGCGTCTTTATAAAAGACGCATTCTATTATTTATGAAGGCGTCTTTTATAAAGACACCTTTTACTTTTGTGAAGGCGTCTTGCAAAAGACGCCTTCTACGTGGCCTCATTTGTGGTCACGCCAGCACGGAGACGTCTTTTGCAAATACGCGTTCGTTTAACTGTACATTTTCACCTTACTTTTGAACTTTATTTTAAAAATACAGTATTTTAATATTTTTTTTAAATATACCGTAAAATGCTCAAAAATCCATTCTTTCCTATAGAAATAGTCTTAATTTGAAAAAATTGCTCCCAATAGAGACTTCTCACATCAGCGACTGATTGCCAGTTTAGTGCTTTCAGCATTTCCTACAGTTGCAATTGCATGCTTCTCATATTAAGACTTCTTCCTTCCCTGCAAGTTCAATTTCCGGCCCAATAAATTCTCTGGTTGTGTGTGAGCTGCTCATTAACAAGGCGTCAGTGAAGGGCCAGAGTTTACAGAGCTTCATCTTCTTGAGCTTCTGCGTCCAACAAGGTTAGCTGATTCTGGCGACCCATTTTTTCTTCACTTCAACCATTTCATCCATTTTGGTTTGCTTATCGCCTGTTAGCTATGAGAATCCGATAGTGAAGAAACGAAATTTTAATTGCTTCTGACGAAGGTTCCTGCTCGTTCACAATCCAATCACAACTCAAACTTTCCTGCTTGGCTAAGTATGAAAATTATCCCATGTCGTAGATTCTCCACCTTGCTTGGCTCCGTAGCGAGAAATCCCCTTTCTGTAGAACCGACATTAGACGGGAATTTCGGAAAAGGGATATGGGACCGAATTCCAATACCACACAGAACAATTCCCGAACCTAAAGGACAAGACCTTGATTTCGTTAATGTTGTGCACAGCCACCTAATTCACTCTGATTGGATTAAGCTCGATTCGTTGTCAAAGGGCTTAACGCCATTCAGAGTGAAACACATTCTCCTGAAGATTCAGAAGGACCATGTTCTTTCGCTTGAGTTCTTTAATTGGGCCGGTACTCAAAAACCGAATTCCCACACCCTCGAAACCCATTCCATAATCCTCCACATTCTGACGAAAAATCGCAAATTCAAGTCTGCAGAACTGATTTTGAGGACTATGTTGGTATCCAGTTCAATTGATTTTCCTTCTCGGCTGTTTGAAGCTATATCGTATTCATACCGGGCATGTGATTCTTCTCCTCGTGTTTTCGATCTTCTTTTCAAGACTTATGCACACCTGAAGAAGTTCAGGAATGCCACGGATACATTTTGTCTGATGAAAGCTTATGGGTTTTTTCCTACTGTGGAGTCATGCAATGCTTATATCAGCTCATTGCTTAATTTGCACAGGGCAGATATTGCTCTGGCATTTTATAGGGAAATGCAGCGTCAACGGATTTCTCCGAATGCTTATACTCTTAATATGGTGATCTGTGCTTCTTGTGAGTTGGGAAGACTAGAGAAGGCTGCTGATGTGTTCCACAGAATGGAGAGCATGGGTGTAACACCCACTACTACATCTTATAATACACTTATTGCAGGCTACTGTTGTAAAGGTCTTTTAAATTCAGCCTTGAAGCTTAAAAGTTTGATGGGGAAGAACGGAGTGCTTTCGAATGTGGTCACTTTTAACACTCTTATCAATGGGTTTTGCAAGGAAGGGAAACTACAAGAGGCAAGTAAAATCTTCAATGAGATGAAGGATATGAATGTGTTTCCTAATACTGTAACCTACAATATGTTGATAAATGGATACAGTCAAGTGGGTGATAGTGATATGGGTAATAGACTTTATGAGGAGATGTCGAAGGATCAAGTTAAGGCTGATATCTTGACTTATAATGCCTTGATTTTGGGACTATGCAAAGAGGGCAAAACAAAGAAAGCAGCATATTTAGTTAAAGAACTTGAAAAGGAGAACTTGGTTCCAAATGCTTCAACCTTCTCTGCACTTATCATTGGGCAGTGTGTGAGGATGAATTCTGAGCGTGCGTTTCAAATATATAAAAGCATGATGAAAAACGGATTTTTCCCAAGTGAACAGACTTTAAAGATACTAATATCGGCCTTCTGCTCGAATGAGGATTTTGAGGGAGCAGTCCAACTGTTGAAGGAAATGTTCAAGAGATCTATGATTCCTGATTTGGATAATTTATCTGAAATTGTTGTTGGGCTTTGCCAGTGTGGAAAAGTTCAATTAGCAATGACGTTATGTAGTGAGTTTGAATCTAGAGATCTCTTGCCAGAAGGCTTTGACAAATCCAAAGTTCTGAACTCTTGGACACAAAAGAGGGAAGCAGTTTGATGAAAGGTAGGAAGGCTGCATTCATAACATCGTGAGGACTATTCTCTTACTTGGATCTTGTTAATTATATGCTCTCAATCTCCAGTTCTCTGCTTGTAGGTTGGTTTTTACTAATCCATCACTTGCCTGACTTAGATGAGAGCCGTATGGCTCTCAAGATATTGAGGCTACTCATCCAAATGTTTTTTGTTTGATGGATAGGCAATGAGGCTGATTCACACCACGATGATCGGGAATTCCAGGATAGATCACTTGACCTGTATTTTGTATTGTCTTTGCACCTGTAGATGTGTATCCATCCTACACTTGCAGATTTCTATTCATTGGTTGGGGAAGTTAACGTTTGTGTTAGATTGGCATGCTTTCTTTATTAAATCCTTTCGTAGGTGACAATTTCAGCTTCATACATTACAATCTGCTCCATTGTGATTGAATGTTTTAACACTGATCTAATTAATATACATAGTCTCTGATTCAAGAGACTACAAAACCATCAAATAAGTTGATTTAAACAAAGATTGAGTTTAGATTAAGTCCACTTGTACTGTTCTACCGTGTAGAGTCTCCGGTTAGCCCTTTTAATTCATCCCAAATTTCCAACTTGGTCACTACATTTTTTGTTCAAAATTAGGGAAGCAGTCAATGGCCTTGTTTTTTAGCTTCGTTGTTTTACCAGATGCTTCTAAGGTCCCCGCTGATCAATTGAACTAGCATGTGGAACAGACTCCAGGCATGAAATTGAGAGGGAGAGAGAACTCCAAAAATCAAGCTGTAAGAAGGAAGAATCAATACAGCTTCGCCCCTTACACAGCAGCTAGTAAAACGGCACTGACCGCAACATGCCAACATCATCCAAATATGCACCTTTCGTGAGGAAATACTAGGTTCTAATGCATTATAAATGAACAACAAACTCAATAATACCTGAACTGATCTTAAATATTAACAAACGTATTCTTCACGATGTAGAATTGTGCTCTAATTTCTTGCACATTTTCGTATAGGAAATAGATAACTTTGTTAAAAGAATTAAAGAAGTTGTCATTTGTGATTCGGCACTTGGTTTCTCCGTCAACTTCATTGTTTCATTTACAATCACCAATCTCTGGAAACATCAGTAATAGGTTTTCCAATGAACAAAATTTAGATCAAAACTTGCAGTTGAAATGGGGGTTAACACCTGAGTACTATGGTCACCCCTGGCCCTGATCTCTTTTAAATTACAACATCCTAAGAATGATAAGACTATGATTCCACATAATGATCAAAATTTTCTACGCCAATAGTATGTGTACTCGTCAAGACTCAGTCTTCACCGGCTTCAGCAGCAGCAATCTCTGAGTCGAGCTTGTTTAGTAACTGCTCGCTTACATGTTTTGCTACAGATATCATGTCGAGAATGATGCTTGGATCTAAGCCTGCACCTCCTCGTTTAGTCAGTCCACAAATATGACCTTGTCTATTTATGGAAATAGAAACTGCGGAGCTCATTTGGGATTCTTCTTCTAAGGTCGCGTCCACAATATAGTGTCTTCCCACCTACAGAAATACAAAAGGTTTAAACCTAATAAGGAACCACAATCACAAGTTAATCAGAGGGTAAAAAAAATTATTATGCCACCTTTGTCAATGTAACGATGACCGGAACCCCAGATGTCTCGAATTGCAGGTATTCTTCATCACTAACGTCGTATTCTGGTTGCTCATCAGCGGATGCTTGTACTGCAACACTTACTCGTGGGATTCCTGTATTGCTTAGAGCAGCCTAGGAATGGAAGTAATAGATATTTTTATCTTTTGCTGCTGACAGAACTATAATCTTTGAGTCTAGATTATGTAGAACTAGTAATTTTTGGATCAAAGTAATTTCAGAAAAATGGTGATACAGGAAGGATCTGCTAATAAGATTGATCACCAGATGAGAAATTTTAAGACAATATCTTAAATGTTTAAAATCAAACCACTAGAGCTTGTATGGCCAGCAAGACTTCTCAACTACATACACTTGTTTATCTCGTTGTAATTTGTAATTCACAAATACACTTGTTTATCTCGTTGTAATTTGTAATTCGCAATAACGGTGAAATAAGAGAAGAAAAATGAAAACATACCTTTACGGCAGCACCTAAGGCATCTAGCAGATTCCCATCTGAGCTAACAACAAGGCCATCAATATACAGATCCCAGCAAATCTTTCCTTCCACTACTACCAAGGATGAGAGATCTATTCCAGCCCCTATGAGCATTTACGACTTGCACATTATTGAGTGAACTACCAAGAATATGATCACTATCAACCATTATCATAGAGTGAGAATTGCCAACTAACTAGAAAGGATATGCAAGTCGGGAATTTTAATTATCATATGTAATCAAGTGAAACCTCAGACCTGCTCCACTCTTGCCACCTAAGAGACAACGCTGAAGAGCAACTGAAAGTTCTGTTGACAGCTCATCACCCCCTCTACCCTGTATGAAATTTAATACGATTAATTTAACTCTCATAAAACAGTGTTCATAAATAGATATGGTTGGGCACAAAGATTGATTATTGTCACATTCTAGTAATAGAAAAGATAACAAAGAGAAGTACCAAACGTTAACCAAATAATCGATAAGAGTTACTTTCAAGCTGAGAATAACTTCACGTCTCCTTGAAAGAAGATAAGTAACAATGGTACATGGAAAATTTGATAGCACAACAGGTACGCACAAAGAAACTTTCATACTGGCAATATAACAAGATTTCAGAGCCAGAGTTTCACACAAAAAAAAAAAAATTGAAATTCAGTTTTTTTTTCTTTTTGCGGTACTAGTAGCAGAAAACACTTTACTTCACCTTTAGTTGCACACAATAATGATAAATAAAGCCATGATACCAGAGAAGAGGTTAAATCAAACTATACAACCTCAAACATTGGTGCGGCAGTTGGACTGCAATCTACGTTTACAACAACCTTTCCTTTGTCGGGTTGCAAAGGACTGGGCCTTCCAAGTTCAGCCTGCATACAATATGTATTAGCTGACAACATACAGTGAGAATTTCCAAACAATTTCACGTTAAACAGATTTACATTAACATGGAAGCTCATGAGTGTCATTTAACAATACAAGGACATAAAAGTATTGAAAGACGATTTCTAGACCACAGAGTACCTTCACGCTGACAATAACATCTGTAGAGCCCATCCTTACTCTTGCTGAACCATTTGCCTGTCATAAGCCAATGAAGAATGACTAATTGCATTGGTGGTCAGAAAACAAAAAAGAATGAAGTTAATAGATATCATTACAAACACAAGGGTAAAATCAGTATACCTGCAGAATGACCCCAGTTTCAACATAGATAGGACGGTAAGTTAATCTCTTTCGGCCATCAGTTCGAAGGTCTTGAGCAATACCCCCCTGTATGAAATGCCTCTCTCCAATTGACAGTCCTACCATTCCTACTCGTATCTTAAAGAAATCCAGAAATCATAGTATCACAAACACTTCTACAGAGCTTATCATGTGAATGAAACGGAAAAAAAAAAGTAAAGGGCCAATTTTTTTCCAATTTCCCACCATATTTCAAGTCAACAGCGAAACATTTCAAATTAAATTGTCAAACATTGCAAAATTAGCAGCCCCTCTCGTTGAGAGTTTGAAACCAACATTAATGGTAAAAGAAAACGGAATCATGACCAAAATAGCTAACAATAAAAACAATGCAAGAAATTTCCAGACTAAGAATACTAGCACGAATACAAAACTAAAATGTACAGATTCCCGAAATTGAGAAAATCTTAATTAAAGAACATGGAAGTTAACAACCTAACTCAGTCTCCCCCAACGAAAGTTAACATATTAAGAAGTTGGAGTTTCAGCTCTGATTCATGTATGTTATTGACAAGCTCTACAATCATCCATATTCTTATTATCTTTGAACACTAACATTTTTATCACTCATTTATTTTTCACTATTACACGGATGATGAACAACTGTTAAGAAAAAGTACCAAAAACTTACACTTATTTGCAATATCATTCATAATTTATAAAACTTCAGTCCAATAATGCAAATAAAAATCAAACTTTAAAGTTATAATTAATAATTATAAATTGTAAAAGTAGATAAGAACTGAAAAGTGTTTCAGAATAAACCCTCCGAAAAGCAAGAAGAAAGAGAAGAGGAGGAGGAGAAGAATATGAACTGAGAAAAATTGCCTTAAAATCTGAAACTGAAAAGAGGAGAAGAAGAAATCGACGGAGGGGACGAGAAGAGGAGAGAGAGAAGAGAAGAAGAAAGAGAATATGAGAACAAGAAGAATAGGAAGAATAGGAACCGAGCCAGAAATCGCCTCAAAATCTGAAACTGAGAAGAGGAGACGAAGGAATCGACGGCAAAGACTATAAGAGGAGAAAGAGAAGAGTATCTTACTGTCGGCGAGGACACTAGTGATTTCCCAGTGATCTAGCTGGAGGAGCTCCTCGGCTGTGGCCTCGCTGCTGGTTCCCTGCTGATCTCACGGTGAGGACTGCTGAGTAGAAATTACAAGCTCAAAGGGTTTAGTCCCACGGACGTAAACGATCCTGAGCCTGAGGGTGTTAGTGCTTCAATACATAACCACGTAGGTTTAGCAACAAAACTTATAGCTTTATTTATATATATATTTGGTCAAAACTTATACAATCAATTAAAAACACGAGACACGTGAACGGAATTGAATGTTTGATTTATTTTTTTTAACGAACCGAACTAACATAAATTATACTAACTCACTTATAATTTATCCTAATTATCCATACACTCTCTTTAGTTTTAATAATGATACAAAACACCGTCGTCCTGAATGAAATGTAAAAATGTATTTCTTCAATTGATCTCACTATTTTCTTAATCAGCTAATATAACTAAAAAAACAATAAAAGCACAATAGGCATGTATCAAAATTTATGTATACAAGATATAATATAATATCAAAATTTATATATATAAGATATTGAATAATAGGGTTTTTGTTAAAGAGACCCCTACACTAACTATATTATAGAATTAGACTTTTACACTAATTTTTGCTCATCCTCACCTCTGATCCACTTTTCCTTCACTTTGTAACTTTTTCCCGATTACTCTTCTTACAAGCTATCCAATTAAATATCATGGTCTACTCACTTAACACTCAAAACCACTTTACCCACCTCATTTCTCTTTCTTCGTTTTTCATTTTTTCTACTTATTCTTCGTTTCCTTCTTCATTTTCTTCTTTGTCTTCTTCTTCGTCTTCTTCATTCTTCCTGCAACAGCAAATGATTGTTAGTTCTTCTCTCTGGAATATGTATAAGTTTTGTTTTGTTTTTTCTGAAAATTTTACTTGTATTCTTCCTTCTTTCATGGATTTTTCAATTTCATGAGTTCTGAGAATATTTATTTATTTTCTTATTTCTGGAACGTTGTTTGAAGTTCATTTATTGTACAGGATCACTACCATATAATGGTGTAGTGTTAAACGACTACATGAGCCTCGTGTAGACTACACGCAGGGTACTCGAGCCTCGTGTAGACCTCGGCACGATCATCGTGTAATGCATCAGGAACTTCTTTTTCAGTTCACGAGCATCATGTAGCCTATATTACACTACACGATCATCGTGTAGTTTACAGGATGACCATATGATGATTGTATACTCTTGATGTACACTACACGATCCTCGTATACTCCTCTTGTACACTACACGATCATTGTGTAGTTCTCGTGTAGTCTACATGATAAAACTACACGATCATCGCGTAGTCCTCATGTACATTACACGATCATCATGTAAGACTTATTACAGTCCATGAGGTCTACACGATCATCGTGTAAAGTACACTGCATGATGACTACATGATACTCGTGAAGACCTCGTGTACATTACATGATGCCCGTGAAAAGTCTCGTGTACACTACACGATCGTCGTGTAATATTTTATTTCAATATGTATTATTCTTGTACTGACCTCCTTCATTGATGTCTATATAGATATGTTTGAAATTTGAATTTTTGTAATACATGGTCTTTTAGTGGAGAGAAGATCAAATTGTTGGAGATTACTACTAACTGCACTTACCACGAACTATTGGGCATATTGCATGAAGAACTTCAAATAGGCCCCTCAAATTACGACATGTCCATCAAATTTCTTTATAGAAGTCATGTCATCTACCCTACTACTAAAATTTTTAAGGATAGATATTTACAATTCTTTGTTAAGGAGAATGGATCAAAATCACTTAAAAACTCACTATTTGTAAGTACCAAGCCAAAAAAATTTCATCTCAAAGCTCGATTCCTCAAACCACAATGACACAACAACCTCGGCTTCCTGAAACTATAGGGTTTTATCAAAGTTGGGTTCTTGAAACATAAATGTCACGACAACCTCTACATGAAAGTATTCCTCACTCTGAGTGTGTTGATCATTTTGAAAGGAACTATCATGATGATGATGTTTTTTGTCATGACAATTATAATGTTTTCGACGATAAGGATGTTGATGTTGATGGAGATGATGAGGATGATTTTGATCAGGGGGCGTATGATGATGCAATCTGTGGAGATGACCATGATGAAGCCATCACTAGAGACGATCATATAACAATTCCAGACTTGAATATTGGTCTTGAACCTGAGACCACTTGTCCATTGCCATCACAACGTGATATCAATGAACAACGTCCTGGGTCCCAAGGTTGTTAGGATCACGATCCTACTTAGGATCGGTGAAAGGGTATAGGATCGAGGATCGAAGAATCGGATCAAGGATCTTAAGATCCTACACATTCTTAATAATCTATTAGTAAAAAAAATGTTTGTGCTAATAATACTTCAATATATTGAAGAACATGATTATATAACACCAACTTATCTACCTATTAAATAAAACTAACCTCAATTCATCTAAAATAACATAATATTAAGTAGAGTTCTCAAGGAAACAGATATGTGATCCCCTAGATAAGAGGTTACAAACTATAAACGATAAATAAATAAATATGTAAAGATAATTATTGATTAAATATATTAAGATTATCACTATAATACATTAGCTTGAGAGTGTTTGATTTATAAGTTAAAGTTTAATAATTTTACAATAATATTAAAAAATTAATGTTTAAATATAATAAAATAGTGGTAGCGAAATTCGTTCTAATTTTGATAGTGTAAGTCATAAAATAAATAATTTAAAATGTCATAGAAATGGTCAAATATTTAATCAAATATAAAAAATGTTCATTTTTCTTACAAACATAAGCATGGCTGGTTCAGTAGTTAAATGGTCATTATTATAAAAGATAAAAAAAATATGTAAATATAATTATTGATTAAATATGTTAAGATAATTATTATAAATTTATAATACATTAGGTTTGAGAGTGTTTGTTTATAAGTTAAAATTTAAAAAGTTTGTAACAAAAGTAAAATTAATGTCTAAATATAATAAAATAGTGGTGGTGAAATTCGTTCTAATTTTGATGACTTTAAGAAATTTATGTATAAATTTGATCTCTTTAAGAGGTGTAAATCATAAAAAAAAAATTAAAATATCATAAAAATATTCAAATGTTTAATTAATATTAAAAAAGCTTTTTTTGTTACATAAGTATAATTGGTTGAGTAGTTAAATGGTCATGCGCGAACCTTTAAGGCAAGAGTTCAAATCCCATTGTAAATATTTTTTCCTAATAACAAGGAAAAAATCACTTATTTTACTTAAGCACCAGGATTGGTGCCGGATCGCGGTCTCATGCGATCCCCCGATCTGGATTGATCCTACGTAAAACAATTCATATGTGCGGTTTGGGTCGCCAACCCCTTGTAGGATCCTAGGATCGTAGGATCGTGCGATCTTCACAACCTTGCTGGGTCCAGTGATCAACAAGCTGATTTGAATCAACATTGTATCTGAAGAAAATTTAAGTTGCGGATCTTTAAGTCAAAACATTCAATATTGGTACTTGTATGTGTTGAGAAAACATGCCCGTCGAGGTTACGGGCCATGAAATTGAAAAATTGTTCATACTTCAAAGTTATAAAGTTCATCAATACACATACATATTCATTGATTGGTCGTTCTATATAGACCAAATACACGGGTGTCAAACGTATATATAGGCCAAAAGACATAATTGAAGATGTTCGACTTCGGTGTCAATGTAAGTTATCATAAGGCATGGAGGGCTGTGAAATATGCATTGGAATTAGTTCGAGGGCCTCCTGAAGATAAATATAGGATGCTCCCAGCATATTTTCATATGTTAGTATAAAAAAATTTGGGTACTTATTTTTTAATTTTCCATCATTATGTCTACACGATGCCTACACTGACCACGTGTAGTCATCATGTAGTCTACACGATGGTAACAGTCATCTCGTGTAGTCATCTAATAGTATACATGATGGTTATACGTACCTCGTGTAGTCATCGAGTAGTATACACGATGGTTATACGTTCCTCGTGTAGTCATCGAGTAGTATACACGATGGTTATACGTAGCTCGTGTAGTCATCGTGTAGTCTACACGATTCCTACATTGTCCTCATGTAGTTATCGTGTATTCTACACCATGGTTACACAGATCTCATGTAGTCTACATGGTGGTTACACGGATCTCGTATAGTCATCGTTTAGTCTACACCATGGTTACCCAGACCTCGTGTACACATCATGTACGCTATTTACTCTGTCGATTTTAATACAGCAATATTAAATATTTTTCAGGGACAACAACGCAGATAAAGATCGATGAGCAGGATCATTTTAAATATTTTTTCATGACTCTTGGACCCTCTGTTCGTGGATTTCTTAGCTGTATACGACATGTCATTGTTGTTGACGCAACCGCCTTAAAATCTAAATACAAAGGGGTATTATTTGTTGTAACAACAACGGATGGGCAACTAAGTATATCCCATTGCATTTGAAATTACGGATTCAGAAAATAATGATTCATGGGAATGATTATTCCGTAAACTTCACGATGTAATCGATGATCCAAAAGACTTAGTGTTTATATCCGACATGCATACTAAATGATGTACAAGTTATTTTTCTCAATGCACTTCATGGAGCTTGCGTCTTCCATATGGGCCAAAATATCGAATCAATTTATAAAAAGAAAAATGCAGTCACGTTATTTTTTAAAGCAGTAAACATATACCGTCAATCAAAATTTGATCGGCTAATGACTCATTTTACAGATGCATTTCCAGATATCTCACAATACGTGTCAGTGGGGGGAGTTGAGAGGTGGACACGTTCCCATTTTGATGGAAGACAATACAATATAACGACTACAAACATTGCAGAATGTTTGAATGGGATTTTGAAGGATGCTAAAAATATTCCAATTACATGCCTTATAGAACATATCGGTGACATGTTATAACAGTGGTTCTATGAACGACAGACGACTACCTGTCATATCCTCTCGCAGATGAAAAATTGGGTTGAGACTGAGCTTAATAAGAAGCATCTTACATCACGTACACAATCATTATTTCCTTCCAACATCCACGAGTTTCATGTTGCGGGTTGGGGTAGGGAAGCAGTGATAAACTTGTATCTTAAGACTTGTACGTGGAGAGAATTTGATCTTGATCAAACTCCATGCATGCATGCGTTGGCTGCATGTCGATAGTGCAATATTTCCGCATATAGTATGTGTTTGAGGTTCGACAAAAATGAGGCTATAATTGTTGTGTATGCGAAAACAATACAATATCTCGGATATCAAGCAGATTGGATCATCAGCCAGGAGGTTCATGAAAAAATGGTATTGCCACCTATAATGAGGCGGCAAAGTAGCTGATCTAGGATAGAGAGAATTCCATCTAGAGGTGAGGAAGTAGTAATAAGGAAGTGCAAACGTAGTGGGCAAATTGGCCACAACCGAAAAATGTGAAGAAATCTAATTCCTCTATCTCAACGGGATGACCAAGCCATTGAAATATAAATAATGACATTTGTAGACTTAAATTAAATATTAATATAGAAATATACTTGCGTTTGTTTTTTAATAATGTCATAATTTTTAATTAGTCTACATGAATCATACACGATTCATGTGAAGTCCTCATGTAGTCTACATGATGACTACACAACACCCGTCAAGTCATCATATAAGTTACACGATGCTCGTGAAGTCATCGTGTAGGTTATATGAAATCAACACGATGCTTATGAAGTCATCGGGATGACCAAACCACTTAGATATAGAAATGTACTTGTGTTTGTTATTTAATAATGCCATAAAGTTTAATTAGTCTACATGAATCCTACGTGATTCTAGCAAAGTCCTTGTGTAGTCTACATGATGACTACACGTTACCCATGAAGTCATCGTGCAGCCTACATGAATCCTACATGATTCCCGTGAAGTCTTTGTGTAGTCTACACGATGACTACGTGATGCCTGTGAAGTCATTGTCTACCCTATATGAACCTTACAAGATTCCCGTGAAGTCCTAGTGTAGTATACACGATACCCGTGAACTCATTGTGTAGGCTACATGAAGACTACACGATGCCCATAAAGTCATCGTATAGTGTACACGATACTCGTGAAGTCATCTAGGCTACATAAAGCATACACGATGCCCATGAAGTCATCGGGATGACCAAGCCACTTAAATATAGAAATATACTTGTGTTTGTTATTTAATAATGTCATAAAGTTTAATTAGCCTACATGAATCCTACCCGATTCCGGTGAAGTCCTTGTGTAGTCTACACGATGACTACATGATGCCCGCGAAGTCATCGTGTAGGTTACAAGAAGACTACATGATACCCGTGAAGTCATCCGTGTAGCCTACATGAATCCTACACGATTCCCGTGAAATCCTCGTGTCGTCTACACAATGCCCATGAAGTCATTGTGTAGTCTACACGATACTCGTGAAGTCATTGTGTAGGCTATATGATGTCTACACGATACCAGTGAAGTCATCGGGATGATCAAACCACTTAAATATAGCATATACTTATGTTTGTTATTTAATAATGTCATAAAGTTTAATTAGCCTACATGAATCCTACGCGATTCTAGGGAAGTCCTCGTGTAGCTTACATGAATCATACATGATTCCCGTGAAGTCTTCGTGTAGTCTACACGAGGACTACACAATTCCCATGAAGTCTTCGTATAGTCTACACGATGCTCGTGAAGTCATCGTGTACCCTATATGAACCTTACAGGATTTACGTGAAGTCATCGTATAGTTTACATGATGCATGTGAAGTCATCGTGTAGTCTACACAATACCCGTGAAGTCATCGTGTAGGCTACATGAAGCCTACACGATGCCCATGAAGTCATCGGGATGACCAAGCCACTTAAACATAGAAATATATTTGTGCTTTTTATTTAATAATGTCATAAAATTTAATTAGCCTACATGTATCGTACACGATCCAGTGAAGTCCTCGTGTAGTCTACACGATGAATATATGATGCACGTGAAGTCATCGTGTAGGCTACATGAAGACTACATGATGCCCGTGAAGTCATTGTGTAGGCTACACGAAACCTACACGATGCCCGTGAAATCTTCGCGCAGGCTAAATAAAGTCTACACTAAACAAATAGTAGCGAAAAAAACTCATAATCCATAATTCACAATTTAATAAAATATATACATATTATTTTGGTACAACATTGCCACGTGCAAATAACTCAATTGTGATTCATCTTTGATATTTCAGCCTCCCTAGCCAGCACCTGGTGGCAGACACTTGCTGAAAACTTTAGGGCTGGGAGATTGAGGAGATGGCCAAAGCATGTCTCCCTAAATAGAGAGAGTTGAGGAGCTGTCAGCTTGGTCTTTATAACCTCTAAGCAATGGGTATTGCACTTCGCATCGACCCTTGCTTTTGGAATTCTGTTAACGTCATAGACGTATCTTAGTTGCATCTTTGATGAAACCATAATCTGTAGAATATTCAAGGCAAACATAAGATCAGGAAATGTACACGATATTCGTGTAGTCATCATGTAGCCTACACGAGGTTTACACGACCCTTGTGCAGGCCTCGTCTAACCTACACGAGGCTTACACGACCCTTATGTAACCCAGAATACAAACACCCACCAAGATCAGAACCTGAGAAACCCATAAAAATGTTTATAAACCCAAAAAAATGCTAGAAACCTTAAAAAATCTTGTTGTGATTCAAACATCCACAAAAAATAGAAAAGCAGAAATCCAGAAAAAAAATGCTCAGAAACCCAGAAAAACAACTCAAGAACCCAGAAAAAACACCCCAGAATCCAGAACAAGACTTAGGAACCCGAAAACTTACCTTGTTATTTTTCCTTGTTGTGGGAGATGAAGAATCAAGGATTTGCACACAGAGAGAGAGAGATGCAGCGACTCCGAGAGAGATAGGTAGTGATAGTAAGAGATGCAAGTGATGTACACGAAGGGGTGGGGTTTCGTGTAATCATCCATTTTTTTCAAACCGTCGTTTGAAATTCGTGAATAGATTTTTTGGTAACTTCACAAGCTGAAGGTGGGCCAGGGACCAGTGTAAGCAAAAATTAGTGTAAGGGTTTAAAATGATTAGTGTACGGGTCTACTTTAGCAAAAATCTCTTACATAATTTTCCATCAAAGTAATCAAACCCATCAATTATAAAGCCTAAGCCTACTCCTTAGTCCATACAATAACCCACACTCCCTCAATCAAATTGAGAATAAGGAAAGGCAACTAATCATGTTCTCATCTCTCATTTAACCTATTGAACAAGACTAGGGGTGTTCACGGTTCGGTCTGCTCTGTTATTTGGGCCAAAATCAAACCGAACCGAAACTAACGGTTCGGCTCTATGTCGAACTGAAATAAACTGTAAGTCTCATATGAACCGAACTGAACCTGGTCGTAACTTAAAGTTCGGTTCTATTCAGTTTTGCGGTTCGGAGGTAACATTCTCATTTCTCAATGCGGGAAATCTCGGTAAGGGATATTCAGGCAACATTCAAGAATTATGTTCAACAACTAAGACATAAATTCATAAAACATATCTAAGAAAATGTTGTAGAACCAAAATCAGCTAAAGAAAAAACCAAAGACGAAGAAGAAAAAAGGACAACGTACAAAAGAAGAGAGAACCATGAAGAAGAAGAGCCAGATCTAAACGAAAGACGAAAGAAGAAAAATGAGAAAACATACTTCTAAACCAGATTTAAACGTAGATCTAAGCAAACCACCGACCAGGAAAATAACCAGATCGAAGAAATTTATCCTTGAATTAGAAATCAAACCTCTAAACCAGATCCAAACACAGATCTAAGGAAACTAGATCTAAACCAAGAAAACATCCAGATCTGAAAAATAAGGAAACCATATCTTAGAAAAAAGGAAACCCACGCGGACTCAAGGATTTCACGAAGAGATCGCGAAGAAGATGAAGAGATTCATTGTAGGGCAGCCGTAGGTTTTTCTAGAGAACATGGAGTGGAGAAGAATGGAAGCTTAAATTGAATGATAGATGGAGAGACTGAGTGCAAGGGATCTCAGGGAGGGAGAGATTCTGGAGCTAAATTTTCAAAGCACCCATGGAGATGGAGTGCACTAGAAGGAATGGAAGCTTTGATTTTTAGGGAATGGAAGAGAGATGGAGAAGGAGTGCGCAGATAAGGGAGAGATACAAAGAGAAGGTTTTACGTCTTAGGATAACAAATAGTTTAATATATATATTAAGATTTTTTTAAGTTTATTTATACTTCAGTTTGGTTTGGTTTGAAATCACATGATTTTTTGAACCGAACTGAACTTACGGTTCGACAGAAATATCAAACCGAACTGAATTGAGATATCTTATATAACCGACCATTTTTGGTTCGGTACCAATTTTTTCAACCCTAAACAAAACAAGAGACAAAAACTCTCTATCTCTAGATTGCCTCAGAGAAGTGATGCAAAAACCAGTCAGTTTGGGATCCATTGCACCAGCTAACCACTTTTTAACCTGATTCAACAACAATGTTATTCCAGCCATTGTTCAAGAAAAAAATTGCTATGTCAGCAATTGTTCAAGGCTATCTTAAGACTCTTCATCAATATCCTTAAGTTTAGCATGCTAAATACTCAAGGCAGGATAAGTTTCCTATAAACTTCAAAACTTCTCCATTTTGATTTCAGACCACTGCAGCAATAACTCCATTGCTGCTCCCCTTGTCAAACCTAGTATCACATTTAACTTTCACAATCCTTCTCAGGTGGACTCTAACCAGCTTCCATCTCTTCCTCTTTATCATTCCATTTTCTCTATAATAGCACTATTTGCGTCTCTATAGGACTGACAAGCAATTACAGCATTTCTCATGACAACAAGACAAGAGGATCTATAGAATCTAAATAGACTAACACAAGAAAAATAAAAAGATTGTATTCTCCTCCATCTAAGTGTGTGTTAAGTTCCAATATTGTACTTTATCTTGCACATAAGAGCCAAAATCCATGGTACTTACTCGATCATCCTGAATTAAAGAGGAGAGACATGAAAATTCATTGAACAACTCTCATTTTTATATCTAAACATATTTATATTTATACTTCATAGTAACTTATAACGACAAAAATATCATCTATTTTATTTAAGTTACCTAAACTTGTCTTCTACTTTAAACTTACATGTATACAATATGAGTAATCACGGTTTAGTTCAAAATTAAATTAAAGCAATGAAGATGTCACTCCGTTAAGATTAAAAGATACTACAAGCATGAGTACGCAAGGTGCATTAAATGTACCTCAAAGCATGGTGCTAGCGTAAGTTGTTGGACTAAAAAAACATGATAGGGATAACTACGAATGAGATACATAATAACACACTAGCACAATTGAGTGAGCCCACCAAAAGAAACATGGACTGAATTCTATTCGATGACCAACAACAGCTTGGTGCTGCGATGGACATCTGACGCCTAAGTTAGTCTCTCAATATGTATTATGATTTTATGATTCCCCAACCTTATTGGTTTGTATATCATATGGCAGAGGCAAGCACGACCATGCTATGAAGACATGGTTGATTAACGTTATCATTGAGAATGTGTTCATCATCACCTGATCGTGAGTCAAGTATTATTTTTAAAGTAGATACAAAATGATATTATTCGTTCATTCTGAGTGTTTGACTATTCATTGTCTTCTTTCTCGTGCTCTAATCTCTTTTCATCCGGAACATGCTAGCCATAGCCTCAAAAGACATGAACATGTTGAATTCGCACACACCCAAACAAACAATAAGACCCTTACATGGTAATCCAGAAACATGTTCACAGTAGCCCGAAGAATTCACAATATTCTGGATTCACTATACATCCTCCTCCTCATGCAATTATTCGAATGTTGCATAGTAATCCAGAAACAAGCCAAATTCAGCATGCAACCTTACATTCCAAGATTGAAGGATCTCAAACATTCTCCAAGTAAGCCTATCCCACATAATGGTCACACACTTAACTCTTAACCCAACTTTCATATTATATCTTCATGGGTTATTTTCAAAGACACCTCATCAACTTTGACTAATTTTTAAGTACACCCTCTAAACTTTAAACTCCTCCCAATTTCCCCTTCCATTTTCATCAACTTTCAATGACACCCCTTCTGTCAAATTTTCCATCCTAAGCCCGTTAAGTAGGTTACGTGCACATCACGTGATCAACTTTTAGACATTTTTACCCTCCCTAAGAAAAATCCCCCATTTCCATTTCGCAATTAAGGGGGTGTCTAAATGAGTGAATCGTGAGGGGGGTGCTTCTTCTTCGCTGGTTAGCTTTGATTCGCTACGGTTCTTCGCGACACAGGGATTTGCAGGCTTCTTCATGACTCGTTGGGCCTCTTCGCGAGTGCTTCTTCGTTAGGGTTCTTCGCGATTCGCAGGTCATCTTCTTCGCAGGTCGTCTTCTTCTTTGACTTCAATCCAGGCATCACTTTAAGAATAAATGTTCCTTTTATTAGTTCGTGAACATCTTGCGATACTTTCTCAAAATTTTAATTGTAATTTCTCGATAATTTTGTAATTATAGAGAGTTTTATACTTTTTTAATTTAAGTTTTTGCACCAAAAACATCGTTGATTAATTACAAGTTTTTGGGAAATAGAGAAATGTTGATTTCGTTTCTCAGTTTGGGGAAGTGGGGTTTGGATAATAATGTAGATTACTGTTGCTGTAAGATTACTTCTTCTGTTTTGTTGCTTTGAGTAAGATTATTGTTAGTGAGGTTCGAAGGTTATTTTTCAATTTTTTTCTCCTAGAATCCATTTGATGGTTGCAACTTCTAGTGCTTCATCCGGAAGTAGAGGGAGAGTATCAATTAAGTATTGTTAACGTGGCATTAGGGCTCCATTAAAGATTTCTTTGACCGATGAGAATCCAGGATGGAGGTTCTTCGGGTGCGGCAGATTTGAGGTTTGAAATTGTGAATAAATTTGAGTTATTCAATTACTCTCTAATGACGTTATTAATGAATCTTAGTTTATTGTATAACCAATGCAGGAAGGCTATAAATGTGATTATTTCAAATGGCTTGATCTTTCATTTGATAGTCATAGAGGCAACAAGATGACAACCATTAAAGAAGATATAAAATAGTTAAAGATAGAAACGCAAATGAACAATGAGAAAATTACAAAGGTTGGAGAAGAACTAAACTTATGTTATTGTATTTTGGTCATTGTTAATTGTTTGGGTATTTTCAATGTATCTGCTAAAGAATTGACATTTTCTCATGTAATGTTGGGAGTATGTATTGACATTTTCTATTGTAATGTTGAGAGTATGTATTGGCATTTTCTCTTGCACTTACTATAATAAATATTTATAATTCACATAAATACTAACACAATAGATATTTTAGAAATATTCACATATTGTTGACCATTTACATTAAGAACCTAATCAAATAAGTTCAATGCAAATAATTCCCTGTAAATAAGGTCAATAGAAAAAATCCTTGTTCAAAGGTTTCTAAAATGTAAGTACGTAGATTAGATTATAAGAGTTTGAACTACAGAATTATTCCTCCTCTTCTAGATGCTTGGGCAGATAAATGTCAAAATAGTATATGCCAAAAATCAGTCCAGTTAGCCAACATGAGTATATGCCAAAATAGTAAATGTCAAAATAGTATATGCCAAAAATCCGTTAAGTAGCCGACATGAGTATATGCCAAAAATCAGTCCAGTTAGTCAACATGAGTATATGCCATAAATAAGTCCAGTAACCAACACGAGTATATGCCAAAAATCAGTCCAGTAAGCATTATTGAATATAGAAATTAAAGACATAATTTAAGGACATAATTAGTTCCTTTTCTTTCCACGAAATTTTTATATTCAGGTTTCGTGGTTGCTTACAGGACCTCATATTATGTCATTCCTTAAAGTAGTTTCCACACTTCATGATTTTGCGGATCCCAGATGCTATGTTCGAGTTTGATGTTTCTCCTTCTCGTCGTATTTTTGTTTCTTAGGTCTACCCGGTTTCTTTCTATACACGAAGGTATGATAGGTTGCTCACGGTCTACTGTCACCCACTGTAGGCCAACAAGGGGAATCCCTCAATTTCATCCAGTATTTACTTGTTATCCATGAGGCGGTTATCTTTGTATTGGCCTTATGTCTATTACAATTTGTATGATTCTGTTGGAAAGTTTTGATTTGGAACGACCCAGTTCTAGGGTCAGGAGACGCATGTATCCGCCATCCACACATTTTCTTACAAACAACAGTTATTCGCGTCTTCTCATTTTCCTCAAGCTCATAGTCAAATCCATGTTGTATTGCATATAATTGCAAAGCTTTCTTAAAAGCTACATGGTCAACAAATTGCAACCCAACCTGCAACTCTACAGTTCCCTCCATATCAACTTCTGCATTAAACTCTAGGAAATGTGGACCTCTCGTCTCATCCTCAGAATCACTTTATACACTATCCATCTCACCAATGAGTTCATTTTCAACTAAAGCATCAATAATATCCAAATCTTCATCAGAAGATGATGAAACTAATGATGCCGAATCAGAAAGTTCCTCTTCATCACACCATTCTGTATCTACTTGCCCTTCAACATTCTCAACACACACCTCAGGATCAATATTCACAACACACACATGATGCAACATATTCTCATGGTCGACATTCTCAACACACACCACAGGATCAACATTCTCAACACATACCTCAAGCTCGACATTCTCAACAGCTTCATGCTCTACATATAACTCCAACATCATAGATGAAGCAGTCTCTAGCCTGACTAATATGATATCTATGTTACTGTTATAATTCAGTGGTCTTAGACTATCAAACTCTTGTCCTCAAACTTGTACCATATGCATATCCGACTATCATATCCTAATGTTTTAACTTCCTCTTGAAAACATACGACATATAATAAATCCATGTCATTGACTCAAAAACTTCAACCTCGCCTCTAACATAAGAAGTTATGGGATCCTTCACCAAACTACCACCATGATATAACTCTCCTTTCACCCCAGACATTCCTAAGAGTATATAACAAAATCGATCAGGTAATAAATAATTAGTATAACACGCCAAACAATATAATAACACCTCTAACATATAACCTTGCACTATTGAATAGTATAATATTTTTTGGGCTATGAAATGGTCCTCATGTCTTACAGGGAATAAATACAGCAATAAACAACTTTCTAGGGCTGTAAAATGGACCCTATTTCTCTAACAGTGACATATATATACAATAAATACAACAATAAACAATCTTTTAGGGCTGTGAAATGGTCCTCATGTCTAATAGGGAATAAATACAGCAATACACAACTTTCTAGGGCTGTAAAATGGACTCCATCTGTCTAACAGTGACTAAATAGAGCAATAAACAAGCACAAAAAAATCTAAGGTTATGGAATGGTCCCAACTAAAGCATAAAGATACAAAAGTCTCTAAAGCACAAAACAAATGCTCCACGCAGTCCTCTATACAGTATAAAAACGTCTCAAAGTATCAAAGTCTCAAAGTCACGCATAATAAAGCACAAAAAAATATCTCATACCTTCATGAATCAGACATTCGCAAGCAAGCCCTGCGTCGCAAAGAAATCCTAGATTCAAAGAAATTTCATGAAGAACAAGAACTTGCTTTGCGAAGAAGACATAGATCGCTTACATATTTATGTAAAATAATCAGAGAAAAGCTTAGGGATTGCACGAAGAAGAACCTATTACGTGCAAAGAGCCCTAAATCACGAATGATTTTGAAAACTCTTCCTTCTTGGCAACGAATGGTTCACAAGCCCTACGTCGAAACTAACCAGCGAAGAACCCTAGCGAATCTAAGCTAACCAACGAAGAAGAAGCACCCCCCCCCCGATTGAGAAATGAAAATGGGAGATTGCTTAGGGATTTCGAGTTTCGGTTTAGTTTTTTTTTATAATCAAAACTTGGCGTTTTGCCAATGGAGGGTAAAAATGTCCAAAAGTTGATCATGTGATGTGCACGTGACCTACTTAACAGGTTTAGGATGAAATTTTTAACAGAATGGGTACGATTAAATGTTGATGAAAGTTGAAGAGGAAATTGAGATGAGTTTAAAGTTGAAGGGATATCTCTAAAAATTACTCAAAGTTAAGGGGTATCTTTGAAATTAACACTTTATTTATTTATTTAGGACATCCTAGCTCAAGCCTAACATTATCATGAATACATTAAATCCAGAGAAAAAGGAATGGGTGACCCTATTTAAGCAATGTAAGTAAATAAATTGCCTTATTTAAAAGTTGGAGCAAAAATAGACGACTACAAACAATCTATTAATAACATTTTCAGAGAATACCTAAACTATCCCCCATTAATTGCAAATGGGTACCCAAATTTGAAAATGCAATCTCGAATTTTAACTTAAAAAAAATATCTAATATTAACGAAATCTAAAACGTCATGTTATTTAACAAAAATGTTAATACTGAATAACTCCAAATCCAAATTTTTTTGGAGTTAAAATTTTTATTATATATATTCTTACAGAATATTCCCGCACTAGAACAGGTTGATCAAACATGTTTTTCAAATATATTTACAAACTAGAAAACTAATCACTTAATATATGTTAATATATTCCCTCAGAACATTTTTTGGCATTATAGGAATATCAAGTAACCTAAATAAAACAAAACACATCAAGTAGTGTTGAATCCTTTAAAGAGTAAAATGGTCGAAAAATTATCTAACGAAAGACTCCATTAATAGTTTATACAATCCTCAGACCGCTATTAACAGAAATATGCAGAAAATAGAGGGAGGGAAATAGAGGTGTGCAACCGTCTCGAAAAATCCGTTCCGTCTCGAAAAATTATCCCGAATCGAGCGGGACGGGATGAGATAAAAAAAATTTGTCCCGTCCCGTCCTGATTTTTCATAAATAACCTAATATTTTTATTTTTTTTAAATTTGACCCTTAATTTTGTAATTTTAACCTATATTTTTAAATTTTAATCTTTAATTTTTTAATTTTTAACTTTTTAATCTTTTAAACTTTAAATCAATTTTAATTATTAACCTTTAAAATTTTTATCCAAAATAACGGTCCCACAACCTTAGAGGGAAAGGAAAATGCTGAATCTGATTGCCAAATATAATATATTTCCTAAGGAAGGAGAGGAATGAAAACAAATTATAAATTAAAACCACAATGGAAAATGCCACCCCAATCCCAAAAAGCAAAACCGTGTTTTTTCATGTAAAAAAAAGTAACTTCCCTAATATTGTGGGTGCTAAATTGATTCCATCCAAATAGAGATATAAGGGTATAGAGAGTTAATTTAAGAGAACATATTTTTCAAAATTTTATATAAATAGTAGTTTTTGAATGTCACCTCATCAATTAACTGTTAATGATTTTTTAGTTGACGATTGTAACCTTCATTGACATTTTTAAAAATCAGATTTTGTGAGGTCATTTCACTTAATGAGATACCACGAATTTTGAAAAATTTGTTAAATACTATCCTTAATATATATTCCTTTTAATTTAATTTAAATTAATAATAATTAGTTGATTTGGTTTACTTTTTTTTAGTGAATTTCGGTTGTGGAAATTATCTTTTTCCCATTAGGGTGATATTAAATCCAAATTTTCAACTTCGTTTGAAGGAAAATCAATACCATTTTAGTTTTTTTATTTTCCATTAATGTTAGACTATCACAAAACTTTAGGTTATCAAGTCTTTGAAGAAAAGTCGGGTTATTCGGCTGAAGGAAAATCAACACCATTTTGAGTTTATTCATTCATGTTCTATATAGATGCAAGCATTGACGGTCTGTTTGTTGTTATGTCATTAGTGAGTTGTCATCGTTTCATTCATCTTTTCTTCTTTATTGTTTAATGTATGTTGATCTAGATATTTTTTAGAATTTGAAGGATTTTTCGGGGTAAATCAGTGGTATATAGATGATATACCAATATGAAAAACTTTTTATTCTTGTTCAAATTTGATTCACGAAGAATCAACTCAAGTCCTTAACATACATTTGAATAAGTCAATCACTGATCGCTTGCTACAACCAACGTGATTGATATTTCAATGTTCAATCATCTATTAATCGATGGGCTTCAATTTCTCACAAAATGATTTTTATGATTATCTTTGTTCGTTGATTTTAAGGTTCTTCTATAACTTATAGTATTTAGTCTGTAGATTGCTGATCGATAAATTTTTTATTTCAGATAATTTGATTATTGATAATGGAGGTTTCCTTTTTCATTTGTTTGAAATAGGTGATAGGCCTTTTCTAAGGTATTTTTTAGCGGAATTGTGGTGGGCTTTAAAGTGATTTGGTTGAATGGTTGGTGGATTCTATTTTTTTAATTTTAAAAAATATTGTGAGCATTAATTAATTCTTTAAATTAAATATCTATCATATTAATATATTATCTATATTTCACTGATTGGATTTCGTTTGATCATCTTCTCACAGATTTTATGGTTCTTCACTGCTGGTTGATGAACAAGTGTGTGAGATGATATGATTAAGGTTAAAAGAACAAGTGTGGGAGATGATATGATTAAGGTTAAAAGATGATTTTCAAGGAATTTTTTGAAGGGAGTTCAAATATTTTGGTGGTTTTGGTTAAGCGTTTATGGAGTTTTTCAATTTTTTTAACATTAATTACTTCCTTAAATTAAACATATACCCTACAATTATCATTCATATACCCGAAAATTCTCCAAACCCACCATATTTAAATTAAAAGCATTTTATTCTAAAATTATTGAAAGATTAAGAAACATATTATTTATTTAGAACTATTGAAAAACTGATATTTCTCAAAATATCCTTAAAATTGGCTGTTCTACAAAATTTCCCTAATTATAATTATATTTCAGAGGGACCACTAATAATTAGGCAAAGATCAAGAACACCTTAAACTCGAGTCATAATAATGCATGCATCCAAGCATTAAAAAAAAGAATGTCTTCCTTTTTTTGGAATCAATTTCCTGAAAAGAAGCAGTTTGACTACAAAATAAATCCTTACAGAAAAAAACAAATCCCAATTCCAATTTCTGACCCCCTACACTACACTACAACTAGACTTAGCAGATATTAAACCCCAATTGAAACAAAGTCATCAGACAAATACATAGAAAGTTACAACTCAGATACCCCCACCCAATTAGTGATTAGAAATAGATAGAGAGAGAAAGAGAGGTATTTTTCCAACTGCACAACAACAACAGAAAAAACAAAAGGCTTTTTGTTTTTTTAGGTCAATGAGGCCATTCTGCAATTACCTATTCCTCCAGAACTAAAAAAATAGCCCCAAAACAGCGTGCCTTTACAACTCCACATTTTCTCTGTTTCCATCATTTTCTCATTTACCAATCACGTCATCTCTACTCTACTCAGTCCCAAGTACACATTTACTAACTCTGCTTGGCTGGACCCCTTTGCTATTGTCACCCTCCTGTCACGCCCTACATATTCTTTACAAAAATAACCCCACCTTCTCCTCTTCCTATTGGGCACCAAAATCCCATAAATGTATTGTCGCGTCAACTCCATAAGCTGCCACGTGTCTATCGTTCGCCACTAGGGCGTTCATCTCTCCTACCCTCTCTCTAAAACTGTACATGCATACGCCGTGCTCCACCTCCCATACCCATGTTACACCACCGGCGCACATTAGCGCGTACCCCGTGTTCATGCACCCCATTATGCTTCTCTGCGATGCTCCCCTCACTGTAAACCGACACAACTCTTCTAATGTGTCCACCCGGCGCACTCTAGCCAATCCTCTTCTGTCCACCACGATGTACGCCTCGTTGTTTACGTCAACTGAAGTCACGATGAATCCTCTGCTTGACTCTTCGTCTCCCAAAACGACGCCTTGGTTCCTCAAGTCGAAGACCATGAGTCGTAGGCCTGTGCATGCAATGGCCGACTCCAAACTCGTTATTCTAACTCGCCCTACGAACTCGGTCAACTCAATCAACATGTGCCAACCCCTCACTGCCTCCGGGTCCGTCAATGAGCCGCCGACGAATACAAGCTCCTCCGTTGTGCCGTCCCATATATGGAAGGCCCTCCCAGGTACACCCGCGTATAAGCCCACCCACCACCGGGCACACCCGGCGAAGTCTACTAACACCCCGTCGTTGATCACGTCTCCCAAGTGGGCCTGACGGGGGATTGCACTACCGTTGATGATCGCAACGTAAACGTCACCGTCTAATGTACCATAAATAAGCCTGGAATCGTGGATGACAATGCCGGAGACCGCCCGGGAGAACCTTCCAAGGCGGTCACGGTGGAGGGGTCTGAATGTGGTGATATGGAGTAGGGTAGTCAGGTCGAATAAGCGGACTGTGCCGTCTGCGAAGCCGCAAGCAAGGTGACGATCGGATAGACTGAGACATCGACACGTCAGACCGTCGGGGTCAACCACGTCAGATGTATCAAATTGTAGAATCGAATGGGATGATCTACCTGTACGAAAGTTTCGGGAAGTAGAATGCCAATAGACATATTCATCGCGCCAGGTGTCAAGCAAGAGTTGGGTCCGACCCCATACCCGAGTAGTAAGCCGGTGCCAGAGAAGTTCGGAGCGTGAGATTGCCCGCCACGTTGAACATACCTGCACTTCGTGATTCAAATATTAACTAGATTCATTTAAATTACTCCATGTTGCAAATAATAATATGAACAAAAAAATATATCAAAAGCATATTAATTTTTCAATATTGTAAGACCATATTGGTCACAAATTCTACAAAATTTCTTTAAAACTTAGGTCACAGATGTTTGCTGCAACTTATAAACTATGTTATGCCTACAAACTAAGCTAAAAAATAATAATAATAACAAGCGACTGAAGAAACATTTAATATATATATAAATGTTGGTAAAAGCGCCGGGTAAAATCAAGAGTGCTGCGATTGACAGGATGCGGTAGGATATGGGAAGCAGAATCAGTAATATATTTTCTCTCTCTCTCTTACAGTTGACAGTTGAAAAAGTAATATAGATTTAGTCTGGGTTTGAAGGGACTGAACAAACAGTCCATTCCATGCGTATATGCAATAAATAGAGAGACATTGAAGCAAGAGCCCATTTTTTTAACATGCAACAAAAAAGAAAAGCAGCAGAGAAGCAGGAGAGACTAGGCACTAGAGAACCGTAGTAGATGTCTCAGACCATTTCAGAACCCTCCATTAACAAACATGTTTTATTATTTTATCGAAAAAAAGACAAACAAACAATACAACCAATATTTGTAACATATACATCCCACAGCAAAAGAGTGTTGCGTAATGGTTTTTTTAAGGTCTCACAGCATTCAAATTTAATGTTGATTTAGATGTTTTAATTTATTTAAAATAAAAAGTAAAAAATCAAACTTTTTTTAAAATCAGAACAGATCTCTTAAAATTCAACTGGGCATCCAGGGATTTAAAGTCATATGGGGATGATAAAACTGTGTATAAAACAATATAAGAGAGACAGAAAATAAATGAGCTATATATGTCATGTTAAATAAAGCAAGAAGGTCATGCAACTGAGGCAGTACCATCTCGCCAGACTTTGACAGCTCTCCTTTATTACAGTAAAGAGTACAATAAGTACAAAAGAGTAGATAAGAGTCAAAAAGAATGCAGGTCAAAATTGATACACTACACCACATTTTGCCAAAAACGAATATTAACACCGAAAATCCAAAAATAAAAAACCCAAAAGGAATTTAAAAGAAATTTGATGAGAATTGGGTAAAAATTAAGGCAGAGTATTAGTTTTGTGTCAACAAAGTACAAATATATAAAAGACCCTATTTTTGGCCGTGGTCCATATGCTACAAACATATAGATGAAAATGAGAGATTGATTTGATATAATAAAAGCGTTGCTCTCAATGAAATTTTTCTACATTTCATTTCCAAGAAAAGGAGTACCCACAGACGATCTCGTTAAAAGCAGCGAATCTTTTTATCTTCACCCACTCCCCTTTCTTTCTTTGACTTTCTATTATCTAAATATACTGGTTTTTCTTTATCTTTTTAAACCACTAACACTAACAACCCCTGTTCCTGTTAAGTTTTGCCATATCGATTTGTTTGTTTGATGGATAAGGATAAGTGGGTATTTAAACCAATTTGAATTATCTAATTTTCATGACCTACAAATATCGGTAAGTAATTGTTTTTTGTCACTAGGGAGTACTTTAATGGTTCTATTTATCGAGAAACAAATGATGAATTGTTGTTACCAGCTATTATTTTGGAAGGTTTCACCAAGTCATTAAGTACTACAAGAGCTAATAGTGTAATTAAAATAGTTGAAAGTTTTCAACAGAGAAAATAATTGAATTTTTTTCAAAGTAAATTAATCATTAGATGTTACTAACCAAATCTCCAAAGTATGTTGAGACAAAAACAACAAGGAAACCAAACAAAATAGAAGTCGCCAAACAAGAAAAATAGTGCAGCAACGTAAATGTCGAAAACAACTCATGAGATGACAAGGCCGTTTTTTGGCATTAAGCATAAGCTGGCCTTTGACCCATCCATGCCAAAACAAGAATCTTTTTTGTATGAATTACACCCTGAAAAGTGAAAGCTATGGCTTCACATTAATTAAATGACAAGGCCACTATCCTTTTCAACCCTATATATTTTGGAAACAATAGTTTCCAACATTACTCAAACTTTTTAAGTTCTTTCTTTAAAGCGATTTTAAAAGAGTTTCAAAAAATAACATTTTATTTAAAATTTCATTCACAAACCAAACCAACCTCAGTTATTAGGTCATTTTAATATCATTTTTATTTCAAATTTATGCATTCCCTTGGAATCTAAATAATGGGGTGTGATTGTGATTGAACTATGGAAATTTATTTCTTTCTTTTTCGATCACAAGTCAACATAAAATCTGTCTAATTCTTGAGAAAGCTTATAAACTAAATAAAATCTAAGTTGAAAAGAGTCTTAAAACATCATAATCAAAGTTTATAAGATAGAAACTTCATAAAGGCATCTAAACGGGATGGATTTTCAGTCAAAAGATGTGGGTAAGCTATATTTCTAGAGCTCAAAAGAGATTCATGCCAATAAAGGGAAAAGAAAAGTTGTAAATCTGTTTTAGCCAAAAGTGCGCTTTTCCCATAAGATATCAATATAGGGTCCCAAAAATAGACAATTCTAAAGCACTCAAAACCCCCCCAAAAAAACACTTCTTGTGAGAGAGACATTCTAGAAAATGACCCCATTTAAAAAAAAAACAATCCCTTTCAAGTCAGCAGTTACATTCTTTGAATTAGATTTTTTTGGTATTTCAATAATAAAAACAAAAAAAACAACTGAAATAAAGTAACAAATTTCTATTAATTTCATTCTTCAAGTTACCATATTGTGAACAAATATATGCGTGCATATATATAGAGAGACTGAAATAAGGAAATAATTAGGAGAAAGAGGGGGAGAATTACCTGGAAGACATTGGCAAGGGCAGGAGCCGCATCAAGTCGACCACGAGACAGAGAAGCATCAATGGCAACTTGGGCAGCTAGAGCTTCCACAAAAGGCTCAGGCCATACTTCATTTACAGCACGTCGACGTGAAGAAGATGGCCCTTCAAAATCCCTTCCTCTAATTCTAACCCCCCTTCCACGGCCAGTTTCACTTCCATTGCCACCGCCACCTCCTCCTTCAGTTGAAGAAGAAGAAGACATTATTAATAGGGAAAGGGAAGAAGCTACAAAAAGTGAGAACAAGAAAGGGAAGAGAACAGGAAAGGAACAAGGACAAAAAGGTTATGGATAAAGACACAAAGTGTGAGGGTCCCAAAATATAAGTTGTTTGCAATTCTTGGATATATATCCCAAAAAAAGAACTTAATAATCCCCTCCTTTAATTCACGTGTCATACATCTGTCATCCTGAACTCCGAGAAATATATCAATATCGTGTTAATATTTTGAATAATCAACCCTAAATTTTTTCAGTTTTAACTTGGTTTTTTTTTTCATATATAAATGTGTATATCTATTTATTATAGATGATTTGATTTTTTGGGGATTATGTATATATTGCGATTTTTTTATTTTAACTACTGCGAAGACGGCGGTGGTTTTAGAAGTCTGTTTTCATTTCAGGAGATTGTGAAACTGCTGTGTCATGCAATTTTCCATGGTTTAATCAGGTGATCTCTATACGTATTTTCCTCCGATCTTTTGCTTTCACTGCTGTCAGCTTTTTGGGGATAGCTACCAAATTAATGAAACAGCTTAATAAAGAAACAGATTTAAATGAAATCTCTCAAGAATTATTTTTTAATATTTAAATAATAAATTTAAATTAATCAAGTAATTAATCAAATTTTACGTGATGATGTAATATGTCAATAATTTATACATTATGTTTCATGATTTATTAAAATGATTTGATAAAATAATCAATAAATGATTATCACATCATTTTATTAATTAAAATTTAAACAATTACTTGATCGACGTAAGAAATAATTAAGTATTATATCATTTTTTGTTTAATGCTTAATTAAAATTAATTATGGTGGGTTCTACTAAAAATATTTTATTCAATTGGACTCATCACAATTTAAATTAAATCTTAAAAAAATAATACATGATTTTTTTTATTGGATCAACTCAGCGATCAAGATGGTGGTATTGTCTTATTTTATAATATGAAAAATTTTGAATTAAGAAGAGAAAATTTTCAATTTGTTGACTATATATTTTTATCATTAATTAAATAATTGTTTGAATTAATTATATATATGTTTTAAATCTATTGGGTATATGTACTTATGTTTATTTACTAGTTTTAAATTACTTTTAACATGAAACACCCCTTAAATAAATTTAGAACATTTTTCCCAATAATTGTTGGTAATTATAGTAACTTGTTATTTATTTAAAACTTTAAAAAATTTGACATTTATTAAAACACTACCTTTAAAATCTGTATTTTTTTCCGGCAATTTATTTAGTGAGTAATACTTTAGATGGGTTGAGATTTTATTTATAAGTTTTCCGTTTATATATTGACATTTTCTTATTTATTAAGATGATTCTTTATTTATACGTTAATTAATTTATGAATAATCAACACACATTCTGTTGTTTGTTGTAATTCGGCTAATATTTTAATGTTATTTGGCTAATTAACATATATCAATGGGCATATGCACTACAAGAAACGATGACTTTAGTGGCCAACATTTTGGTCACTAAAGTCCCAAAAATTCATCGCTACAGGCTTTCACGACAAACTTGTGTTGGTCGCTTTTGCTTCGTCAGCAAAAGTCTTTTGTGAAGAATTTTTGAATCTTGTCTCGTTAGCCTTTAGCGACGAAAAAAACTAGTCGCAAAAGGCTTTCGCGATAAAAATAAATATTAGTCGTAAAAACCCTTTCGCGACCAAAATAAAATTGGTCGTCAAAGGCTTTTGAGATGAAAAAAAATTAGGTTGCCAAACATTTTTCGCGACAAAAAAAAAAATTTGTCCCAAAAACCTCTTCGCGACCAATTTTTCTTTTTGTCACAAAAAACTTTTGCGAAAACAAAAAAGTTTCGTCGCAAAAATCTTTTGCCACCATTTTTTTTCACGAAATATTTTCGGAGACCAAATTTTACATTACAAAATATTGTAATAGTAATTAATATCACCTATAATAACAATTAATATCATCAAAAAAATTTATCAAACTTGATATTTTCTAAGAAATATATATATATATATATCATTATAATAGTTTATTACAAAATTCCCGAATCATGATTCATTATAGGATTTGATTCACAAATGTATCCAAAGAAAAATAAAGAAGAGAGTATTTAAAGCTTGATACTACAACTACAAAGCTTAACAAATATCATATAACTCATGTTTCTGTTGTTCATTCATCGTTATGAGATGGAAAACCATTTTGACGAGCCCAAGCAAATAAGTTTGTAGTTGACTCTCCATCGACTTGATTTGTTTTTTTAGTTCTATATTTTCAATTCCAACTCGACACATTTTCTTGGAAGATGTCGGTGAGACTCCATGTCCAAGACCTTTATTTCGTCTGAGGATTTCTTCAACTATCTCTTCTCCAGAGCGAGGCGTGGAATCCACAGTGATAAACTCATCTCGCAAAGCACACATGTGTTCCTGTGTAACATCACAATGAGCCAAGTTTTAAATTAAAACTAACACTATTATCTTTAGACAATGAGTATCAATCAGAAAGTATTCAAACATTATCATCAAGCACGCTCAAATACAAAGTGATAAACCCCTTACACACAATATTGAAACTAACACCATTATCTTTAGACAATGAGCATCAATTCAGAAAATATTCAAAAATCATCTCACGTGCTCAGATAAAAAGTGATAAACCCCCCCCCCCCCACACGCACACCTACACACTCATTGAAACTAACACTGTTATCAAGACAATGAGCATCAATTCAAAAAATATTAAAAAATCATCTAACACGCTTAGACACAAAGTGATAACCCCCCAGAGAAAGGAAAATCCTTCGCGAGAGAGCTGGGAGGAGAACACCCAGAGCCCGAAACTGAACCCTCGAGGACTGAAAATCTTAGATGGCTTAAAAGGGTTCCCAAAAAGAGAGGAGAAAGAACCCGCCGGCAAGATCACTGGTTTCTGATGCAACATGGGGAAATCGAAGATTAAAGGAGAAATGACTCACGGCCAAGATCACTGGCTGCATGCAAAGACTGCTCGTGACTGGGGTGAGGGGAAATGAAGTCGCTCGCGTCGGGAAACAAAGTCGCTCGCAAGGACTCGCGGGGTGAGGGGAAACAGCTGTTAAATGGGTGGGGGTACTGAGGGAAGAATTTTACTTCGTAGTTAAAAGTTTGGTCGCTAAAAGTGGCTTTTCTTTTAGTGCTGATTGCCATCTTCATTACATGCTCTGAATGACACAACCATCAAAGTTAAATACCTTTACATCTAAATTTAAACTTACCATTCACAAAATCATATCTTGAAATCCATAAGTAGCTTAGACAGTGACTCCTCAACATTACTAAAATCAACCTTACTAGCTGCAAAATCTTATGGTTAATTTTCTCAATATTATGGGGCATTTCCTCATGTGATGAAGTATTGTTCACTCATCTTAAAGTTGTCATCTATCTCTTAGGGCATAGCCTCCTCACTACGAGAAATTTTTAAGATAGAGACACATCTCATCTTCTATCGAAGCAGAGCTACCGAACTCTTATTCATATAGGCATTAATAAAGCAATAACTTTCCTTAAAATAGAATCTCAATGTTACACGTATCCCCACATCTTTTCCTAAAATACTTCTATTAAATAAAACACTCAATCTCTAAAGAATTTAAGACGTATTTTCTAATTCATCACCTACTATCAATTTAAAATATGATCTCTTTATGATTTTTTTGTTCCATAAATAACGTAAATATGAGTAAATATATATGTCATCAAATATTGTTTCTATAGAATTTTAGTAAATAGTATAAGTTTGTCAGTTTTGAACAGTCGAAATCTCACCTTACACGTGGTAAGATCTAGACCGAATAGTCAATTAAAGAAAAAAAAGAATTTGTACCGTAGGATCAATCATACGGTTATGAAAGAGACTTCAGAGAGAAGATTCTCTAGAGAAATTTATCGGTTCCCCAAAACTTGATGTGGAATAGCAGGATTTATTGTTATTTAATTACCATCCTGATGTATAAATAGAAGCATGTGCAACCTAAAAAATATTCGAATACAATCAATCTAAATCTTTTAAATTCCTATTCACTCATTCTCTCTCTAAATTATGTCATTATTACTTGTTTGTAATAGATTTTTCATACCAGAAAAATTATTTACATTTTGGTACTTTCTTTGAGCGTGAGAGGAAAATTCGAGAGAACCTTTCCACAAAAAATGCCTTAAACCAGATCAACATTGCCCTCAATGTGATGGAGCAACGGAAAACCAAGACGTTGCGCGGTGCATGGCAGACAGTACAGGATCAACTCAATGCACTGCAACGAGAATTGGCACAAATGGACTTTGGAATATGAACCGTAGGATCAACCATATGGTTATGAAGGAGATCTTCAAAGAGAAGATTCTCTAGAGAAATTTATCGGTTCCCCAAAACTTGATGTGGAATAGCAGGATTTATTGTTATTTAATTACCATCCTGATGTATAAATAGAAGCATGTGCAACCTAAAAAATATTCGAATACAATCAATCTAAATCTTTTAAATTCCTATTCACTCATTCTCTCTCTAAATTATGTCATTATTACTTGTTTGTAATAGATTTTTCATACCAGAAAAATTATTTACATTTTGGTACTTTCTTTGAGCGTGAGAGGAAAATTCGAGAGAACCTTTCCACAAAAAATGCCTTAAACCAGATCAACATTGCCCTCAATGTGATGGAGCAACGGAAAACCAAGACGTTGCGCGGTGCATGGCAGACAGTACAGGATCAACTCAATGCACTGCAACGAGAATTGGCACAAATGGACTTTGGAATATGAACCGTAGGATCAACCATATGGTTATGAAGGAGATCTTCAAAGAGAATATTCTCTCAATATGTCTATCGGTTCCCCAAAACTTGTTGTGGAATAGGAGGATTTATTGTTATTAATTATTATCTTCATGTATAAATAGAAGGATGTACAACCTCAAAAATAAATCGAATATAAGTAATTTAAAGCTTTCGAATTCTTATTCTCTCATTTTCTATCTAAATTATTGTCCTTATTATTTGTTCGTAATAGATTTTTCCATACTGGAAAATCCTTTACAAGTTTAATTTGTTATAATTTGTATGGAGAAAGTAACATTATAGCAAATGTGATGGTCTATTTTTTTTTAATATCCAAATGTTTAGTTATGAGTCATGATTTTCAGCACTTGATGGGTTGATAAGGATTGATATATCCGTAAATTATCTCTCATATAAGTGTTAAGATTTGATACAGCTTAAATCGTGTAATTGGTGTACTCAATTACCTCCTTGTATCTTTCCGTTTGTAGTCCCAGTGATATAGGAATTGATTAATTTGTTTCTTGTATTAGTTCCTTGATTTTTGGATCTGTACATAATTTAGGTCTATATATACTCTTGTCATATGGTTTTGATAGTCATAGAAAATATACTAAAAAACTTCCTTCAAGTTTCTTTATAATTTTTCATGGTATCAGAGCATCATTCCTTATGTTTCTGAAAAAGCTTCCGCAATAATTTTTTATGGAGAAAACTGATCTCACGAGTGACATCCACACCAACAAAAATTCTGGTGCTAGTCTTGGAAACTCAAAACCTATTGACCACACCATGTCTATCCTAAGTATAGACCTATGTGACCCTATATTTATTCATGCCTCTAACCATCCAGGAATGATTATTATTCCGAAAAATCTTAGATGGAACTAATTACGCCATGTGGAGATGATCAATGTTGGCGAGCCTTAGTGCCAATAATAAATTGGGATTCATCAAATGAACCATTTCTACACCTAGTGAAACGAATCTTAAACATCAAGCATGGCAACGCCGCAATGATATGGTTCTCTATTGGATCTTCAATTCATTGATTCCAAATCTTGCCAGTAGTGTTCTATATGTAGAAACTCCTTTTGACATATGGTTAGATCTACAAGAACACTTCTCACAAGGTGATTTTTCTCATCTCCATCAAACTCAAAAATCTATTATTGAATCAACACAAAAATAAGACTTCATATTCACTTATTATACTAAAATGAAGACTTTGTATGATGAATTAAAGATTTGTAATCTATCCATTCCCTGCTATTCTTGAGGACTGAAGCATTTGCATGAAAAAGAAGAAAAATTTAGGCTAGGTGAGTCTTATCCTGCTGTGAGAGGACAAATTATGTTGATGCATACTTTACCAACTGCCAAGAAAGCTTATTCACTTCTCTGTGGAGAAGAAAAACAAGGAGGACTAACTAAATTTTAGGGGATTGATCAGATTCATGCTATGAATGTTGAAAATGTACACAGTTCCAAGCAAACAGGTATTGATACTCAATGCTAGGAAAACTCTCATCAATGAACATCTTTTTCTATAAGGCAAGGGTCTAGGAAGCCACTATTGTGCACTTGCCGTGATGGCATTACTCGTACCGTTGAAAGGTGCTACTATTTGATTGAATTTCCAGTTGGTCACAAGTTTCATAGCAAGGATGTTCAACCTTCAACTTGAAACCAGAAAATTGCTGCAGATCAAACAAGTAATGGGTCTTCTCACTTCTCAGCCAAGGCTCATGATCAGCCTTTGCAATTCACGCCTGAAGAGTTTTCTTAAATAAAGGCAACTATCTTAAATGCTAAAAGTTCTCCTTGTGCAAACTATACAGGTATTTCCACACCTTTTTGTTCATCATCCACTTTACGACATTCTAAATCATCTGATAGGATTATTGATAATGGTGCTACAAATCATATAGCCTCTTCAATAACCACTGACACTCGTTTGTCCTCTCAAGTTTCTTTACTAAATGGCTCTCGTTCTACGATCACAGGTGTTGGTTCTGCTCATTTATCATATAACTTACATGTTAAAGATGTTCTATGTGTTCCTTCTTCCCATGTCAATCTTCTTTCTGTTAGTTATCCCACTTATGCTCTAAATTTCTCAATTCAATTTTCCCTACCTTCTGTATACTGTAGGACCTAGCTTCGAAGAAGATGATTGACCTGGGGATGCAGTATAAAGGGTTGTACTATCTTGTGCCGCACTCAGATTTATCACCATCATCACCACCAGTAATATATAATCTCTCCTTGCCACTACTGTCACTTAGCATATGTGACTGGGACATCCTTCTAAAGCCCCATCCCAATCTTTAAGCAAAATAATTCCTTCATTTATATATGATACTCAACACTTATGTGAAGTATGTCATTTGGAAAAATAAACTAGGTTGTCGTTTCCTTTGAGTTCAATTCAAAGTATGCACTATTTTGATCTTATTCACTATGATATTTGGGGACCTCATCATATCACAACTCATACTAATGCACACTATTATTTGACTATTGTTCATGATTAAACTCGATTCACATGGTTATTTCTTATGAATTTCAAATCCGAAACACAAAGTTTGTTGAAGTCGTTCATCACGTTCATAAACACCCAATTCAATTGCAAAATAAAATGTGTTAGAAGTGATAATGGCTTGGAATTCACCTCAATGAAATCTTTTTTTTTCTAATCTTTGGCATATTATTTCAAAGTTTTTGTCCAGCTACACCTCAACAAAATGGTGTACTGGAACGCAAACATCGTCATTTCTAAACGTTGGTAGAGGCTTAAGATTCCAAGCCAACCTTCCTTTAGAATTTTGGGGAGAAAGCCTACTCACTGCCGCCTATCTAATCAATCGTCTTCCCATACATATATTGCATCATAAAACCCCATATGAACTTCGATATAACAAACCAACTATTTACACGCATTTGCGGGTAGTCGGTTGTCTTTGTTATGCCACAAATCTTTAGCCCTTAAATAATTTTTCACCTCGTGCTCGACAGTGTATTTTTTATTAGCTATCATCCGGGACAAAAGGCTTACCGTGTTAATGATATTGCCACTCACCAATTTCCCTCAAGTCGTGATGTAGTATTTATTAAGAATATTTTCCCATTTTTAGCTAATAATAAAAAAATCCCAAAAATAAAATATCTATTTTCCTTATGTACCACTATATAACCTTGACTCAGATTCATCACCCATTTTACCTCCACCAAATTCCACTTCTTCAACACCTGACCACCCGACTATTGATGAGCCATTGCCACATCATGATTTGTCATCTCTCTCACCATTAGCCACTACATATTCGTCATCTGTTATCTTGACATCCCTCACCTGACCACCCTATTACCGTTCTTATTCTTCGTCGTAGTGATCGTCTACGATAACCATCTGTGATCCTCCACAGTTTTCAGATAGGTTGGTGCAACATCTTCAACTGCAACTCCATGCTTATCATCTTCTTCACAGTTAGGTTGCTCAATATCCCGTACTCAACTTTCTATCTTATAATTCACTAAATCATTCCCATAAATTATTTGTTAACACCATTTCTGGTACTTTAGAACCTACTACATATTTTCTTGGCTTGGAATTCGCAAGGTCTAAAGCCGGTATTGTTATATCACAACGAAAATATACTTTAGATATTCTTGATGTTCGGTTGGTGTGCAACTTGTGGACTTCCCATGGGGCAAAATTTGAAGCTTTCAAATAATCAAGGTGATATCTTACTCAATCCTTCACGTTATAGAAGATTGATAGGGCGATTAATTTATCTTACAATTACTAGACCGGATTTCACTTATTCCGTGAACATTCTAAGTCAGATTTATGCATACTCCAAGAAAACCTCATTGGGACGATGCCCTCCGCATCGTGAGATATTTAAAAAGAAGTCCAGGTCTCGGGCTGTTGTTCTCCTCTAATAGCTCGCTCACGCTGAAGGCGTATTATGATGCAAATTGGGCTAACTGCCCTACGACAAAGAGGTCACCTTCAGGTTATTGTGTGTTCCATAGGACTCCGTATCACTTGGAAGACAAAGAAACAAAAAATCGTATCCAAATCATCTTCAGAAGCAAAGTATAGATCTATGGCTGCTGCAACATGTGAACTCACTTGGCTCAGATTTTTATTTAATGACCTACAAGTCTCCTTGGGACCTGTCAAATTATTCTATGATAATCAAGCGGCTCTTCATATCGCTGCAAATCTTGTGTATCAGGAACGTACTAAGCATATTAAACTTGATTGTCATGTTGTGAGAGAAAAGATCCAAGCATGACAAATCATCACCAAGTTTGTCCCATCATCTCTTCAGTTAGATGATGTTTTCACAAAAGCTTTAGGAGGAAATATCTTTAAGAGCTTAATACGCAAGTTGAACATGCTTGACATACATGCCTCAACTTGAGGAGGAACATTATGATTTGATATATCTTAAATCATGTAAATTGATATACTCAATTACCTCCTTATATCTTTCCTTTTGTAATCCCACTGATATATGAGTTGATTAATTTGTTTAATGCATTAGTTCCTTGATTTTTGGATCAGTACATAATATAGCTCAATATCAATACTCTTGTAGTATGGTTTTGATAATCATATAAAATATATAGAAAACTTCCTTCAAGTTTCTTTATAATTTTTCAATAAGATTATTTAATCGTTGATCAATTCCGACATGATAAATTAAACTTTTCGCTTTTCAAATATCAATTTTTTTTTCAGTTTTTGAATATCAACCTTTTGGATTTTCACTAATAAAATTAATATTTTTGTAGCATTTGTAAGATTGTTATTAACTATGCAAATAACAATTACGTATATAGCTTAATGTTTTTAGATTTTTAGAACTTCATCATTTTTATATCATATTAAATATTGTAAAAAACATATATTGAGCCGTCATAGAATCTTGAAAGATTAAAAACCTTGATGAAATTTTTTATGAAGAAATTGGTTTCTCTCCCTTTACCCCTTTAGTTCTTAATCAATATTTAAGAATAAATTTCTCTTAATTAATTTGAGAGATACCAAAATTATAATGAGAATGATATATATATACTTTTCAACAATGTGGTAGTTTCTCCATAAGGTGGTGATTACCACTTCTCACACACTTAACCAATAAGATTTTAAATTAATTTTTTATTAAACTCTTTTATTGTCTATCATGTGTAGAAAGTGTCAAATTGAGTCTTACGACATTATGTTGTTTTTTTCATAAAATTAGAGAAGAAGATGATGCTTGAGAAACTTTCTAACATGCTACTAGCTAGTAGGGTACACAGCCCTAGTATGCCCTTGACCAATTGGGTTACACTTGTGAGGTTAATTAACTAATAAATTAATTTTCCTTTTTGCTCCTAAATCGATTGTTAATTGATTTTCACTTCAGAAAATCAGTCACGCCTGCATGAGAATGCTTAATTAATTTTCACTCTTTCTTTACACATAGTTAAAGCTAGAAGCAGTTACACTGCAAGATTTGCTTGGTCAATTTCCACTCCCCTTTGAACTGAAAAGGTGAGAAGTCAGAGACAGGTCAAAGGTGTTATTTTGACTTTAGTCTTTAATTCTTATTGCAAACATCTGCCCCAAAACCTGCTAAATTGCTAATCTAGTAAGCTGACCATTTACTTTGTATATCAGTTTCCATGTACAATATGTTTCATGAGAGGCATTCAATGACCATAATTAAGAAACATTTATCCATAATTGGGGACAACTCATTTTAATTGTTGGAATGAAAACAACTCAAATTGACTGAATACGAAATTAAAAAATAAAAATAATACTTTTTAATATTTTTTTAAAGTTGTTTAGCCTGTTATTTTTTCCATTAAACAACACTCCCACATGTATGCTTAAACAAGAGAAAATTCAGATCACAATTATTACTGCCTTTACTTAATCAAGATAAATAAATATTTTATTTTACAAAGAACAACTTTGACTAACACCTTAAATCATGCAACAATTATCTTTTGTAATGTCAACTAATTTCTATTAGATATTAGAATGCTAAATTTTGTTTTCCTCACATTCATGTTAGAGATTTTTAGTGAACTCTCACATATATTTGATGAACATTTTATATATTTTTATGAACACATATTTAATGAATCTCGACCTAAATATTAGGATTGTAAATTTTTCCTTTAGAATGTGGACCTAAATATTAGGATTGTAAATTTTTCCTAGAATGTGGACCTAAATATTAGGATTGTAAATTTTTCCTTTAGAATGTAAAATACAACTAGTTATACAATTCGTTATTGTCGGCCGAAAAGTCAGGCCAGACATTTTGCTTTTAAGGGCCCCACGACCCAATTCTTATTTAGAAGTTGAAGCAATTTTCCTTTACAAATAACGCCTCCCCCCATAGAATGACACATCTTAGTGTTCCATATAAATTGCTTACGGTGGCCAAGCTTCATATAATCAAAATTCACGAGGTCGAACTCCACATAGTCCCGGCTCATATGATGGTCTAATGGCATATAGTTGTCTTCCATATAATTGACCTAAGATCGCGTCTAAATAAATGACTTATAATTATGTCATATATGATCAAGTTTCATATAGTCACATCTTTTTATTAGACATTATGACCTTATGATCACATCCCTTATAATAGGCATAATGATCTTATGAACGTAACCTTTATCACAAGCATTATGATCTTATGAACACAACCTTTATCACAAACATTATGATCTTATGGCCAGATCCTTTATGATCTGCATGATAAACTTATGGTCGCGTACTTATGATCAACATGACTAATAATCTTATAGTTGTGTTTCATATGATCAATTTAATGACACTCAGTTATGTCCCACATAATTAATATAATAATTCATCACCGCGTCCCACATATGATAACAGACATAACAGTATCTGATAATGATATATAAATCACACAAGATGTGTCTCAAAATCATGACTAAGAAATATAAGTATGTTTATAATATCCGTCACAATGTAATATTATTTCATGATATACTTATTAAAGAATATTCTTCAAACAAGTAATAAAAGAGATGACAATTGAATCTAGAGGAAGAGGAAGAGAACTAAATATGAATTATTTCATATTTCTTGCTAGTTATGGAGCAATTTCATATTATTTAATACGAATAGAGTCATTTTAAATTGCGTTAATTTCATATTCATCCTTTTAACTTTGATAATTTTTAAGAGATCCTCTCAACCTTAATCTCTTGCTCACACGTGTTTCAACTTTCATGATCCATTAATAAGATATCTTATATTAAACTTTTCATATTCTATGCGTTAAATTGGTCACGTATATCACACGGGACCAATATTTACTCGCATTTGAACAATTTTGCCCTTACTCACACATGACGGACACAAATAAAAAATAGAAGATATTCATGTACCAAAAAATCGGCGGGATCCAAGGACCAAAGATAATATAACTTCAGATTATCTAAAAATAAACAAAATCATCTACAGACTTCCCCCAATTTCAACTTAGCAACAATCAAGGAGGGGCAAAATTACCCAGGCGACAAAATTACCCCGGCGACGAGAGACCCACGACTGAACCAGAAACCAGCAACTAGAGAAGAGCCCGAAACCCGCGACTGAAGAAGATCGAATACCCAACAACCCGCGAGAAGAAGAAGCCCTCTGCAAACCCTCTGCGATGGAAGAAGAAGAAGACCCAGCAAACCTTGATTTTCTCTTAAGCCCAAATCTAGGGCTTCTTCTTTGGAGAAAATAACAGAGGAGGAGGGATGTCCGGGCAAAATTGTCTAAATATGAGTAAATCTCGCACGTGGCCAATTTAACGTGTAGTAGAAGATGAAAATTTTAACACAGATAGTCATATTGATGGACCATATCAACTGAATGATTTATGAGGAAGATGTTAAGATTGAAGGAGTCAAATTAACTTTTTTAAATTCTTTAATAAATATGAAGTCATCTCATATTTCAAAGTCAAAGTTCAACATCATGAACATGTATTGCCTTTTATACTCTTATTTTATTAGAATTCTGTCTCATTTATTTTATTGTCTAGTTTACGCATTCAAATATATTAGGATTGGTGTCAAATTAATATTTTCACGTTCACACATTTATATTTATCCGTCGATCCTCAAGTGACGTATGACAATATTTTTGTGTTTTTATTTTCAGCATCTACAGATATTAATATTATTTTGTCTTATAAGCTCCAAAGAAAAGGGAAATGAATTCCTTAAGTAGTGATAATTGAGACTTGAAATGTCTATATTGTTCGGTAACTGCAAATAGGAAATTAAATTTACTCATTCCATTCATATATGAACATATCTAATTCGGTAGAAAAAAAGTTTAAAATTCTTTTTATTTTTTCATAGACGCTATTAGCAGTGGACTAGATTTAACCTGCATATACTTGGAGGAACGGTCAGATTAAACCAATTACAACCTCTGGATTTTCCCTTTTATCATTAAGAGTTTTCGTGCAACCTAAGCGTATGGTAATGATCATTAAACAAGCTAATTATGGAAAGACAAAATGTTGATTAGGATTGTGGAAATGTACTTTGATTTTGATTTGTGATAGACAAATTAGGTTACACCACTTTCACATGAAAACGAATCCTCTTTTATGTTAGGATCTATTTCGTCAAATTTGAATTATCCATTCAGATTTAAATAATTTGTATCTATTATCTCAAATCGATTATTTTTTTTTCATTTTATATATTTTAAGTATGAGAGAAACGGCATCCCATCCACAAATTGTAATTAATTAAATTATATATAGTTTTGTCTACGAGACAATGCAGGCAGATGTGTCGGATGCTCTCGGAGCTGTCAATCATTAGATAAATTGAAAATTTTACATCGAGAAAACATGAGTTAATCTCATATTCAAAGCCAATTATGTCAAATTCGTGGGGTGAACAAATGTTTAAAAATGAAAAAAAAAAAGAAAGCGTGAAAGTGTTGTCTCTAATTTTCGTGCCTGATATGACAAATGGACATGATTAATGATGATTAAACATTTTATCGTGCACAATTTGCTCTCTTAATTATGGGGTTAAAGAACATACACGTTCTTAATAATGGCTTTGAATTTCTTTTGGTTGGCAATCATTTGCTAGTGTAAGTGACCAAGATAAAGGGATTAGAGAATGAAAAGCCCTGTCCAACGCCACCAAACCATGGTAAGTTTGAAAATGAAAACTACCACGGGTGTTTTTTTTACCACAGGTGGCGTAATGATACGGATTGCAACATACTTAAGAGTTTCTGACAAAATGAAGTCTCTAAGGCAAAAGGTCGGTATTGTCTGGCTGGTCTCAAGAGAGCTCAGATTGCATTGACCTAAACATATATAAGACATCAAGAATAAGAGCTCATGAAAAGAGAGTTCGGTTGAAACCCCGAGCGCAATGCCATCATCACCCGCCAAAAACAGCTCCCAACAAATCTAGTCAAGATGTCAGGATAGCTCCCGTCTCGTTATTTCATAGGCACATCAATATTTAATATCCATTAGCTTTATGTCAATGTCGCCTCCTTTCCATCTAATCAGCGTCAGTCAGGACATACACCATGCCCCGTAAAACTTCTCCAACACGCCTTGAAGAGGCTTCTTCGACACACTTCCACCCACCCGAGGCATTAGGTATAAATGCTTCACTGATTGATAGAAGAGGTATGCCTTCTCTCCCTAAGGAAAACTATGCTATAATCTGAAGATGATACTAACTTAAGCATCGGAGGCCCTTAGGCCAGGGACCCCCCAACCCTTTGTATTCTTTGTGTGTGCCTTGCAGATATCAAGAAGAAACGGAACGCTACTCCGAGAGGAAAGATCACACGAGGAACCACCGTTAAAAGACTTCGACATCAACGAGTTCCGAGGAGTATCACTCCGAAGGGAGATTGCATGAGATTCATCTATGAGGCAACTGTAAAGTCGTTATCGAGAAGTTTTTAGCTTCAATAGTTGGTGTCGTCTATGAGGACGACTGTAAAGTCATTCATGTTCAAAGCATATGAGATCGTATTCTCTACCGAGAGGATATGATGGGACATGTATCCTACGCCGGTAAAGTCTAGTACGAGAGGGAAACATCCACCCTCATCCTCACTAAAAGAAGGACCCCATATCGCGGTGGTGAGTGCGTGGTGAAAGAGGAAGAGTATGGTGACGATGTCCAAGGAAACCACGAAGGGGATGAATAGATCAACAGTTCATAATAGAAGACACCTCGACAAAATTTAAGGAGCAAGAACTCAGGAAATAGGAGGCGAAACAACCTACAGTCCACTTCATTTTTCCTCCAAGTAAGGGAGGAAGGGTGGCAGCTCAGGTAATGGGGAGCCTGATCACCTCCGGAGGCATACTATAATGTACGCTCATCATGTCACAGGGCGTGTGGAGATTTCGGGAAACTCTCATCCCGACGGAGACATCAAGGCCGGGAGGTACAATTTATTAAATATTAGAAGGAATATATATATATATATAAGCTGCACAAGGTTTGTTTTGGAACATCTCTCCACGTCAGTTTCCTCCCATTCAGAGTAGAGGAAACAACCTTCTCTAGTATGGTCAGCGCCAAAGTAATGACTGGCGAGGTCCTCGAGCACGACAGTCGAGGATTTATCAAATAGTGATTGCTGGCAAAACCCTCGAGCCCCACAGTCAGGATTAAACAAAAAGTAATGACTGACGAGGCCATTCGGCCCAGCAGTCAGGATTAAATAAAAAAGTGATGACTGACGAGGTTCCCAAGCCCATCAGTCAGAATTAAAAGGAGATATTTGTCGAGCACCTCGACTCGCAAATGGGATAAATGATCTAGCCAGAGCAGGAAAGCCTGGCTAAATATACAAGGAGATGTCTACCGAACACCTCAACTTACTACGGGATCAATGATCTAGCCAAAGTAGGAAAGTCTGGCTAGATATTAACAAGGAGATGTCTACCAAGCTAAATAAAAGAGACATATGCGAAGGAGATTTATGAAACTACAAGTGCTAAGGAAAAACTACAAGTATCTCCTCCTCAGTTGGAGGGGTGAACCCTCTAAACTAGCTTAAAGGAAAAAGGCACCCCTTACATCTAGGCCGGTGGCCGCATGATCTCCACACCTTTTTTGAGCTCTCATTGAGGTTTTGAAAGCTCCAGCCAAGGACCACGATGACTTGGTCGAGCCAAAAGGGAACTAAATTTATCGTCGCAGGCAACATGTCCCTCTGGGCGAAAGACATAAAGGTTTCAACCTCTCTCACGAGGTCAATAAGGAAGGAGAAAATAGGGTCAAGAACTTTAGACTCTATGAAGAACAAGGATGAAAGAAGCAAAGAAGGGAATCTGCCTATTTATGGGACTTAAAAAAGAAAACCACACCATTAAATGAGGGCATTAAAGGAGGCCATAATGATAACTATCGAGGAAATCCTACAGCCACCAATAAGCCGTTTCACGAAACGACGAGATGATCTCAGAAGAACAAACGTCGCAGGGATGAAACGACCTGTCAGGAATAAAGTGGCACGTAAAGGAGTTAGGCTTCTCGATTAACGACCCTCACCCTCCTAGATATGCACCCACGCGCCATTAGTGACCTCGAATCACAAAAAATGTGAGATGGCACACGAATAAGTCACAACCAAATAGGGGAAGTAATTCGACAGGTAGCTCAAACAGAGAGCTTGGATAAAGAAGTATTCAGACTTGGGTGAATAAAGCCATTCGATCCCTAGACTGGGGGTAAATTATTATGAGTGTTTTTCCAACCATCAATGATATGGCGACGCGTGTTGTAACACACTTAGGACCTCCTGACGAAGGGAAATCTCTAAGGCAAAAGGCCGATCTCGCCTGGTTGGTCCCAAGAGAGCTCAGGCTGCACCAACCCAAGCACATGTAAGACAACAAGAATAAGAGCTCGTGAAAAGAGAGCTTGGTTGAAACCTCGAGCACAGAGCCATCATCACCTGACGAAAGCAGCGCCCGACATGTCTAGTCGATATGTCAGGATAGCCCTCGTCTGATCATTTCATAGGGACATCAACATTTTCGCTAGCTTTATGTCAATGTTGCCTCTTTTCCATCTATTCTGTGCCAGCAGGATAGACATTATGTCCCACAAAACTTCTCTAACACTCATTCAAGAGGCTTCTTCGACACACTTCTACCCACCTGATGTCTCATGTATAAATGTTTCATAGATCGATAGAAGAGGTATGCCTTCTCTCCTTAAGGAATATTATACTACAATCTGACGACGATACTGACCTAAGCATTAGAGGCTCTTAGGCCAGGGACCCTCCGACCATTTGGCTTCTTTGTATATGTCTTGCAGATATCGAGAAGGAACGAAACGTTACTCCATCACACGAGAAATCATCGTTAAAAGACTTTGATATCAACAAGTTCTGAGAAACATCACTTCGAGGGAATATTGCATAAAGAAAATCATTGTAGAAGTTTTGTTGGCTTCAACAAAACATTTATTGAATCTTTCTATTATAATCGGTTAGTGTTGATACTAGACCATGTTGATTCATTATTGGATTATTCTATTTAAAATCTAATACCTTTCAAATATAAAATCTCTCTAAGTAGTAGGTTTCAAGTTTAAATCCCTAATCTTTCTTATTTCGTTTAATAAAAAAAGATGAATTATAAATTAGTCCACTATATTTTACTTAAGTAGTCAAGTTAACTTTTTATATTTAATTTTGTTATCTTAATTCTGGAAACCATGTAATTTGGCTTCAAAGTTTTTCTTTGAAGTTCAAATTTCATATAATTTGACACTTACAATCATCAAATTACATTTTATCATTTGCTGGTTTTAGTATCTATTAAGTTTTAAAGTAGATACGTGGAACGACATTTGTAAAATATAATTCGAATGGAATGACTAAACCCCACAAATTAAAAAATATTTGGAACTAATTTCTGAAAATTAAATCTTGAAGGATTTATTGATGGCTTAAGTAAAATATAGGAGGAGATTATTTTGAATTTCATGAGAAAGAAAATGTAAGTGAAGGAGACTTAAAATCACGTGATAGGAAAAAGAGTGGGAGCGAATAAAGGGGAGATGTGGGGGCAGAAAAGAAGAAAAGAGCTTTACCTTTTTGACTGAAGGGGAGTAGGGACATGCTTATGTCTAATCAAAGGATCTCTAGAGGTATGGGTTTTGTAGGGAATATTAACTGCAACATCTTTCTTTTCTGTCTTTTCCTCTTTATTTACGTTTTTTCATTCTTATTTTTGAGAATGTCAAAAGTACAACTTCTCATCTTCTGCTTTTTCTCTTTACAGATGGACCGCTACTCCCCTTCCCCTGTTATCGTGTTATGCATAGACTTCTTAGTTCTTAACTATTATAAAATTAAAAAATTATATGATTTTGTTAAATTACATGAAAATGTGTTGAATATTTTTTATACTTCATTTATTATTTAGAAAAAAAATTATATTTTAACATAATGAACTAAATGAATACTAAAAATTTAATACTTCAAGAGTATCTGAAAAATTCTCCATCTTTCATAAGATCCATTTTTGTGCAATTTATTCATATGTATGGGTTGGCTTATATGAAGAAACTTAGCTACAATACAGTTCTTAGCTCAAAGATCATTGTTGGTCCAGAGATTTTAAAAGCTATAGTCTTCAATCTTGCATTTGTAACTTTTGTTTACCATGTTTAGATTGAGAGAAATGATATGATACTTAGGGGTAAATGTAGAGATTCTTTGTGCTCCTACATGTAAGCACTAAGATGATTAGAGAAAGATTGTGTCACGTCCATAATCTCGCCTCACAAAAGACTAGGACTTGCATGATTCTATACTTGAGAATAGGTAAGCCTTAGTAGTTTTATGATACACAAGTTTGTTTATATATAAGAAATTATATATAAAAAATAGAATAATAAAATAAATTTAATGTTTCGGTTCGGTTCGAAAATCATCAAAAGTCTGAACCGAACCGAAACTTCGGTTCTCTCATTTTCCTGAACCGAACTGAACCAGTCATTTTCTGTTCGGTTCGGGACAATTTTGAACATCCCCACCCACCTGAAACATAAGAAAAAATTGAGCGAGTAGTTAAAATTTGAAAACGTTACACATGTGATATTAAATGAGGGAAGAATGTTGAGTTTTCAATTTGACACAAGTATCATATTCTAGGTAACTCAGCTCAAAACTAAAATTCCCTTTTTTTCTTTTATATATAATTGATATTTTGCTCTACTTAGGTTATTTAAATTTAAATGGAGTGGAATGAAAGAACATAATTTAATGTTTGAAAATTGTGGCACATTAATAACATTTTATTTAGTTGTAGACATGATTAAATATAGAAACTTCTAATTTCACTAGGTAACAATCTTATGTAATTCAATATTATTAATAGCCTTCTTATCTTCTCTATATTATTTCCTTAAGAATATAATAGATTTTTTTTTGTAAAAGTTATATTTTTATATATTTAAAGTATATATTTTTGAAGTTTTATAGTTGGACTTAAGGGAACGAGGTTGGCCCAATTCAGTTTGGGGCGCCTGAAGTAATGTGAAAGCCCATTTCTAATGTGAAGTAACCAAACACTCCAAAATTCAGAAAGGCCCATGATTCATATTTTTTCGATTACCCACTTTTATAATATTTCAATCCATATAATATTTTTGTGTTCAATGATTATTACGATTTATAGTAGATAAAAGTATTAAATTTGTGGCTATCAAAATTCGATTGAGTGGATACTCCATCTTAAAATATGCGTAGATAACAACAACAACTATACAATATTTTGTTTTATAACGAAAGAGATATTAAATGAATGAGAGATAAAAGTCAAAGTTAACAAATTAATAAACACAATAGTTTTAAACGTGTTTTAATTAATTATTAGTTAATCAAAATTAATGACTAATATATTAAAATATTTTTATTTAAGTTTATTAAGTGAAATGTATGTATACGTATACATGTCAATTAATCGCATTTGAACGTTTCAAATAGTAAAAGGTAACGTTAGAATCGTAAATAACTTAGATAAAATCATCCCTAAAATATTTTTATTCTCATTTGACTTTTAATATATTATTATTCAAGATATGTCTTATAGATAGGTGCAATTCTTAACTTATAATCTATGATCTATATTTATTGAACTCGTTTAGTAGTTTTAACCTACTAATTTTTATAATTACTATCAGTGACACATCAATCTTTTTTAAAGTTAATATATTGATCAAACTAAAATCTTAAGTATTAAAAATAATGTAAAGTTAATTTAAGATAATTTACTGAGAGTAATTAATTAATAGTATTATGAATGTTTATGAAAAAGAAGTTCTTAAAATTTACTATTGACTTGATATTTTGATGGTCAACTAAGAAAATTTGGAATTTATGGTTGGACAAAACATTCTAAAAATGATTCTAATTCTCTTGTAACTTTTAATTTGTTCTCGATGATAGATTAATAAAGAAGTAGAAAAACTTTACTCACGCGGCATAAATGACCGAAAATAATGTGGTCCGTTTAACAGACCTAGGGGTGTTCAAAATCAAACTAAACCGAACCGAAAAGGGTCGGTTCTTTATGTGTATTTAGTTTGGGAAAATTGCCGAGCCGAACTTTCGGTTCGGTTCAGATTTTTTGGTGGTTTTCGAATTGAACCGAACTAAAACATTAAATTTATACTATTTTTTATATATAATTTCTTATAAAACTGAACCGAACCAAGCAAAACTTTAATTTTATATTTATTTTTTCAATAATATTATTAAAAAAATATTTTAAATTAATAATACCGAGCTGAAGAACCGAACCAAAGCGAAACTCACGGTTCGGTTCTTCTAGCATTTACGGTTCGGTTTGATTTTTATCGCCGAACCGAAACTTCAGTTTAGCTCGATTTTTCACCAAAAGACTGATTGAATCGAAATGTGAACACTCCTAAACAGACTCAACATTTAAACCAAATTACCCTTCTCGGACTAAATTAACACAACTGTAATAGATTCCACAACCCGACTTAAAACGCCAATCACCAACAATATACCTCTCTGTCTCAAACTTTATATTTTGGCTAAAAAAATTTCTCTCCTTAAGTGTCTAAAACATTTGAAAGTTCGAACTGGAAAACCTAGAACTAAAATCAGGTAGCTTACACTATATACTTTTTTTTGTGATTTACATTAATTTTTTTTTAGATTTTAAACTTCCTCTGTGTGTGATTTACCATAGTTTTTTGTTTTAGAGTTTACATGTTGTTTGGTGATTATAACTTTAATATAACCTAGTTTACTGGCTGTGGCTTCAATTTACGTGTTGAGAATGTTTTTTTATAATATTACTTACATCACGAATATTATGAAAGGAAGATGAAGCAAAAAAAATGATGTAAATTAACTACAGAGATGGCATATCATTCTTCAACCTTTGTCACAATATTTGTAACTGAATTCTAAATTCTTATATGATGTTCAAAATAGTTTATACGAAACTGATCATGTATATTTTTTTTATTATAATTATGGATAGTAAACTTTGATGTTTTAAAGTAATTTTGTAATGTAATATTTTTATCATATAAATGATAGATTTGAATTGAATATGATGAATGATACAAATTTTATGATGGTTGATATATTATTTTGTAAATGTATTTGGGATGATGGATATACCATGAGATCTGTATGGTACTTGAATTATCATTACAAGTATATAACAATATACTACAATAACATAATGATATATTGTTAGTAATTTCAGAATGGATGATATTTTTGTTAGGATTGAATGATGATGGGGATTGATATTAATTTTGTAATGACGTATATAATATTTTATAAATAATTTTAGAACTTTTGAATTTATTACACTTAGATAACTATTTTACACATTTTATACTATAATATGCATATATGAATATATATTTAATAATTATTATATTGCCAATAAACTCAGCATTCGACATTCTCATCGGCATTAATAAGCTTGGTCGTAGAAAATTATCATATCTAATTCAATAACACATCATGCATGTGATGTAAAATTACCAACAACTATGAGTTTCAACTTATAGATACAGTAATTTCTCCTTTCATACCACCTTCCGTCGTAAAGAAACTATTGACCATCTAATATGTCAGAACAAAAAATATAATATGATGTTATACGAATAATACACAATCATATATATAGATAAGGAATGTCTGCTTGACAAACAATAACATAATTATACATCTTTATGGCAATACCTATCAATGAGCACGTTATAATAAAGAAAAAAACGAATCCAGAATGTAACCAAATGATAATAATGAGACCGAAATTAGTGTGTATTGAACACAAGCTTCTTATTTCTTATTTGTCAATCAACTGTGATAACAATAAAATTTGGTATTAAATCCAAACTTAAAAAACACAAAAAACTTCAATGGTCGCCCCCCTTCCGCTTCCCTCTCTAAAACATCCTCCTCTTATCTTACACATACTCCTTTGCCACTGTCGTTTTGCGCCTCCATCCGAACCTCTGGAAGCGTATTTCGCCACTATCCATCATCTCTCCTAGATTTCTCTTTAGGAAAGAAGAGATATATGAGAGCTGTGCTAATAAAGTAGCGAAGAGAGAGAACAAAAACTCAGGAATCAAGTCAAACTCATCAAAATCATTGATATCTTCGCCGAAAAATCACTGCAATCGCCAATCACCCCTTGCCAATGGATGCGATGGACTACGATTTTCAGGGCTAGGTATGTGGTTTTCAACGCGAGGAGAAATCGATTTTTGTGAATAGTATATAGTTAAAAGGAGGTAATGATTTTTCAATTGGTGAAGTCTCTAAAAACTTATAGAGAAATTTTCATGGTTGCAACTCAGTTTTCTGTAAATAATTAACAAACCTAGCGAAACTTATATTATAATAATGATATTAATGTAAAAACACAATCCAACTAAATCATTTCCATTCTAATTTATAAAGTCATGCAATTGACTTTATATGGCGACTTCTGAATGTTTACTTGGCGTGTAATTCTAATTTATTGAAAAGATGATAATCAATTGACACTAGTCGCCCGTTTTGTGAATTGAGATTGAATCTAGCTGCCATGTATTTTTTAATTGTTCTACAGTGGACCTTTTCTGGTTTTCAAGCAGGTTCGACTTTCGTTCTTCCCAAGTTCATGGTATATTTTGTTTTGATAGATGGAAGACAGTCATGGAGTACCTTGACAATCAGGAAAATGCTGAGGACCTATTGGCTTGCGGAGGAGAAGTTTTTGGATCGTGCCTCTAAATCGAGTATCCTTGTTCTGCAAGACATCAATGGAGCTCAACAAAGAATCATGGATGGTAAAACCTGGCTCCTTTGCTCATATGCTGCTAGACAACCTTATAGGGTTCGGAAACGTGTCTTGGTCACAAGCTGAGCAACATTCTCGTCTACACATATAACACGAATCTAGTTGAAGCCATTATTCAAAAATAGTTTTCTTCCTGAACTCTTACCTTTTGTGGAACTCTTAGTGGAACGGACACTGATGTATCCTCTTTGATTAATGAGAATTTTTCTTTGACCAAAAAAACTAAAAAAGTCCCCGATAAGTTCATAGAAAAAGTCCATTCAAATATTAAAGAATTCGAGCTGAATTGATATGAAAGCCATATCAATGACCCAAATCTTTTCAAACGCACCTATCAAGTTCCTGCTAAGGAATCTAGTATCTATTAAAGGGAAAAATCCCTTGGATTGTGAAAGAAATAATAAAGCTGATTGTATTAAAAAGAGAAAGATCCAACCTAAATTGGAATGCAACAGCTAGCAAGAGCAGTACAATTTTTTGAGATATGTACAGTCCGTATTTTCATGTAATTTCTATATAAACTCACTTTGTATTTTATACATGTTTCACAATACATCGACGAAAACTCTACGCTTCCCAATTTAACAATTATCTATATTTTTTATGGTATCAAAGCTTTAACTCAAAAGCCATTATTCTAGTCATGAAGAAATATGAGTTCATCTTCCTCTCTTACTCTTGTTTAGAAAGATGAAGCTGACTCAATATCCAAGCCTTTCATCAATGCTCTAGTTTAATCTCTGTCAAACTAAGCACCACAAATTTTTTTGCTATGGCGCTCGCAGATCAGCCAGCACCAACTGGAAACCCTTTCATCAATGCTCAACTCGAGTTAAAACTGGGAATCAGAAAATGTTATAGCTCAGTTGATGTATATTTGAAGGAGTTCAAGGGAGTATGTGACAACTTAGCTGCGATAAAGAAGTCTGTCTCTGATTTTGACAAGGTTTTCTAGTTTGCCTTTGGTCTTGGAAATCAATACATGGACTTTCGAGTCGACATGCTTTCAAAGCCACCACATCCTTCATTTAGCCAGTTTGTCTTAGCCCTCAAGGCTATGAACAAACACTTGCCACTTAAGAAATGAAAGAAAAATCATACCTAGAAGATGCTCTGACATTTTTCTCTCAACGAGGCCGTGGAACAGGAAGACGTGGCGGAGGAAGTCGAGGTCACTCCAGCTGGACGCTATAACACACAAATTTTTGACCACCAAAATGTGGGTCATACCAGCAAGCAAAAGTCAGGCAGTGGCCAGGGACAACCTCAGTAACAACAACGTCCTAACAACCATGAAAATAATGGTAATATTGTATGTCAAATTTGTGGGCATCTACCATGCTGCTGTTGATTGCTGGAATAGGTTCGATTACTCTTATCGGTCATAAAATTTTTTAACCATGCTCTTGCTGCACTTACCATTAATGATGCTAACGATCCTTCCTTTTTGCGGATTCAGGAGATACCTCGCGTATGACTAATGATGCAGATAAATTAAATTCCACAGAACCATACGCTGGAAATGATTTGATTTATGCTGGTGATGGAAATAGATTATCTATTTCTCATATTGGTGATGCATGTATCTCTACTGAGCAAGGGGAAATTAAATTGAATGATGCGCTTGTGATGCTTGATTTGAAAAAGAATCTGTTCTCTGTTGGAAAATTCACATCTGGCAACTTTTGCACTGTTAAAGTTCACATCTTCTAACTTTGTCCTTAAGGACCAAAATAAGAAGATGATCGAGAGGGGGCAAAAAAGAGGTCGACTATATGTATTAGATGGTGTTTCTGATGAAGCTTTGAGCGCAATAAGAAAAGGTGTTTCTACTTCATCTATTTGGCATCTACGACATGGATAAAAAGGTTCACCCACACATTGGATACCTAAACCTGTCATATGCATTAGTTGTCAAATGGGAAAAAATTGTAAGCTACATTTCAACAAGTCCAATAAAATCTCAAAAGTTTCCTCTTGAAATCGGCTTTACCATGATGTTTCATGCGAATCTACCTGTGTCTTTATGGGTTGAAGTTTTTTCTACTGTTATGTATCTTATTGACCGACCACCATATTTAGTTTTACAAGGTGATAGTCCTTATTACAGACTTTACAAAAGGCATCATGATTATAATAGCTTGTGGGTGTTTGATTGTCAATGTTTCCCCTCTTTACGACATCAAGCTGGTTCAAAATTTGAAAAGAGGACATACCCTTGCATTTTCGTGGTTATAGTCCAATTCACAAAGGGTACCGCTGTTTGGAGCCTAAGATTAAATGAGTTTATCTTTCACGACATGTTATTTTTAATGAAGATTCTTTTTCCATGCAAACCTGTTAAAGTGTCAACTAATTCAGCTCCCTCATTTAATTTTTCTGATTTTCCTTCCCAAGATGAATGGGTTGGCGAAGAGAAAAATAGGAGATCTTACAAACATAGCACAATCAAACATGAAAAATTCTGAAAATTCTCTTCGTTTTACCATAAATTGTTGTAATAACAATTCTCTGCAGGATCTTCTCAAATCAATACAAAAGATGTTTCTATAGGTATGGAACCAATTATTCTTGAGAATCATGAAGAATCAAACCATGCAGATTCCTTATTATTGGGTGAAAATGCAATTCCCATTCTATTTTGAGCTCTTCATTGCTTCATGGTATTCAAGATTCTTCCCATCAAGTAACACCAATTAATGTAGAAAAAATGCCAAATGAATCAACTCATGATGATTTTCCTATTCAAACACAAGTAGATTCAATGGCTCGCAACAAGAAAATTGGGAAACCTCTCTACCTATCTCTCGGCCAATCAGAAACAGATGTCCCCATGCTCATTTGTGTGATTATGCAACTCTTGCCACCAGTGATATATGTAATTCTTTTCCTCAAGAACCTAAAACTCCCAAGGCAGCATTTAAGTATCCTAGGTGGATGGTAGCTATGGAGGATGAAATATAACCTCTTCGAGATAATAACACTTGACAACTAGTTCCACGTCCAACTAGTGTTAATGTTGTCAGCTCCAAATGGGTGTATCAAATTAAAACCAAGAAATATGGCGGTTTCATTGATCATTTCAAGGCTTTTACTGGAGGTGTTTTACTTTGCCAAGAAAAATATACCCAAGATCTTCTTGCACGGACACAAATGCTTGAGAGTGCCTCATTTGCTACACCAATGGCTATTAAAAGTAAGCCTACTTTGTGGGTGCCTCTACATCTTGTAGCATAGTTGGGGTCTTACAGCATCTCACATTTACACGATATTATGCAGTCAACCATGTTTGTCAACCCTTCAACAATCCCACTATTGTCCATTTTAAGGCAGTTAAGCGTATCTTGCGGTATCTTAATGGTACTCAACATTTTGGTGTTCACTACATTTCTCGGAGCCCTATTTCTCTTAATGTTTTAGCGAGCAGATTGGGCAGGGTGCCCTACTACAAGGCGTAATATTACTGGTTTTTATGTCTTTCTTGGTACAAATTGTATCTCTTGGAGTTCTAAGAAACAAACTATTGCCTCATGTTCAAGTACGGGAGCCGAATATCGTTCCATGGCTTCTACTGCTGTCGAGATTACTTGGCTCACTTTTCTTTCGCGCGATCTTGGGGGATCACTTTCACCACCTCCTCATTTATTTTGTGACAATGTTAGTGCTCTTTACATGTCTATTAATCTTATGTTTCATGCTCACTCTAAACATATTGAGCTTGACTACCACTTTGTAGTTGCTATGGGGCATCTAATTACTCGGTACATCTCTTCCTCGTCTCAACGAATAGACATTTTCACCAAAAAGTAGTCTAAAGAATCAAGTTGGGTGTTCAACTACTTTCACACGCCAACCTGAGGGGGCATGTTGAGGAATCTGATACCATGAAAGGAAAAATCTCAAAAATTGTGAAAGAAATAATAAAACTGATTGTATCAAAATGGAAAAGATCGAACCTAATTGGAATGCAACGGCTAGCAATCTATATGTTGAAATTGCTATAGCTAGCAAGAGCAGCACATGTCAGTCAAGCTTTATTTTTTTGACATATGTGCAGCCCGTATTTTCATGTAATTTCCATATAAACTCGCTTTGTTTTTTTGTATATATTTCACAATATATCAAAGGAAGCTCTACGCTTCCCACTTCAACAATTATCTTTATTTCTTTTGTTCCAACCCTCAGTCTTTCCATCTAAAATTAAGTTAAATAAGGACAAAACAATGACTAATAAGAGAAGCTATGAATATAATTGATTAGAAGTCAACATGTAGACTCGTTTACTTTTATTTGAATAAAAAGTTGAAGAGAAGATGGATGGAATGTTGGAAAATTCAGCGAAAGTTAAGGTAAAAACTAGAAGTCCATGAAAATGCTTGTAAATTTCCACGTACCTGATCCCAATTATACTAATCAACCCATGAAATGAAACTGTTTGTAAAAAATCTTCTTTACTATTGATGGGAGAATTTTTGTAGTGACATTTTTTCTACAAAGATGACTTTATGTAGAGGAACATCAATTATTCTATTTTATTTTCAAATAAAAAGGTCCTACAATTGAGAGTCATTTGGTTCACTTTCAACACTACAAGATAATAAATAAAGACTTGACTTGGCCCCTGTCCCCATCTCCCTAATCTTTGTCTTATAGAGATATTAATTTTGTCCCTAAAGAAAAATATAGAAAAGAGGTAGTTGATGACTTGAACTAGTTTCCCAAAATACACCTAACTAATAGCAAATCTTAAGCTGATCACAAGGGTATTTTTGTCTAATCATATTAACCATGTTAAGTTCAAATGTTCAATACTCAATATAAGTAGAGCACAAAGTCCCTTTAGCTCATAGCAAACCAATCTCACATCAAATATCTCTCTCTCTCTTCCTACTTTCTCTCTCCATTTTCAAGAGCCTGTTTATCTCAATTAAGACAGCTACTAAGAAACCCATTTGGTCACCATGAAAATCCTGCTCCCAAGTTTTATGTTTTCAACCATGTTGTTCTGTTCTTCTTTATTTTTAGTCCCTTTGGCTCACTCATTCTACATCTACTACTCTGCAACCATTGACAAGAACTATATGTTCTTGGTCTGTAATGGACTCCTTGTTTTTATTGTACGGAACTCTGGTCTTACCAGTAATTCTTTGCTTGGTGAACAATACGAACATCCCAACGTGATAGGAAGTGGACACATGCAGCAAAGCGTAACAGAGTCTTTGGAGAGTAAGGCAATGGAGGAGAACAGTAAAACTTTAGTTGAGGAGGAGGGAGAAGAAGAAGCAGAACATGGGTCATCGAGTAGTATAGAGAAAGAAGGAGAAAGTGGGTTTTTGATTACAGAAGATGAAAATGATGATGATGAAGGATTTCTTGAAGAACAACAAGAAGAAGGAGAATTTTTTTATATAATTGAAGAAGATGAAGAGGAAGAAGATGAAGATGGCACTGTGATGCTTAGTACAGAGGAATTGAACAAAAAGGTTGAAGCTTTTATTAGAAAAATGAAGGAGGAAATAAGAATTGAATATCATCAATGACCATTTTGATATCAGATTGTCATAACACGTTTGAGAATTTTTTAAAATTTTATTCTTTCCCTTTGGAGAAGCTCTTCTCTGTTCTTTTTTTAATCCATCACTGACTTTTGGTAGAAACGTTGTGTGGTTCGTAGTTTTGTTAATGCAGTTCGTAAATTATTAATATCATTAAATCTCTACTAACTTTACCAAGGTGAGTTAAATTTTCTCGACAAATTTGAAGTCATTCGAAATCTTCAAATGAAAGCGAGATGTTTATAACTTTTATTTCGAATAGCAAAATGCTTATTTCTAAGTTATTTGAAGTTTTTGTCATGTCTTTGTCATTGTTTTATAATTGTTCTATTAATTATTCCAACAAACTGTTTTCACTAAGAAAGAAGCTGCATAGAAGTTGTTAAAAGAAGAAGCCGTAATACCAGCTACTAAATTAAATTATCATCCACACATGATATTGATTTCAACTTACTAACAACACATTAAGAATTTTGAGATTTCATTAATATTATGTACCTAACGGATCATTTCAAATGCATATAACGACATCAAATACGTAAAAACGCTTTTAATTAAGGTTCTTTATGTTTTTCTAGAATTGCTTCATGAAGAAGAATCTTTCAAGTAACTAAGAAAAAAATTCTGTATAGAGTTGATAACTGCATAATGAGTTGCTAAGGTTTTTACCAACATTAGATAAAAGGGTGTGTTTTTGTGTTGTGGCTTTGTGGGGATGACATTAGCCAAAAGTTTGAGATACTCATTTGAGAGAGAGCATGTGTAAGTGCATAATGAGCTGTTTTAACACTCTTTTTCTCTTCAAATATGGGGAAAAAGAAAACACACAAACCCCACCACCAAATGAAGATTTGCACTACTAAAAGACTAAATATTTGCTTTCTGCTACTGCCTTTTCATTCCCATTCCTTTTTCTTTCCTTATATTTTATGGTAACGCGAATCGATTATCGATAACTCCTCCGATTCAATGCAAGACTCTGCAACCCACACGAGTAGTAGAAGTCCGATACCTAAAATAATGATGAAAAATAACCCACAAGGATAGCAAGAATCAAATTCAGAATCTTCAAAGAAGAAGAAAAAATAAGGAAAGGACTAGACTCTAGAGTGTGGCTTATTAAGAAAAGGGATTGTATTTGATTTCATTTCATTATAATTTTTTGTGATGGTATAATTTCACAATGGCTGAAAAAGGGTGATTTTTTTTTTCATCTACTTATAACAGATCAAAGAAGACATCAACATTTTTTGAGGAACTATTAACAAAACTAAGAACCTTGTGAAGATTTCCTTTTAGAGAATGTGTTCAACGTGAAATGGCCTCATATACTTCGTCTCTGTCACATCTGTTTCTCTTTGTGTTTGCCTTATTGATGCATACATCGTTTGTCATTTATGGATACTGCATTCCTCTTACTCTCTGCTCAATCATCTGGTTACCGGTTGGCGCATCTGATAATCTAAAGTGGGTTGATGAAGCAATAAACATAATAAAAAAAACAGGTTCACCGATCAATCAAAGAGGTTTTAAAGTTTAACCGTACTTACTCAGGAAACAAGGAGTAGCTGGGGAGAATAAAAAAGCAAAAAAAAGGTGATCGAAAAAATATTCCGTACCTGGCTAAGAACCGATAATTGTCTAACCAATACCAATTCTTTCTGGATATTTTTCTCAAAAAATCCGGTTCATGTGGATTTTCCCACAAATTCAGGTTCTTCACTTCTTCAGGGCTTGGAATGAGGGCTGTACTGTGATGTTACTAGCTTCTTGATCCTGATATTACCCAGTTTGTACATTTTACCAGCAGAGAATATTTGATAATCCACTCTGGCTTCCAAACAATCCTAAAACCGAGAAGCTCGGAGATTGCACTTGCGTACTTGCGTTAGTTTGACTCTTGTAAAACATTTAGATTATATTCAGGGGTCAATCTTGTGGACTAATGGAAATTCTATAAGAATTTTAAAGGATGATGTCTCTGCTTCTCTAAGATACTGTACAGTGCCATTCATGATCCCTACAAGCTTCTGGCTGATGTATAAACCAAGACCTTCCCGAGAAACATTACGGTTGTGATAAAACATCTCCTTGATTAAATCTTCTGGAATTCCCGGTGCTGGATGTGTGATCCTGCCATCATGTAACCTCAATCAAATCAGATTCTCAACCAATCTTTCCTTTCCATTTCAAAACGATTGATATTGATAATCTTAGAGAAGAATTACCTAAATTCAAGATGAGCGATTTGCAACGTTTTGCCGATCATTTCCATCTTCGGGATCACTTTGAGCACAACCGATGAATCTTCGGATGTAGGGGTGAAGAGAAGAGAATTAGTCAAGAAGTTTGAAAGAACCTGTTGAAGCCTCAAGTTGTCCCCGTATAAGAACAAGGATGACAAATCAGCAGGTGAATGATAGATGACTTGCACCTGACGTTCTAGGCTCAAAATCATGACTTGATTGATGACAACTTCAATCACATCTCCAAGGCTAAACGTGTTGGAGTTCACTTCCATATAACTGCAGATAAAGATCAAAGGTTGCTTGGAAAGAATATAGCAAAATTTACACAATACTCATACGTTATACATACAACAGACATACATAAAAGGAACAATAACTGAAGTTTAAATAAAGTAAAAGGTTTAATTACAAACGGAAGTATGTCATAACCAGAAACATGCGGGGAAAGATAACGTAAGCAGACAAAACTCAGACACAAGAATAGTGATCGGAACATTACCTATTCCATTGATATTAAGACTAAGAGTATGTTTGTGAGTGGTTGTGACTATAAACACTTTTATACATTAAAATAACACTATTTCAGTTGAAAATTATTTCATATCCATCTTTATTAAGCACTTCAGTAGGTGTTTATTTGCATTTTGAGCATTTAGAAATCACTTTAATATGTTTTACTCGTATAACTGTTTTTAAATATCAAAAAGTGCTTCAAAGAATAACATTTGTCGGATAAATGTGATTTAGGATGTGTTTGTGAGTGTTTATGACTAGAAATGCTTTTACACAATGAAATAATAATATTTTAGTTCAAAATTATGTCATACATATTTTTCTAAGAAGCACTTGCATGTATTTTTAAGCATATTCATTAGCATACAGTTTTAAATATATTTTTAAGCATATTCATGAGATGTATTTTTCGTAAAAGTGTTTCCACATACCAAAATATGTTTCAAACAAAAACAACTGTTAAGTACATGTGATTCGAAGTAATATTTTTTAATGCGTCAAAGCGCGTCTAGACGAAGCGCTCTCAAACTCATCCTTAAAGAGAACGTATTTAAGTGTTTTCAAACATAAACACTTCCAAACTCACCCTAAAACAAGAACATCAATGCATATTATGAAACAAGACCATACCTTTCTTCAATACTTTCAATGTCAGTGTCATCAACAACCTTGACTAGTTGTGCCTGACACAACATGCTTCTCTTTAGCAGCTGCTTTTGCTCTGTGCTTAAATCAGTAGATCCCATTAGATTCTGAACTAACATAATACCATTGAGAGGCTTCCTGATTTCCTGACGAAAATATGCCAATTTCTTTAGGGTATTGTCTGCAGCCTGTTCGGACATCTTCTGAAGCTGCATAGCATATTGAAGTTCAGCACTAGCTACATACAGGAAGCAGAAAACCCCAGCGATTCTTCCTTCTGGATCGGTTCTCTTGTTTGCAGAAAGTAATGCTTCTATATACTTTCCCTGATGATCTAAGAACCCAAACAACAAGTCATCTGCATCACGGCCTGCAACTATGCTGTTGAGTAGTATCCTGAGCTTTGTTAACGTGTCATGATCTTTAACCCGAACACCAAAGCTGTTTACAGTGAAAACCTCCCCAAGAAGCAACCTGTCAGTCGCCTCTTCTCTTTTTAAACCAGATAGTTTTTGCATTGCATCATTCCACTCCAAGCATCGGCCATGCTCATCTGTCATAAAAATGGGAGGAATGAGTGGAGAAGGACTTTGCATTATTCCGACGTAATCACCTTGGATATGGGTATATTGGTCCATTATGAGTCTTTGTCCTGTAACATCCTGACCAATGAAGCAAATGCCTGAGATATTTTCTTTTATGTCTCGGTTACAACATGCATTAACCACCAAGATAACTGGACCATCTTTTTCCTGAGACCCATATCTTTTGAGTTTGATTTCGATATTACGCTCTTCTATTCCTGCAATCATCATTTTTTGTCAGACCAATTTTGTTTCAACAAAATCATCAGAAAATGAAGAATATAAAGATCATGTAACACGGTTCAACAAGCTTGGGATGAACACATTAGAATCGTGTGTTGAAGGAAAATTTACTTGAACAGAGAACTATTTTCTTTTTTTGATCAGTGAAACAGACTGTTTGGGAGTAACAGATAAAGGACGATAATAAAACAATTTTAAAGTAAGGTTGTTTAAACTCAAAAGTATGATTTGCATTCCCCAAAAGTGCTTTCCTAGGAAAAAAATATCATCAATTTTTGTTATTTAGTGCTACAAGTTACAATTTTTATGAGAACAAAATGGACTGACAAGCTGCTGTCGGACGAGTTCAACCTCGCTTTATAGAGCTTTCTCAAATTCAAAAACTAAAAGAGCAAACAAATACTAATGCAAACTCAGACTAATGAACCAGTAGACATCTGCTAAGGAACGTAAAATTATCAGCTACTGAACAAAATCTCACTTTATGCATATGATCGCATCGAATAACTCTGGTGTTACTTGATCTCTTTGCATAGTAAAAAACAAAAACAAGCTAATAACTGACAATGGCAAAAGCACAAATTTGAAATCACATGTAGGATGTATATATAGGAACAAAATCCACGTATCATGTAATGCTGTTTTTAAACATTCTTCCTCTAGAAATTGAAAACTCCATGGATGAAATGGCAGAACTAAAGATGGGTACATAATCACCTTGCAATGCCAAGGAGAGGATCTTCTTTACCACCTTAACTGATTCATCTGCGACAACAGCAACTAAGAGCATGCCAATGGCTTGTTGTGCAGCTAGTCCTGTTAGTTCACTAGCTTTGGAATTCCACCCATTTATGTTTCCAGAGGAATCCACCGCCAAGATAGGGACTGCAGCTGTCTCAATTAGGTGAACCATTTCATTTGTGATAGTATGCAATTCATTTACTCTCTCTATCCTGTCATCAACTGATGGAACATTCACAATCATTTCAGAGTCCTCCATAATCTCATCTTGCAAAGATCCTCGCAATATCAGCTGCAAGGAATGAATGGAATCCATTTCCAAATCTTCCCAAGGTAGGCTTCTATGCTCAACTACCTCCAGGAAAGCCTTGAAGGACGATCTTGGATGCATCTTTCTTCCGTCATCCTTATCATCAGGATCATGTTTAGCACCACCCCATTTAATTTCCTTTGTTCTCTGGGATCGAAACCAAAAAAGGAAGTCCTTAGCAGTGATTTTAACAGCAGCCAAACCGCAAGTCTTTTCACCAAGAGTGGAGGCGCCTGGGTAGCCAGCTTCCACGAGACTATCAGTGCTTAAACCTGTGCTCCCACCGTGGTACTGAAGAAGCCATTCAGCTATATCTCTAATCTGTTCCTCCGTAGGGGTGACTCCAACCAACTGAAATTTCTTCTTGTAATAAAGAGCAGCTCCATCACATTTAACTAGATCCATTACATTTGGTGATTGAGTAACAATCCCGAAAGGAGCATCTCTCATTAGCATATCACATAGAACGGTTTGAATTTTCAAGATGTGCTTCTCCCTCTGTTGAGCCGCCAACTCCACTTCTTTGTGCATTTGGACACCGAAGACTTGAATCAAGAACTCACAGGCATATCTCAAGGGAAATGGAACAAACCTCGGGCTTGTGTGATGGCATACCACTAGACCCCACAATTTAGTTCCCTTCGGCTGATCACTCTCCATCTCACAATCATCCTCATCGATTGTCACAGACATCACAAGAGATGCAATGGAACCCATATTTGCCATATACTGTGCATGACAACCATGAGGAGATCTCAATGTCGATCCACCAAGACTCAGTGGCTGACTCAATCTGTTGACTTGAATTACTTTGACTGGAGGTGCCAAACAATCACATATCATCCTGACCTTGTTCTTCATAAAGAGGAACCTTGAAGCTTGTGGTATGTCAGTAGCTGGGTAGTGTAAATGAAGATAAGGTTCCAAGTCAGGTCTGTGACATTCAGCGACAACTTCTCCATGCTCATCCTCGTGAAATTTATAAACCATTACCCTGTCATAACCTGTCAAATCACTAACTTCTTTAACCAATACATCACATAACAGGGCTATGTTACCACTTGGCAAGGATTGCAATCTTGAGATGGCTTTGGCTGCAAGCTTATATGACTTCAATGCTCCAGCAGCAGTCACCGGCAAATCAGCTGGATTTACTGGTTCCAAATCTATTGCTAAACCCACATCAATTCGGTGCATAATGGCATAAAAGGGCTTACCTGAGGTTTTGCAATGAAGCAATATAGGATTGAGAAAATTTACTTCAGTAAATTTGGCTGCTTTCTGCAGGGAAGAAGCACCTGAAGACTGAAAGAGTGTTCGAACATCTGTTCCGAAACTGAGAGCATCTTTCTGTCCGATGTTTGGAACTGCAAGTGGGGCCAAGTCCAACATTTCTGGGGCATTTTCGCTATAGGCAAGAACTGTAAATGTTTCCTCATCAATGGCAATCATACACCCGAACGGCTGAATTAGCCTTCCTCGCTGCATCTTTTGGAGGTAAGAGGACACGGTGGGTGAAGGGACATTGCTAGTGGAACTTGAGATGTTGACAATTGAAGTTGAATAATCAAAATGATGCTCACACTGTTCAAAGTCCACATGAAGCTTTGCATCAATGGGGGTCTGTAAAATCATACGTGCTCCGTGTTTTGATCGAGCAGAGCTGCTCCTTGAACAGTTTGTCTTGTTCGTTGACTTTGATGACATCTCTCGAATCTCTTCCCACTCGTCTTCTTTCCTTCTTTCTCGACTAACTAATCACTCAATCCAGCATCTACAGATGGAAGAGCGCAGAAAAACACTTTAGAGCTCCGGGACAGGAGAATGCATCATACCCCCTTATTTGAGTATCCTCCATCAAATCCAAAAGCCAAGTTAACTTGTCTGCTATTTCTCTACCACCATCTGCTGATCCCATCCCTCACTACACAAGTTTAAAAGAGAGAAGAAACTCCCGGTTCAATTTCGAAAAACCATGAAGCCCTATGAAAGCATTGAATAGAAGGAGGGGGAATAACAGAGTTCTTAAGATTCTCTTATCAGCCTTAAAGTCCCAGAGGAAGAAGAGGGTAATAACCAACCGATGATACACGCACTTTTCAAAAGCAATTCAACGTCCTTATGAACTCATAGCAGATTATAACAACAGATTTATCTCCTCAACAAAAAAACAGCTCGACATCCAAGATTTAATTACTTCAGAAAACAAGCCAACCTAAATGGGTTTACTCTAATTCGACACTCATAGATGTTTTACTCGCCAAAGGTCCATGATCCAGGATAATTCACAAAATTCCAAGAACAAACAAAACAAATGATAAGTAGCAACGATTACGAATTCACAAAAATAACAAGAGACGATGGAGAGAGAGAGAGAGGTTTGACTGACCATCTAATTCGCAGCCTGCAGGATATGGATCAGTAACACGCGAAAGCGCGATAGCCGTGGATCAATAAGCTCCAAACATTACAATTTGACGAAAATAAGCAAAACTGCAGTGTATTCCCACATGGGTTGTTCTTCACAGCATCTTGGTCAATTTTTAATCTTATTTCTCAAGTTCTAAGCTGAAAGCCCCTTGTGTATTGCTTCTGCACCGCTATTGTAGCAGAATGGGAAACTGCGGACGAAATAGTTCGTGGGTTTACGTCAAGTAGTACCCAGCAACAAGCAATATTTGTCTAGGATTACATCTGTTGATTGATGTTGATTAACCAGAATCGGAGCATCAGAGCTCGATGTTGGTCAATGGCCACCGCGAATTATTTTAGGGCCCCTTCATATAAGATCCGCCATTCCAAAATTCAAATGCGAATAAATTTCTATCATTTGTAGTCGTTGTAGACAAGTACTCCCCACCTCGCAGTCTTTTGTTTGGCTTTTGGTAACTCCCCCCTAGTATTGGATATTGCAATTTACTTTGGAATTTGCAATGACTTTAATGGGGATTTGTAATTCTCTTTTAAAATACAAAAATCTTATCTTTCATGTTTCATTACTCCAGTTTCTGTAGATCAAATATAATAAAATATAAAAATAAAATTCCAAAATTTTATAAGTATTGTCTCGAACCCATAATTTCATATGATGAGTTAAATATTTAATAATTGTAGTAATTCATTTTAATAGTAAATGATAGTAAAAGATATCATTTTAAGCTTTTACAGTGATATAAAACTTGTGTTGTATAAAAATGTCTCTATGTTATTTGACAAAGTCAGTCCATTTAATACAAGATTGATTTCTCATGTTTCCAAAGTTTGCTCAGCCAGAGATCACGATGGTCGATGAATATGATCCCAGCAATTTCTGAAAGTTACTGGTCAGTTTACTCAAAATAGAGAAGTGGATACATCATGTGTACGTGTCACAATATGAGCCTAACATGAAGATGATGCAGATATCATGTGGTTTTGCTGCCACATGACAATTCAAGAAGCAGATGAGTGTTGGGAGGGAATTCATGGAAAAGGATACCGCCAATCGCCAGGTTGAGATCTAATGGGACGAAATTCTGTTGGTTAGATATGAGTTGTCTGTTTAAATTTGAATGGCTAAGATTTAACCTTAATGAATTATGGAAAAACTACATTTTTCTGCCTTTTGATTTTATTTTTAATAACAGAAAATCTAAAGTAGACGACTACAATGAAACAGATCGTCTCATGTTAATCCCAATAGAAAGTGATCTGCTTCTAAAATTGATGGCCTAACATTTGATAATTAAAGGGAAGGTAAAAAATGTAATACGTTATTGGTTTTACATCTTCCATAAACAAAGATAATTTATTATCATGCACGTACACATACTAATAAGTCAATCATTTTTTCATTAACTCAAACACCGTATATCATTTTCTTACAAATTTAGGGTGCATTTACGAAAGCGTAGCAATTTTTCTATTAGCGTCGGATCTCCAGAACGTAGTTTTTCGACTAATCCCGAGAATGAATTTGCCATCGACTAGGAGTTTCTTTCAAGTGCACTATCAGTAAATCAAAAGATAAATTTTTATATGATGATCACGAGAGAGTATGACCTCCAATTTGAACTGCGATCTAGGGGAGCAAACCCTCAACCTCATAGTGACAGGTTTTGCTACACTTTGTAATGGATTTCAAAGGCAATAAAAAAGAAAAGGAAAAATGAAAGGAAAAAGAAATAATAAATTTCATTAATGTGTTTACTTACCGTGAGGAATTAGAATTGGAAAATAATTTCAATGTCCTTGATGTGTTTATTAATAGTTAAGAATCAAAATCAATATTCATTCACCAAAATATCCCATACATGACTAAATAACACTTATTAATTAGGTTTTTAATATATATAATTTACATATTAAATAAATTACTAATAATTCAATTAGTAAATTTTTAAATTACTGATTAAGATATTTTAGTTTCTTAAAACATTTTTAATTTGATTATATTATAAATTACCAATTAAAATAAATTCGTAATAACTTGAATAATATTATTAAATGGAAGAATGCTTCAGCTGAGAATGGGATACAATTGCTCTAGCCTTTTAGAAAAGGCATTTATTTAATTTTGGAAAAGGAAGATGGCAATTTAGGAATATAATTAAATTTGAAAATTTTCACCAGACAAAGGAATCAAACTCCGAAACCGAAAGTAGGTGGCCGGAATTAAGTACCTATTGATCTGGATAAAAGTAATATTGAAATCAAAACTCGGATTTCCACGCATAGTTACTCACTTCTCGAGAATTGAAAATTGTACTTTCAATGTATCTAAACCAAAACAAAGTTACAGATGTCACAATTTTTTTGACAAAGATTAATATAAATAGATAATAACGTGAAATCTCGATAAAATAATAATAAAATAATATTTTTAACATAATTCGATTAATAGTGAAGTACAATATTAATTTATTTACTTACATTAATTAATAGTGAAGTGCAATATTAATTTATTTATTCTTTCTACGCATTTAATATTTTGGTTTTGGAGTTTGATTTGGTGAAAATTTTCAAATTAAATTATATTCCTAAATTACCATCTTCCTTTTCACACAATATCTTTTTTTTAAATATCCGTATAAAATAACAAACTCAATCTCCAAGAAATTTGAGGCATATATTTTAACATCAGGTTAATATCACAGTAAAATAATACATACCAATAAAGTATTTAAATCATCATATATTTGTTAATATCCAATCGTAGAAATAGAAATTAATCTCTAAAATACTATTTTAAAAGTTGGGAGGAGATGAAAATCATTTTTTGATAATTTTATTCATTTATTATTAACGCATTATCCAAAATAACCTTATAAGTTACATGTGACATTTAATAATTTATTATTTTTAAAATTATAATAAATTAATCAAGTAGGCATTAGTTTCAAAATTCATCATTAATCTATTTAATGGATTTTAAAAAAGTAATTAATAGATATTTTTAAGTTAATTTTAATTGATAATTTTGAATTAATTGTAGCAAGTTATTTGAGACGTCATATAGAGGAAACTCAACTGTGTACTAAATTTTTTTAACATAGAGGAAATGTAAATTATCTCTATAAAACTTAAATGCTAGAATTTAAAATATAATTCAATTATAACACACTTTTAAAAACTTCATTTATGCTATATTTTATATGTTAGTATAATCAATATGTGACAAGAATATCGTTGCCCAAAATTTACAAATAAAAAATTAAATTTGTAATATAAATGAAAAATCAAAACAAGCTAAAAACAAAACATGAAATGGATGATTTAATTCTAATGATGTCACATTTTCTTTTAAATTTGATAGCACATTCTACTATAAGCTATTTTTTTTTTGAGAAAATAGTAGAAAAAGACAGGTTTCAGGGTGAAGTTGCAAAAATGTCGAAAAAATTTTTATTTATAAAAATGTCCAAAATATGACCGTGGTAACTAATTGCTTTACCAAATTTACACAGTCGTAAGTAAATTATTTACTCTATTTTGGCCATTTTGCAATAAAAAAATTTTCTGGACATTTTTGCAATTCTCCCTTTCTTTTTCTACAATCATACATGTGACATAACTCTGTTGAATAATAATATGTCAGCAAATAACATCAATATAACATTTTTTTTATCTTACTCAAATAAATTTAAAATAAATATGCTGTTAAATATTTTTTTAAATTTGCATAAACACAACATGACTGTAAATAATAATTATAATAACAAATATAATAAATTTATTTATACGTATAACGCACGTATGCATTGACTAATATAAGAAAATACACACACACACACAAGAATTTTAAATAAAAGACAACGTGTACCATGCTTTAAACGCAATGTTAATGATAAGAGATTAGATCCCAAAAGGTATTATTATGAAGTGTGAGACAATAGGATCTCAATGAGATCAATTTAAAATAATGTTTCTACAGATGGTGGGTTTCGTGTCACCATACGTCGATGGACAGTGGTGGCGCCGAAGTGGCAGTGGCAGTGGTGGTGGGTGTTCTCTTTCAAAATTTTGAAAGATCGTATCTTGGTCATCGCACGTCCAAATTGGTTGGAACTTGGAGGGATATTAGTTGGTGATGAGACTACTGATGGTTCTGTGTCAACATACGGTAAAGGGCAGTGACGGCGCTTGAGTGGCCGTGACGGTGATGATGGTGGTTCCTTTTAAAATTTTGAATGATCATATTTTGATCACCGCTCATCTAAATTGATTTGAACTTGGAAGGATGACAGTTGGAGATGGAACAAATCTTTTGGATGGTTCTATGTCATCGATAGTCATCAAATGGCGGTGGCGTTAGAGTGGCAGTGGCTTTGGTGGTGGTATTTTCTTTTAAAACTTTGAAAAGACGTATCTTGGTCACCCTTTGTCCAAATTCGTTGAAGCTTAGAAGAATGATAGTTTTTTTTATATAAAGTTATTGGTGTAATGAATCAGTAGGTACACCAAGATATCTCAGCTAGGCTGACACCTCTGTAGCATCCTCGTCATTTAACCTGACACAACATATTATTAAAATAAAATAAAAAAAATCAATAAAAGAGAACATAAAGAAAAAAAATAGCAGAACCTAAAAGAATGTCTGTTACAAATATCATCGAAAATAAACGAAGAACAAAAATTCAGGACATTCCACCACCAAGTTTGAGTAACTATACTAGGGGTCCTAGATGCCAAACAATCTGCAACTCGGTTACATTCCCGATAAATATGAGTGACAATCAGTTCCATCTAATCATTTAAATTTAAACATCAATCTCAAGCAGTACGACAACGCCACGAAACCTTTCGAGATCTAAATTGAAGAATGGACACCACATAAACAGAATCACTTTCTAACCATAATTATCTCTATCTAAATGTTGAAGCATAAACGATCGCATGAATTACACCAGTTAACTCAACCTCTAAAGTAAAACATATGCCAAGGTGAATAACGTAACAACCCTTAACAAATCCTCTAGACGATATGAAAACACCTCCACAACGTGAAATCCCAGGACTATCAAAAGTCGCTTCATCTGTATTCACCTTAATCCAATCTGATGGAAGAGGACGCCAAAAAATTTCTAAGATATGCGGGACTGTAGAAGGACGGCCCGAAACATAAATTGTTGAAGTGTAAAAAACTCTTTCATTTAACTCTGCATCGTGCCAATCTTAAAGAAGTTTTCTTCACGAACTGAACGCCAAAGCAAGGCAAGAGCTTCAGCAAAAACAAGACTAAAAAACGGCTTGATTATGAAGGAACCACACCACCCGAAATACGGTAATAATAGAAGTCTTCCATAAAGTTTTCAATTATGTGCTAAAAGAGATCTTCATAACAGTCTATCAAAGATTTAAGAGAGTACCGTCAAGTTTGATTTCTTTCTTAAAAACACTAGATACGACATCTCATAGTCCATAAGAAAAGGCCATTCTATAAGTAGATGACGTGAGTCATCCTTCGTAGCACAACAAAGACAACACCGAGAAGGAAAAATATAGCCACGAGCACGCAACACAGAGTCAGTAGACATATTTCCATGGAACAAACGCCAATAAGGATAGATCGAGAGGGTGAAATAAATGGTTTCTGAATATGCTTACCCCAACTAACATAATTTCCAACCTCAATAAGAGAGACATAGGCAGCTTTACAAGAACTAATACCATCAAATAACGTGTCCAAGTTAACAAGTCTATGTTAGAGCTAACCACCATTCTTTCAATCTCAGAAATGAGTGCTGGATGAGAAGAACGAAAAGACACAGGCAGACGCCAACCATCAGGATCATTGTACACATCTCTCATAAAAACTCCAAAGAAGGATATAACAAATGATGATCATCAACGAAATCAATCAGCATAGTTCCCAATCAGTTGTCTATCTAAAAATGAACTTTAGAATGACGACCGATCAATCACCTAGACTCAAGCATCAAAGGAGTATAATGACATTTCAGGCTAGGCCAAACAGGAGAGGAAATATAGCATGACCTTGGTCAATAATCTTGTGTGAAGTAACGAGCATGAAGATAAATGAAAATCATAAAGTCCTCAGTCAACAACCAAGTTTTTTCAACATTTCCTTGTTTAAAATGCAAAGATCTTTGTTACCAAGACCACCTTTCTCTTTAGGTTTGCAGCAAAACTTCCAAGTCACTGGAACAGACTTACGAGTATCAACTAAACATGTCCAAAAGAAATTTATAACAGCAGTATTTAAATCTTAAAAGAGAGGAAGGCCAACTGTAAATTTGAAATGAGTGCAAAATAAATCTTGAACCACCTTGGAGGAATGATAGTCGGTGATGAGACAAATCTAATGGTAGATTTTATGTTGGTGGTGAAGGATCGGTATGGCACCCCTTTGTTAAGGGAAAATAATTTAAAAGGAAATATTTGAATATTTCAAAAAATAAATTGCTTGAACAATAATAATTGATAAAACACTAAATAAACAATCAAGCAATAAAAAGATAATTACATAATTATAAATGTGTGGAAACTTAAATGCGTAGAAAGAATAAATAAATTAACAGCGAAGCAGAATATTATAGCACGATTAAGGTAAGCGTAAAGAAACAATAGTGTGAGAATTAAATAAAAGCATAAAATAAAGAGAGTATAGGGAAGAGAGATGACCAAAAATATTTTTATATGGTTCGGGAAACCTTCCCTGCGTCCACGTTTCAAGGATCCCCTTGAAGATTTTTCCCAAACAATCTTCTTATGGTGAAGACCAAATCTTTTTCAAAGCAGCTGGTCGAGATCTTCGAATCTCTTACAAAGTTTATCACTCTCCCAATGAGTAGATTTCTTAATTTTTTGCTCACAGTTTATACTAACTCCTATCTAGAAAATATCTCAAAGAATCGCTCAAATACAAGCCTCTCAAAATAATATAATATTACAAGTTTCGTTGGAGAGGTGTGGATGAAGAATGGGAAGGGGATGACTTTTTATAGGGAATTTTAGATTTAGACCGGTCCAAACCGGTTTGAGAAACCGGAAGGACCGGTGCTAGATTTGGGGAATTATTCCCAAAGTAGCAACCGGTTGATCTGATTCCCATTGGTGGATCCGATTTTGAAACTTGGAAAGAAAAAGTTTCCTTCTGTAGAAATCGATCCATCCGGTCTCAAATCGGTGGATCCGGTTTCAATAGTTGTTTCTGAAATTCCCTCCAAAGAGGAGCTAGTTTTGACACACCAGATTGATGGTGAACCGGCGCGTTACATTTTTCACATGTTATGTCTGATTCAGTCTTTTATGGTCTTGTTCATGAGCGATCCGGTCTGGTTCCTTATTCATTGAAGCATTCTGAGTTCAACCAACTTTGTTTCAGGTCATTTGGAGTTCATTTGTTATGCTTCGTGCCCTTTGTAAAATATCACGCGTATCTCGTCATGTACGGTTTTGTTTGCTATTTATTGTTCTTACATAAATACTTAAGAGTAAGTGTATTCAATATGATTTTCACTTCACTAAGGATCCACACACTTGATAAAATATTTGTCTACATTTTATTTGTCATCATCAAAATTATCACCTTGACCAGGGTCAACAATCTCCTATTTTTTAAACAATTGATTACAAAAAAATATTAACTATAAACTTCTTATATACATATGCAATAATAATTCTAAATTTTCAAAATTTTCGAATTTCTCCTCCTTTTGTAATTAACTAAATTTATCCCCCTTTGAAATCATAAAAAGAATTAAACATGCAATTTGTTAAAATACTCTCATTTTCATAAAAAAAAATCTTTTGGTTTTTGAAACAACTCTTCCTTTTCTTTTCTATCAAAACTAATTTTTTATTTAAATGATGATTTTTTGTAATGTCAGAAACGCATTATACAATTCTTCATATGCATAAAGGATATCATCATCATTATCACATACATCAATATGAAAATTTATACTATTTGAATCAATAATTTTTTGAACAAAATTCCTTCTTTGAAAGGATGCCATAGCTCAAGATGGTAAAGTCTTACTAATTTGAGTACTCAACTCTGATACCAATTGAAGGATCAGTATGACACCCCTTTATTAAGAGAAAATAGTTTAAAAGGAAATATTTTAATATTTCAAAAAATGGATAAAATAAAAAATAAAAAATCAAGCAATAAAAAGATAATTACACAATTAAATAAATATGCGGGAACTTAAATGCGTAGAAAGAATAAATAAATTAATAGCGAAGCGGAATATTAAAGCATGATTAAGGTAAGTGTAAAAAATAAATAGCAAGTTAAAATAATAGTGCGGAAATTAAATAAAAGTAGAAAATGAAGAGAGTATAAGGAAGAGAGATGACACACAATATTTTACGTGGTTCGGGAAACCTTCACTACGTCCTCGCTTCAAGTATCCCTCTTGAAGATTTTTCTCAAACGATCTTCTTACAGGTGAAGACCAAACCTTTTTCAAAGTAGCTCGTCGAGATCTTCGAATCTCTTACAAAGTTTCTCACTCTTTCAAAGAGTACTCTCTCAATTTTTCGCTCACAGTCTATACTAACTCCTCTCTAGAAAATATCTCAAAGAATCGCTCAAAATACAAGTCTCTCAAAATAATAAAATCTACAAGCTTCGTTGAAGAGGTGTGGAGAGGTGTGTATGAAGAATGGGAAGGGGATGACTTTTATAGGGAATTTTGGATCTTGATCCGGTCCAAACCGGTTTGAGAAATCAGAAGAACAGATGCTAGATTTGGGGAATTATTCCCAAAGTAGCAACCGGTCAATCTGGTTCCCACCGGTGGATCTGATTTTGAAACATTGAAAGAAAAAGTTTCCTTCTGTAGAAACCGGTCCATCTGGTCCCAAATCGATGGATCCGATTTTAACAGTTATGTCCGAAATCCCTTCCAAAGCGGAATCGGTTTTGACACCGGATTGATGGTGAACCGGCCCGTGATATTTTTCACATTGTTATGTATGGTTCAGTCTTTTTTGGTCTGGTTCATGAGCTGTCCGGTCCGATTCCTTATTCATTGAAGCGTTATGGGTTCAGCCAACTTTGTTTCAGATCTTTTGGAGTTCATTTGTTATGCTCTGTGCCCTCCGTAAAATATCGCGTGTATCTCGTCACATACGATTTTGTTTGCTATTTATTGTTATTGCATGAACACTTAAGATTAAGTGTTTTCAACATGATTTTTTCATCATTAAGGACCTACACACTTGATAAAATATTAGTCAACATTTTATTTGTCATCATCAAAATTGTCACATTGACTAAGGTCAACAGGTGGAAGTTGCTAGACAATAACAGTGGTGATAGTCTCTGTCTTTTAGTTCTTTCCTTTTCCCTTCCATACCCCCTCCTTTTCCTGAATTTATCCTATATTTATGGGGAAGAAAGTTCAACATATCTTTGTAGAACAGGGAGGAGATCAAGGAAGAAGGATGCTTTTAAGTTCTAAAATGTTGTTATGTCGACCCATATGTGGCTGGCATGGAAGACTCCTATTTTGCTTTGTTATCAGAGATTATTTTTAAAAACAGGTTTAATTTAGGCTATGTTTATCTTTATTTGACAAATCAATTACTAGAAACAATATATCAAATTTAATCAATTTAGCTCATCCATATTAGATTTAAAAAAAAAAACAAAATCACATCTTGTGGGAGAACAGTTCAAGGTTCAAAATTTCCAAATATATTCTTTATCTTTCGTTTTTTTAATTTTATTTTCTATACTTAAAAACTAAAAAAATGACATAAGAAAATTTATAAAAATTCGAGCGGAATCGCGTTATCTAGTGTTATACTTCCAAAGTTCCCATAAAGGTGAGAACATCCTCCTGCACTGCATGGTTTGCTCTCATTTGTCATTTAAAGAGATATCTTTTCTATTGCTAAGGAATGCAAAATCGCTTGCAGCCCATGCAGGGCTACGTGATTGACATTGTGATTCCGGACAAGGACAGCCCATGCAGGGCTACGTGATTGACATTGTGATTCCGGACAAGGACAGCCCTTGCCTTTGAATTCCAGTGGTACTGCCCAACTGCTACAACCCATCATCTGCTAAACTCACAATTTTCTCACGTGATTGACATTGTGATTCCGGCACTTACCAGAAAAGTCTGAATTGTTTCCAATCATCTTAGCTGTCGTGGTGAGATGCTAAAGCAGTTCTAGTTTAAGCTTTACAGATCTTGCCTTCTATCACGGCTATATAACTCACATGATTCTCGAACCACCTGACATTCTTGCCAAGACTAGATGCTATAGAGTAACTAGTAAGAAAGGAGAAGCTAAAGCAAATAAACTGCTTCTTAATTCATCTCCTTGTCGATATGCTAAATCAGTCCAAAGTTTTACATCAGAAAAAATATGCAGAAACCTAATAGTAACCAAGAACTATGCAGAACCATGCAGAAAATAATGTCGAGTACGACAGAGGGAAATATTGATTTCATTTGAGGAATATTGTAAGATAATATCCATGAAATTTTGTAAGTTACTACAAACAAACAAAGACGAATTCATCATCAAGTATAACAAGTTACAAAAGTTTGACTCAAAAACCGAAAAGTTTCAACCTTCAGTAAGATGAAGCTACATCTGAGGAATGATATATACGGGCGAAATTTACGCATAACTGACGATCCCTTTTATCCCCCCAACCTCCCCAACCTTTAAAGCCTGCTTTATACCCTGGCTGATTCTTATACACTCTCACATCCCACTCTGTATTTATGTTCACAACTTTATCCCTCTCTTTGACTTCAATGTTAACTGAACCATTATCGATACAAGCTTGTTTTTCTCCCTGACCTTGATGCAAACCACATTTGCCAAAATGAACTGCACTGGTCCAAGGTCCTCTCAAAGAGTAAACAGGGCTGCCAAATGAAGGATAAACAGTTGCCCACATCGTTATATCCCAATTGTAATCATCAAAGTAACAAAACTCTTTTGCCTTGTTATGAATTTTCCTCCAAACTGTCTTATTAAAGGAATAACCAACATTTCCCATTCTCTCCGCGATTAAATAATTACTACCTTCTCCTCTTGAATTCACATCACAAGGTGCAAGATTAGCAGCATAGCAATCGGGACATTTCTTAGGCTTGAGTGAAGTAAGCATCTGCATGTTCCGATATGCATTTGGAAATATGAAGTGGTCTTCCTCGATGAAAAGTATATGACCCGAATGGCCCTGTGTCTCCTTTAGTCCATCCCACACCGTGTTCATCATCCACCACCAGTGATGCTTTAGTGAGACAATCTTAGGAGACCGGTGGTTTCCATACTGATCGGGATTCCCACGGCAGTGTTTTTCTGAGCTATCATCTTTGTCCTTGCAATCTGAAGGAGAAACGCCTGGAAAGCTATGGCCAAAAGCGTGAGGGGAATAAGGAGCAAACATCTGTTTCACTTGGCAAAATCTGATGCCTTGAACAATCTTGTTCATTTCTTCAAAGTACCCATCATGGCTAACTATCAGTAAAGTTTCGCTTATTCCTACAACTCTCGACAGGCTCTCTACAACTAACTTAAGATATTGGGGCCTGTTGTGTACGTATAAAACAATTGGTATGTGATCCTTGGCTAGAATCTGGTATCGATCCCTATTTCTAGGAGGTAACTGGTTTAGCCTTTCCAATCGAATTGACAACTGATTCTGCTTAGGAAGGCCAAATCTTGCATTAGAATGTGAAAAATTAAAACTATAATTCACATCCTCTTCTATTTCATCTTCTGAAGAAAATTTTGCAAGTGAATCTCTTCCAAGGAAATATATTAATAGCATAACCCCAAACAGTGTAATAAGAACTACAGACGAGAAACGCCTAAACGCCGTGGCTTTCAGCCGGGATTTATGATTAGTAGCCATGGAAAAAGTACGAAGTATCAAACAACTCTTAGCAAAGCTACAATTATAAAGTCCATAGATTCTTCACAGCTCAGAAAAATAAGACCCAGTAATTCGCCAATGGATTGAAACCATAACAGAGCTAAAAATCAAAGCTTCAGCAGATCATAATAGCACAGAATGAATTAGTAAAAGGGTGGATATTAATAACCTCCATAGAAAGATTAATGCATTCAAAACTTCTTCTACTTGAAACCCATGGAGGAGAGAAGCTCTTAGCTGGACACAACCAAATCTAACTGATTCCAACCAATAAACTTCGGTAGCTGGAGAAGGGAAACGAAAAATCCTTACAACAAGGGTTATGAAGAAATGAGATTAAAAAGGGAGAAAACAAACAAATGGGTTGGCGAGGAATCCATCAATTGATCATCAGATGGATTCTTCAGAAGGGAAACAGCTAAGAGATCTTCGGCCTGGATTGCGTGTTTGACTGAGTTGAAGACCATAACAGAACTGAGTAAACAGAGGACTAGGAGAGAAATTTCGCGAGAATGGCTTTGGATTTTGAAGGTTGAAAATTTGTCAGTTTTATGGAGTTGGGTTTTGGGTATTAATCAAATGTCTGAAACTTCAAGGGGAAGGCTTTGTTTGGTGAGGGAGATTGAATCTGGATTTTGATGAGGAAAATTGATGAAGTGAGGTCAACTGGAAGGGCAAAATTGTGATTCGCTAAGCTTCACTGTTCTTCATAAACGGGTCTAGTGGCCGTGGGAAAGGTTTGATGGCCACGACTAAACGGGCCATATAAGCTTGTTCTTTGTCCAAAGAAAGCTTGTTCTTTAATAATGGGATTAAATCATTATCACGTAATTTATAACTATTTTAAATCTACCCAGTTACATTTATTACAAAACCAAATTCCACAATCCAAAAGAGTGGTTTTTTTATAGAAACAAAATAATATTTGACAATTATGCCAGCACAAATTAAGATAAATAAAATTACTGACATAATTTTAATGGTCGAATTTGACAATATGGATTAGAATTTCCTAACTTTATTAAAATGAAATTTATATATATATATCTATATTTATATTATATTAAAATGAGCTTAAACTGAACGTTTGATTTCTCGATCTTTTAAGCCTATTTAAAACATCAAGTTAGATATTTCACCAATTTTTTATTTGTTTTATTTACATAATAAATTTTATAAATATTTCATGAATTAAGTATATTTCAATAATATTGTGTAGTTGGGAACGTGAATAATGTCCGCAAAAACTAATTTTAAGAACACGAATAGTTTACATATTTCTTGTTACTGATTTGTAAATTTATATTATGTAATATTTATAATATTAGCAACATTAAAATTTATATAAATGAATTTGAAAGATACATTAATATATTTTTCAACAATTTATTAATGATATAATAATTTCTTAGAAATGTGACAAATTGATAAAAATAAAATCATTTTCTATACATTTAAAAAGTAATGTTATATAATATAATTTCAAACATCAGATTTTTAACTTATCACATCTTACATTATGTACACTATATTCTAATACCAAAACTTGTAATATATATAATATCTAAAATATGTATTCTATAATTTTTAACGAGCCAATAGATTATTCATTTTATATATGATGTACACGGCATATTATTTGGAGAGAGTCACATGCTTTTTAACGAGAGAGTTTGATTGCTATTTTATTTAATTTAATGTACAATATAGATTTAATTTCGTAAATACTAAAAATTAGTACATCTTATCTTACTTTATAAAAAAATGAATATGCTTATATTTTTTTTATGTTGTTAGAGAATTAACAAAAAAAAACACTAGATTTATTACGTGCAATGCACGCATATTTATAGTAGTTAAAAAAAGTGAACACAATTACACTAATGTGATATGTGAAAAATAAGTAGAAAAACTTTATTATTGATTATAGAATTAGTTTCAAATAGTACGTCGTAATCTAATTTATAATTTATTAACCCTAAGGCCTGTTTGTAGGAAGTAGTTTTGATCAATGACATTTGATTTCTATGGCATTTGATAATATTTTCACGTTTATCATAAAAAAATTGTTTTAATTTCCTGCATCTCTAGTAAAATAGATGTCTTCAATTCGAGGACATCTAAAGCCCTAAAAAAATTAATAATAAATTTAATTCTCCAAATTGTATATCTAGTTTACTTATGATGATTCCATTTTTTTTTTTCATTTTTTTATTTTCTCCTTTAATTACGCACTCTTTCTTTATATGTAATATTTTAACCGACTCGCAATAGAGACATCTCACATAAATATTTACTTAGGTAATTGTATTTTAATTGTTTATAGAATATTAGAAAAATTTAAATGTCTCTTGCATGTTTATTTAAAGGATAATAGAAGTTTAAAAAAATTAAGGGTGTTAAAAATTGTCCCGAATCGACCGAACCGAACCAAAAATGACTGGTTTGGTCGGTTCTTTATATGTGTTCGGTTCGGTTCAGTTTCAGATAAAATGAGAGAGCTGAAATTTTGATTTGGTTCGAAATTTTGGTATCTTCGAACCGAAACATTAAATTCATATTATTTTTTATTTTTTATATATAATTTCTTATAAAACCAAACCGAATCGAATTGAACTGAAATAAAATTTTAATTTTATATTACCTTTTTCAATAATATCATTTAAAATATTTAGAAAATATTTTTAAATAATAATACCAAACCAAAACACACGGTTCAGTTCGATTCTTTTAGCATGAACGGTTCGGTTTGGTTTTATCGCTGAACAGAAGTTTCGGTTCAGTTAGGTTTTTCGTCAAAAAAATCATCCGAACCGAACCGTGAACACCCCTAAAAAGAAATATTAAACAATAGTTGAAGGGGAGAACTGTACAAATAGCCCATTTCCTAGCTCAAGTTGCAAAAATGTCTAGATTTTTTTTTTGCAAAAAGGCCAAAATATGGTAAATAATATATTTACTACTGCGAAGTTTGGGTAAATAAATTACTTACTGCGGTCATATTTCGGCCATTTTTGCAAATAAAAAAAATTTCGGCAATTTTTGCAACTCCACCTCGAAACCTGTATTTTCCGTAGTTGATTTGCTTATTTGGAACTAAGAGCAAATGGAGAAAAAGAATCACTACGTTAGTCTCGGACACAGATCCTAACCGTTCATTTTCAAAACGGATGACCATGATTCAACTACGGAAGAAGGGAAAAGAAAATGAAAAAAGAAAACAGAAAAAGGAAAAGTTTTCTGACACCCCGTTTAACGTGTACCATTAATCTCGGTCGTCCGTTTCGTAATTTCTCTAACATAACCCTCTCCTGTTGGATCCCCAACATGAGGGGATCTATTCCCGTTATTCTGAGTGGTATATTTGACTATCAAATACGGTTACTTTACATTTATAGTAATATGTGTGATATTTTCAAATGTTATGAAATATGATAGTCTTACATTTTAGGACATCTAATTTTATTAAGTAATTGCACTAAATAGACACATTTTGAAAGTTGAGTTAAGAGATATGACGTCACGTCATTAACCAGTTGTTGATGATTTTCTAGTTGATGATTTTCTAGTTGATGATTTCACCCTTCATTGACAGATTTAATCATATGATTTTTAGGGCCATTTCACTTTATGAGATATCACTATTTTAGAGAATATCAGGTTATACTATCATTAATATATATTCTTTTTAATTTAAATTGAATTAACAATAATTGTTTGTTTTGGTTACCTTTTTTTAGTGAATTTCGGTTATGGAAATTATCTTTTCCAAAACCATGAAATTCCCTATGAATTTCCAGCTTTGTTTGAAGGAAATTCAACATCATTTTGACAAGTTTTGATTTACCATTGCCATGATGCTTCCATTAATGTGATATTGCCATCCAGATTTTCAAATTCATTTGGAGGAAAATCAACATCATTTTGATTACATTCATTCTACATTATCTTGAGACCAGCATAAAACTTTATGTGTGCAAGTCTGTGAAGAGAAATTTGGGTTATTCGGTTTTTCTATTCATTCACATTCTATATGTTGGTCGTCACGGCGCGTGCACGGCGGAAGCGTGGAGGCGCGTGACCTTTTAAAAAAATTAAATTTTTAATAAAAATCGAATCTTTTTCAATCAGTCAGAATTCGTTATATAGTTATAAGTTAAATCTACAACATACAATGTTAGGAATCATATACCTCTTGCAGTGTATATTAAGTGTCCTTGCAAAAATAGATCGATCATTCATTCCAACGATCAGTAGACTCCGAGATCCACACTAAGATCTTCTAAGCCAATCCTCAATGCACTAGGATGTGTGTGGGCACGCAAAATATTACAAGACACCCTTTTTGTCTCTAGATGTTCTCAACACATGAGATCTAGAGATTTACTGAGAATGACTTTAGTGAGACGATTCTCTAAAAGAACGTGATTATTATTCTTTTAGAGATTTGATTAACGTTTAATCACAGAAGAAAAAATCTCTGACATCAATCGTGTTCTCAACTCAACTCTTGATTGATGAACTGATGATCTGATCAACTGATTATCTCCTATTCTTTCAACCACTTAGGCCATTAGAATAATATATGTATATATTCTAGATAATGGTGTATCAGATTTTTAGTGATAAACTGAAATAATATTTAATTATAAAATTACCGATTACAGTGTCACATGGCACTGCAGTGTGCCGTGAGCCAGCACAGTGCCTCACGACACCACTGTAGTGTCATGTGGCACTACAATGTTGCACACTCACTACTGTAGTGCCACGTGGCACCCCTGTAGTCCATTTTAATTTCTGACACCCTATCAGTGATTGACACGCGGCAATGACTGCGAATTAAATATTTATTTTAATAAAATAATTATTTAGATATCCTTTAATCCTGAAAAAACCCTCAGATCCAAGAACGAAACCTAACAACGCATTAGATCGTGCACAAACAACAATTTTAAACCCTAACAATGCCATTTTCGTCATGCAATGAAGAAAAATGTGCTGAAAAAGATAATAGGGCAAGCCCCCGATGAATGCCGAAGAACAATAGAGCGCCAAAGAACGACGAGTGAAGGCCGCCGATGAACAACGAGAGGTGAGGAACTATGTTCTAAACCCTTGACACTTCAACTCGCTTCGGGGAAAGTATGGGCAGAAATGGGTCAAATTAGGGTTTAAGATGGAATAAATATGACGGTATTTTCGTAAATAAAATAAAATTTAGGGTAGTTAGTAAGTTTTTTTATACTATAGAACTATGACAAGTTTCTTACACTGTCATTATAAAAGTTAATATGACAGCCCAAAAAAATTAGTTATTATAGTATATAAGACATTAATGATAGATAAAGTTTGAGCTGTCATCTTATTATCTAATAATAATTTAATTATCTAATTTCACAAATGAGATATTCTGTCTCTTATCGATAATTATTTATATATACATAATTTCTGATAATTATATTTAAATATATAAATAATTCAATTAATTAATTATTAATTAATTAATCAAACATAATTATCTCATAATTATGTACTTACCTCAGAATAAAAAAATTTTCTACAAGTCAGTCATTTTATCATGTCCTGAAATACTCACACCCTAGACAACGTAGTATAAAGGTGACATGGAGACCATGAACCTATAATTGTAAGCTCTAATAAACCAGATTATTACTTCAACTCTATAATTAAATAATATTATTTATTAATTCCATTATTACTCCACTATAAATATGAAATTGCATTCTTAGATATTATAGAATGTATTTATAGAGTATTCTCATGTAGTCCACTGACATAATCATTTCATGTAGTTCTGTCCTCCAATTATTGGTCGTAAATTAGAACTGATCAAAATTATCGTTTTACCCTTCAAATTACCTCTTGATCCTTAAGTATCATTAATCCACTAGTGAATGTCTAATTTATAATCTTATTATAAATTTGAGCTCAATAACCATTCAGTTCTAGAACTAATACTTAAGGGAACCAATATATGATCTGTTAGGAAAACTTAGATTTCAAATCTTGTAAGGTCAAGTCCTCAGCCATTCACATTACTGAATCTCCAAAATAAAAGTCACAAGCCTGATTAACAAACAAACCTTAATGAGTGAATCAAAAGATCCAGTAGACATGCATATGAGTTTATGACTAATCAGGATTCAGGCTGATCTACATATGATAATCGAATTGATGTGTATTAAACCTTTATGATAAACGACACGTTAATAAATATATTAATTCACATCGGTCTTGTCATATATAATATTATTATGTAATGTACCTTTACTAAGATGTCTATCCATATCAATGATTCGGATCTAGATCACACGCATTCATAATGCTTAGTGAACCGTACTGGCAATCACTCATTAAAGATTTCATATTTTAATATGTTGTTGACAATTTTATTCATTATCTATGATCTTAATCATATCGTACTAATACAAGATCATAGTCTCATTAATGAATATGAAATTTTCAGATATTTATATAAATTATTCAACAATAATTTAAAAGAACAATTATAAGAAAAATGTAATCCTCTTTAAATTTCATATCAAAATGTTAATACACATGCTTTAACGGCATAACCCATAACAATCTCCCACTTGCCCTAAACCAAATATGACATCTCTCTTAATCCTATGTTTTGCACATGACCCTAAAACAACTTCGTAGGAAGTGTCTCTGTCAATGGGTCAGCCAGGTTCTGTCCCAACGTACAGTTAGAGTCAGATTCTGACCCAACATTATCTTCATAATAGTTATATCACCTCGATGTATGACTCAGATGTCGACTTTCGACTATCCTCATCTGATTCCTTATCAGTATATCTAGTGCGATTTAGGTCTCCACCTGAACAAAAAAACATATAATTTCTCATTCTCCTAAGATACTTGAGAATGTGTTTTACTGTAATCCAATGTTCCAAACCCAGATTTATTTGATAATGGCTGACAATTCTCACTGCGTAACAAATGTCCGGTCTCGTACACAACATGACATACATGACACTTCCAATTGCTGAAGTATAGGGAACATTTATCATATCCTCTTTCTCATAAGGTGTCTTAGGACATTGTTCCTTGGAGAGGACAATTCCATGTCTGGTAGGTTGTGGATCTTTCTTGGAACTCTCCATAGAGAATCTTTCCAGCACCTTATCAATATAAGATGCCTGAGAAAGTGCTAAGAACTTGTTCTTGCTATCCCTTAGGATTTAGATGCTTAGAACATAGCTCGCTCCTCCCAAATCTTTCATTTGAAATTTCTCAACTAACCACTTCTTTACCTTTGACAAAGTTTCTACATAATTCTCAATTAGTAGAATATCATCAAGATAAAGAACTAAGAAAACCACTATCATATCTTTGGTGTATTTATAAACATAGGCTTCGTCAACATTTTACTCGAAGCCATAAGACTTTATAATGTCATCAAAGGTAAGAGTTCCAGGATCTATATGCTTGCTTTTAATTCATACATGGATTTAAGTAACTTGAATACTTTCTGATCTTGCATGTTTTGTATGAACCTTTCTGGTTGCATCATATATATGTTTTCTTCAAGACAATCGTTCAGAAAAGTTGTCTTGACGTTCATTTGTCATATCCTATAATCAAAAATAGCGGCTATGAATGGATTTTAGCATGGCCATAGGGGAGAATGTGTCTTCATAATCGGATTGTCCCTAATGTTTTAACTGTCAACTCTCAAAACGACCCCGTCATCTGCCAGCTCCCTTGAGGGATCAAGCATATGCAAAGATGAACATGTATGGTTAGTGGTTCTTGAAGCAAGTATCTAGGATGACAAATCATATTCCATTAAACAAGTTTCGAGAACAAGTAAATCAAATTTGCCTTTCTTTTTCAGCTCAGAGAGATACTTGTTACAGTTTCTCTTCCAATGACCTTCAACCCCACAGTGGAAACACTTTCCTTTGGCTTGCTGTCTTTCTTATTCTTCTTGGCTTTCAGCGGTGTCTTGGCTTCATTTACTTTTTTGTTCTTACTTTTGTCCTTACCATTGTTCTTCTTCATTTTCTTGTTCTTAACAATATTGGAAGAAGGCTTTAGCTCGACAACATTTGCCTCGCCCTCTTTGATCATTCTAAGGTTGAGTGACTTAAAAGTCTACAGTTCATTCAACAATTGGGCCATGTGAAATTGTAATTTGTTCATAACATAGTTAGTCATGAACGTAGAAAAAGATGGTGTGAACGACTCTAGTATGATGTTAACTTGAGTATGCTCATCAATGGTCGCCCCATGTATTTCTTCCTCGTACATTATGTTGATCATGTTCAAAACGTGTTCTCGAACAGAAGTACCCTTTCTCATCTTAGTTATCATATAACTGCTAGTGGCCTCATGACGACTTTGATCGGACTGCTGTCTAAACATTTCCTGTAAGGATTTCATAATCTCATAGGCAGTCTCCATGCTTTCATGCTTGGTTCTCAAAACATCATTCATGCTCATAAGCATGTAGCACTTCGCCATGTTGTTTGATATGATTCAAGCATCATATTTGTCCCTAACATTCTTAGAGGCGTTAGCAGCGGGCTGCTTAGGACATTTATCAGTAAGAACGAACTTATGTTTCTTACAAATCATCATTAAGTTCATATTTGATTTCCAACGTACGAAATTATCACCATTCAATTTCTCAAGAGCGAGTAAAGTAGTAACATGGTTGCTCATGGTAGACATAATATTGATAACTGGAATTTAAAATATACATGATTCAATATTATTGATAAATATCTAGAATTCAAAAAGTAGACGTGATGCATGAATGCAATCATAATAAACACATAAATTTAGCATTTAGTAATCACGATAAAATAACCCAACAATTAATGTGTCGTCTTAGGGTCGATCAGTTAACCTCAGACTGTCTATGAGACATTCTCATCCTTATTAATTAAAACTTAAAATATATAATATTTTCTCTTTTAACAATAAGGTATCGCTTGTCGGTTAAGCCATAACTATTCATATGAAAGCTTAATTGTGACTTTGTAAGTAAAACCAATCATTTCAGATTTCCTGACTTCATTTAGAATATGCCACCTTAGGGTCGGTCAAAACTAAACTACATCACTTCCTCATATCTTCGTAAGAAGTCCAATCTTGGTATTGGTACAGCTCGAAACCTTCTTTAGGAGAATGAAAACAAAGCCATCTCGAGACCCTCACTGCACCTCACGGTGTTGTACTAATGATGGAGACCATAATTTACATTGACACGTCAACCTTCTCCCACTCACTATTTTAGGATAATGTGTTTCTATTTTAACTAATTAATTACTAGTTAAAATAATAACCCTATAAATATTTAATTATCAGTTAATCTAATCTCATTGATCTAAGTTCATTTAACTTTCTGAAGCGCCTAAGTCATAATTAGGTGAATTTAGATTAACTAATTAATTATATTCATCAAACTTTAATAAAACTCTTTTACTAAAGTCGGTTAACCTAAATGTTACTATAGCATTTAGTGTGATGTGATTACCAAGTTTTAACTAGTTAAAACCTAGCAGTTTACATGCCATTGATTTCATAAAGTAATACATATAAACATATTAAGACAATCCTAATAAATCATATTTCTAGAGATGAGATGCATGATTAAATAAAACTGTGTGAGATTTTCATGTATGGCATGCGATCGACTATGCATGGACATGTTATCAAACATAACAATTAAACAATTAAATAAAATAATAATAGACCAAGTGACTATTGAATATTTTTAAATTACAACCCTTGAAATAAAAAAATAAAATTACAAATCGAACTTCAAGAATACAAATTTCTCAAATATTGCATTCTCCTCCTGATGTCCATCTTCATAATCTTCAAATTTTGAATAAAACCATTTTAATTAGAAAAACTATTTTTCTTAATTAAAATAATTTCTATAATTATCCCTTTTAATATAGTTGACTTTCTCTTAGTCAAATAAGCACTTTATTTGATTTGGTCAAACTTAGGTCAAACTCAATCAACCTATTAATTTTTAATATTCATAAAATCAAAAATTAATAATTAATTTTAAAATTTAAATCGATAATTAAAAGAGTTTGGATTTTAATGAAACAGCTAAGTGAAAGAAGTTTGTTGCATGGTTTGTTGGAAATTTTTCTAAAACGTGACAACAGTTGTCACCAACGATAAGACTCTTCAATCGTCATCCATCACCACCACTGCCCATCTCAACACCAATAGCAGCCTGTCGTGCTGGGCAACACTGTTCACTTCCATCAGAAAAGTAAATTTCTGACGTGAACATTGTTTACGCGGATGAACATTATTTTCACGTGAACAGTAAATTCTGTCATTTGTCTCGTGCGTTCTTCGTCTTCTCGCGTTTGGAATAATTACAATAATATTCAAAATAAAATTACAAAAATTCCTACGTCTCAATTCGGCTTACACAAGATATAGAAAAAATTAAAACAAAGTATAACCCAATAATCACCATACCATTTACAATCAATTATTTTTCATATATTTAAAAACACAGCCATCCATCATCATACATATCTCATATTATATGAATAATGTAAGAAAATCCACATAACATTTAACATATAAATACATAAAAGACTGTCCTGATACTACCCTGGTCGTCGTGGCGCGTACGCGGCGGAAGTGTGGAGGCGCGTGGCCTTTTAAAAAAAATTGAACTTTTAATAATAATCAAATTTTTTCATAAAACAAAACTTGCGCAACGCCACGATAACCGAATAAAAAATTTAATTGAAAACTCTTTTTCAATCAGTCAAGATTCATTATATATTTATAAATTAAATTTATAACATACATGGTTAGGAATCATATACCTCCTGTAGTCTATATCAAGTGTCCTTGTAAAAACTGATCGATCATTCGTTCCCACGATCTTTCAAGTCAATCCTCAACTTACTAGGATGTGTGTGGGCATGTAAAATATTACAAGACACTTTTTTCTGTCTCTAGATGTTCTCAACACATGAGATTTAGAGATTTACTGAGAAATACTTTAGTGAGACGATTATCTAAAAAACGTGATTATTATTTTTTTAAAGATTTGATTAACGTTTAATCATAGAAGAAAATCTCTCTGACACCAATTATGTTCTAAATTCAATCTCTTGATTGACGAAGTGAGGATCTCCTATTCTTTCAACCACTTAGGCCATTAGAATGATATCTGTATATATTCTAGATAATGACTTATCAGATTTTAGGAATAAATTGAAATAATATTTAATTGTAAAATTAACAATTGCAGTGGGACCTACTGTAATTGTGGACAACTACAATGCCAGCCGTGAGCTAGCAAAGTGCCTCGCGGCACCACTGATATTGCTTGCTGGTCATCACGACGCGTACGCGGTGGAAGCGTGGAGGCACACGACCTTTTAAAAAAATTAAACTTTTAATAAAAATCGAATATTTTAATAAAACAAAACTTGCGCAACGTCATGATAACAAAATAAAAACTTTTATTGAAAACTCTTTTCATATACCTCTTGTAGCCTATATCAAGTGTCCTTGTAAAAATCGATCGATCCTCCGTTCCCACGAAATCATTTCAACAATCAGTAGACTCTGAGATCCACACTAAGATCTTTCAAGTTAATCCTCAACGCACTAGGACGTGTGTGGTCACTTAGAATATTACAAGACCCTTTTCTAGTCTCTAGATGTTCTCAACACATGATATCTAGAGATATACTGAGAATGACTTTAGTGAGCCAATTCCCTAAAAGAACGTCATTATTATTCTTTTAGAGATTTGATTAACATTTAATCATAGAAGAAAATTTCTGTGACACCAATCATGTTATCAATTCAACTCTTGATTGACGAACTGATGATCTCCTATTCTTTCAACCACTTAGGCCATTAGAATAATATATGTATACATTCTAGATAATGACTTATCAGATTTTAGGGATAAACTGAAATAATATTTAATTGTAAAATTACCAATTGTAGTGTTCCGTGAGCCAGCAGAGTGCCTCACAGCACCACTGATACCGCTTGCTGGTCGTCGCGGCATGTACGCGGTGGAAGAGTGGAGGCGCCTGGCCTTTTATAAAAATTAAACTTTTAATAAAAATCGAATCTTTTAATAAAACAAAACTTGTGCAACGCCACGATAACCAAATAAAAACTTTTATTGAAAACTATTTTTCAATCAGTCAGGATCCATTATATATTTATAAATGAAATCTACAACAAACAAGGTTAGGAATCATATACATGTTGTAGCTATATCAAGTGCCTTTGTAAAAATCGATCGATTCGCTGCTCCCGTAAAATCGTTTCAACGATCAGTAGACTCTGAGATCCACACCGGTATGTTTCAAGTCAATCCTCAATGCACTAAGACGTGTGTGGGCACGTAAAATATTACAAGACACTTTTCTAGTGTCTAGATGTTCTCAACACATGAGATCTAGAGATTTACTGAGAATGACTTTAGTGAGACGATTCCCTAAAAGAACGTGATTATTATTCTTTTAGAGATTTGATTAACATTTAATGATAGAAGAAAATCTCTCTGACACCAATCATGTTATCAATTCAACTCTTGATTGGCGAACTGATGATATGATCAAATGTTTCTCTCCTATTCTTTCAACCACTCATGTCATTAGAATAATATCTGTATATATCCGAGATAATATCGTATCAGATATTTAGGGTTAAACTGCAATAATATTTAGTTATAAAATTATCAATTGTAGTGTCACATGGCACTGCAGTGTGCTGTGAGCTAGCACAGTGCCTCACGACACCACTGTAGTGCCATGTGGCACTACAATGTTGCACACTCACTATTGTAGTGCAACGTGGCACAACAATAATCCATGTTAATTTCTGATACCCTATCAGTGATTGACACATAGTAACCACTGTAAATTAAATATTTATTTTAATAAGATAATTATTTAGATATCAGTTAATTCAAAATTAACATATCTGATCATCCCTATCAACTAACTTATTTGTTATATCACAAATAACAAATTTAGTTTATTTAAATTACTATCTAATAATAATTTAATTATCTAATTTCATAAATTAGATATTCTGTCTCACTTATCGATAATTAAAAAAAATTGATAATTATTTATATATATATATAATTTTTGAAAGTTTTATTTAAATATATAAATAATTCAATTAATTAATTAATCACACATAATTATATACTTACCCCATAATAATTTTTTTGCAAGCTAGCCTTTTTCTCATGTCCTGAAATACTCACACCTTAGACATCGTGGTATAGACGTGGCGTGAAGACCATGAACCTATAATCCTAAGCTCCAATAAATCAGATTATTAATTAAACACTTTTATTAAATAGTCTTATTTATCAATTACATTATTACTCCACTATAAATATGAAATTACACTCTTAGAGATTATAGATTGTATTTACAAAGTATTCTCATGTAGTCCACTAAATAATCATTTCATGTAGTTTTGTCCTCCAATTATTGGTTCGTAAATTAGAACTGATCAAAATTACCGTTTTACCCTTCTAATTACCTCTTGATCTTTAAGTATCATTAATCCACTAGTGAATGACTAATTTATAATCTTATTATAAATTTGAGCTCAATAACCTTTCAGTTCCAGAATTGACACTTAAGGGAACCAATATACAATCCGTTAGGAAAACTTAGATAAGATCATGTCCCCAGCCATTCACATCACTGAATCTCCAAAATAAAAGTCACTAACCTGATTAACAAACAGACCTTAACGAGAGAATAAAAAAATTCAATAGACATGCATAGGAGTTCATGACTACTCAGGGTTTATACTGATCTACATATGATCAACGAATTGATGTGTATTAAATCTTTATGATAAATGACATGTTAATAAATATATTAATTTGCATCGGTCCTGTCATATATAATCTTATTATATAAAGTACATTAACTAAGATGTCTATCCACATCAATGATCCGGATCTAGATCACACACATTCATAATGCTCAGTGAACCGTACCAGCAACCATTCATTAAAGATTCAATACTTTAATATGTTGCTGATAATTTTATTCATTATCTATGATCTTAATACTCTTGTACTAATACAAGATTATAGTCTCATTAATGAATATAGAATTTTCAGATATTTATATAACTGATTCAATAATAATTTAAAAGAACAATTATAAGAAAACTGTATTTCTCTTTAAATTTCATATCAAAATGTCAATACACATACTTTGAGGGCATAACCTGCAACACTATAAACATCTCAAGCTTCACGGTTCATTCTCTATGTATTTTTAGAGGATTCAATCGTGGAAGGTTAGTTTTTATTAGAAAAGTATTTTAAAAATATATTGAATCTCATTTTACCTCGTTTTGATTTTCTTCATTGAAACACAACTTACGCTTTCCTGTTGAAATTTGCTTGGTGCTCTTTTTGGTTGATTTCGATGACTCACATTCAACACTTTTATCTACTATAATCAGTGTTGTCATAAACAAACAAATAAATGATTATCAAAGTTTGATAACGTTCAATCATGTCATATTAGATAATTATTATGTTATTGACATCTTGGTTATATTAATGACCGATTCAGTATTATAAAATGATAGACAATATTAATTGAATAACATATATCAAGTAACAACAATATATCATTTATTTACTCTATCAAAAATAGTCAAACAAATATCTGAATATAATTACAGTGAAAATAGTAAGAACTATCGATTTACCCATAAAAATATTTTATTGACCACAAAAAAGATAACCACTCATTGATAAGAATTTATGGATCAAACAAAATTACTAAAATTGTACAAAACTATATGATTCTCGAATGGGTAAAAATTAGACTTCCATCAACAAACTGTAGCTAGAATTTAGACTAAACTAGTCTAATATTCAATAGATGTTATACTGAATAAATCTGATGGTAATTTGAAATATGAACTATCAAATTGTTCAAAAGTTTGAAATATGGTTTTCGAGTTTGTTGATGGAAGACTCAGTTGGAAACTAGGCTAGACTAGACTAACCTTATATTCTTAAGTTGAAATATGAGCTTTGTAGAGTTTCTTGGTTTTTTTTGGTTTTGTTGTTGGATGATTGATTGACATGTGAGGTTAGTTAATATTTACCATAGTTAATTAGTAGTTTATAACCATAGTTTGAGCTTTTTTTTTTAATTTTTCAATTATTTCAATGAAATTTGATTGGTGAATTTTAAAATGGAATATTTTTTCAATTAATGTGTTAGAGGGAAGCTCTGTTTTTTAAGCTGAGTGCAGGGCGGGATTTTTTGGTTTTTAAAATTTTTGATAAATTTTTAATTAGTGTTTATGAAAATTATAATTAAATAATTAAATCATTAATATCTATCATAATTAAGTCAAGTGTATCACTTATTTACTTATGATTTACTATGATATATTGGGTGGGATTTGTAGAGTTTCTTGATTTTGTTTTATTTTTTGTTGTTGTTGGATGATTGATCGACAATTGAGGTTAGTTACTATTTATCATAGTTAATTAGTAGTTTCCATAACAATAGTTAGATTTTTTATACTTTTTCAATTACTTCGATGAATTTTGATTGGTTGATTTCAAAATGGAATATTTTATCAGTTAATGTGTTATAGAAAAGTTAATATTGGCTCTGTTTTTAAGGTGAATGCAGGGCAAGATTTGTTGGTTTTTAAAATTTTCATTAAATATGTTAATTACCATTTATAAAATTTTTAGTTATACAATTAAAACATTGATATCTACCATAATTGAGTCAAATATATCATTTACTTTGATAACCATACAGTACAAGCATTATATATCAATTTATTAGGATTTTTGAATTTAGATCATTGATCAAATTATCACTAATTTATTGTTGATTTTTATTGATTTAATTTGATTTTTTTTAAAAAATTTTTATTCAAGATTTAATTGATTGAGGAAGTTAATAAAGTAGCGGTTTAGATATATGTTGGTGGCTAAATCTCGAGGGTGCGACCAGGCCAATAATGTTTATGCTCTACTCCATTCTCTACACCTACAATGGGGGGAGGTGAAGTAGGAGATCAAGGAAATGGGGGTGGTCTCATTTTTATCCCTCCGAACCTTAAGTCAGTAAGTCATGAAAGAGAGCAAAATGGAGAAGTAGTTGGAAGTTGTTGCATACCTCTTCAAGTGCATTTACTAGGGTATTTATAGTGGGAAGCTGGTCTCAAGGCTGGGTTGGTCTCCGTACTGTAGGCCTCCCCTCCAATAGGGTGCCTCATCGGATCAACCCCGAGCTTTGAACTTCTCTGGTTAGATTGGTGAGGTACGAGGTAACATGTGATGACCTCTTATGTTAGGACAGCCTGTCCTTGTACCCCTCAATGTACTTCATCGGCCTTCATTGGACCGACCATATTAAATGCTTATGATGACACTCTGCTGGGCACAGGTTGACTGACTCCTTGGATGTTGGACTTCATGCCTTTTCTCATTCTCCCCTCTCTGATTGGTCTAGGCGTATTAAATGTACTCGATGACATCCTACAAACTTCTTCCTCGGTCTAGGTGCCATAGAACTAAGGTAGGAGATTTCCTGCCCTTATTTTGTCCCCGCTTTATTGAGACTTAATCAAAACGCAAATTGATTAATTCGAATACCTTCTACGGCCCTCAAGGGTCCTTAGACACTTTCACAAGGAGGGTACCCTTCTTGGCCTCGAGTGTCCCCGAGGTCGATGCGTCGGGCGTCCCTGAGGTCGAGGGGGACCTCGGGTTACCCCGAGGTCGAGGCCTCGAGTGACCCCGAGGTCGAGGGGAACGTCAGGTGACCCTCAGGTCGAGCGAAGCTCGGGTGACCTCAAGGTTCGTGTCTTGGGTGTCCTCAGGATTCAAGTCTTAGATGACCTCTAACGTGTCCTTAAAGGTCGTTTTTAGATATCCAAAACATGGGTATAACAATGGATATTAAAGATTTTGTTAATTACAGTTTAAATATATTGTTAATTATAGTTTTATAGTTTGTAGGGTATATCAATTAAGTATATCAGATTTACATATTTGATTTACCTAAATCTATTGAAAATCTACTATTTCTTAAAATACCCCTTTATATTGTCTATTATGCAAAATTTCACAATTTTATTTCATCCATTTAATTTCTTTAGGATATCTCAAATTTCTGATATGAATTAAATGGCCACTAGTTGATGCCAAAAAGAATGTGGAAGCCTAAATAGTTTGGAAGTAAGGGAAATTCTAAGCAAGCCCTAATACTCACTATACATACTAATCTCTTTTTTTCATCTTGACCTAGTGCATTCTCAAAGTTTTCAACCAAGGGACTAAACACTGCTGAAGAGGGTGGCAACAGTTGGCTTATGAGAATTTTTTCTAAGTGCTAGAGTTTGAACTCATGATCTTTCATCTTAATTCGAGTCATAATTCACTCTCTACCCTCGACCAAACCTACTGGGTTGACTAATCCTTGCTTCATTAAACTCAAGTTAATTGAAAGGATTAAAGTTGAGCATCTTGACCCAGAAGGAGAGGCAATTTAATGGGAATAATTAATGAAAATTTAAAGCATGTTTGTGTAGTTGCAAATTGCATTATGGAAGGAGAATTAAATGATTGATTGGTTTTAACTTACTCTCTACCGAAAAGGGCATAATTTATTACATATTCAGTGTTTGTAAGTTAATCACAAGAAGATGCTCATTTTGTCTGTCATTCCATGAACATTTTGGCCTGCATATTTGTTGGATATATTAACTTTTGTAGAAAATATTATAATAAAATGCAAGGTAGAAACTCCGACCGACAGTATATTGTCTTGCCTTAAATACAATTAATAAATAAAATATAAATTATAACAACTTGCTATTTATATTAACGTGCATTACCATATGATAATGATATTGAATATTACGGTGTTTCACACAATATTGTTTGATGATAAATTGACTGATTTGGATGTGTATGCACAAGAGACATCCAATATGCAAATTCTCTGTGGAAAATACACCATTAGTCATATTATATCTCAACTTATACAGAAAATTAAATTAAATATATTAGCAAAATACTAAGTATTAAACTGAAATTTTGTTGTTTGCATATGTCTACGAGCAAGGAGAAATCCATGAAGAAGACTCAGAGTTACACTCAAATTTTGAAGTCTAGAGAAGCAAAATGATAAGACTTGGTGAGTTTTTTTTAATGCATATAAGATATAAATTGTTCTACCCATAGTATTTTTGAATTTGTGGTCTTTTGACTTCAGAATCAAGAATAAGAAAAATATTAGTTGCCAAACACATCCATATTTCCAATCTCATTAGATATATGTGATAGTAAAGAACTGACCAAGGAGGACACTCTTCTTCTTAGACATATCACGTAAACAATTTAGGTGAGAAAAAGATACCTGCTTACAGTTCATTCACCACATTGAAATGGGTTTTCTTGAAACTAGTTTTCCTTAGCAATAATCAAACAATATCTCAATTGACACTGACCAGAGACGACAGGCGAAAGTAGCGATTTGCAGGTCCGGTTGCTGCAAATCATGGGGTCGGCTTCTTTTGTACCTTAATATTACTGTGTACATAGCCTAAAGGAATATATTCAAACATTGGATAATCACATCTAAATGAGGTTACATAGCCAGAAAGCTAATTTTCAACTATATATTAACTTGTTCTTCAGCAGATAAAATTTATGAGGACAAAGAATTTCATATTTCATAGCAATACAAATTGTACAGTTCATCAGCCAGCTACAAAACTGAAATAAGACGGCGAAAAATACACAAAATCAATTTGTTTTACGCAAAGGTTTGAACAGCAACATAGTAACGTATTTTTTGCGAAACCTGTATGTCGAGCCGAGCGCCATGTACTGGCCCTCGACATTGCTCTGGTACAAATGGTTTAACTCTGTGAGCTGAGGCCTAGCTTGAGACTGATGATCTTCAGTTGAAGCAGATGTTTGATTTAAAACTGTTACTTGCAGTTGAGGCGGTAGTTCTGGCGGTGGCTTTCCAAAATCATCTTCATTCAAGTACTGGTTGTCGTAGCTCGATGGTGGTGATGGAGGAGATTCAAACTCGGATAGAGCTGCAGGCAATTCTGAAACAGGTACCTATAACAAGTTTCACTGTCAATTCAGGAATTGGGATCCTCTTCAGTTTAGTAGAACTAGAGAGGTTATGTTATGCATATCTGGATCATTGTTTTATCTTTCAACCACCCAGTTCAGTGAATAAAAACAAATTAAAAGTTTTTTAAAGTTGTAGAGGGGTGATTTGAGTCGTTGAAAAGTACATAAATGACCCAGATCATCCAAAAAGAACTTTTCATGTTTAACAGAACAGGAGAGAATCTAGATATACTCTTGAGCGTGTGCATAGTATGATGCTTAAAGAAGCATTTGTATATAAATAGTTACAACACTTTCTGGGCTCATAAATTGATTCTCAGTGAGAACGAATATGGAAATCAGGCAATATAAAATCAACAATCTTATCACCATGGTTGTACTTTACAGCTTGCAAAAGTTATGTTGTATGAGTTAAGGCATTGAATTACCAGCAAATCCAATATATTGAAAGCATTCCCAGAATCATCACAAACCCATGGCAGATCAGGAGCACACATTAACCATCCATCAACTATGAATCGGTAATGGTAGATGCCCAAGGGGAGTATCTTTGTAACGAAGAATTCATTGCCTGAGTTCTGCAAGCACTCCCTACCAGACATACATGCAAGTTGTGTAAATGAGAGATATATAAGGTCTCTAAATAAAGAACCCTTGAAACAAATTTGGTACCTAGTCTCCCAGTTGTCCCATGATCCAATGATAGCCACTTGCCTGCCTCCATGACTCCATGAGATTTTCACTGACATCGTTGTCCTGCTTGATTCATTGTCATTATTATCAGCTGTATTTCGTGACAAAGTTTGAATTTGTGAGTGTATGATTTGGCCTGGCCTTGACGAAGGAACTGTAGAGTCCTATATGTAAAACACAAAAATTCAAGATGTTGAATTTTCCTAAGCATGTTCAAACTGAGGGTTTTTATGAGTAAAACCACCTCTTTTGGTTAGGGTTAGTTAAGTGGGAAAATATTCATCATTTTTGGGACATTACAGCAATAGTAAAGCACAATCTTCCTTGCGCTTTGAGTGCATCTTCACCTGTAGAACTTATCAAATATGGGGAAACATAAAAATATATTGCAGACGAATAACATCAACATTCTTTGTACAAATGACCTGACAACATAGCTTGTCTTGGGTCGAGGTGAAATACCTTGTTTTTTGTCATTATATAACTTCTACTATTTTATCCAATTGTCAGAATCGTATACAATTAAAAAGACTAGCTTGATCCCTCCATAAAACATAAGTGCTAAGGAGATGGTATTGAAACCTTATAACTCTTACAGAAAGGGCAGATCCATGCGATGTGGGCAACATTCCAATGCATTCACTAGAGTATGTACTGGCAAGAGAAAGATTGGTTGGTTCATTCATGTGGGTTACATGTAATTGAATCATGACCATGTAAGGCTGAAGAATTTTCATAGATGATTTCAATATTCACAAGTCCAATGCTAAAACCAGCTTCTAATGGCTAAATTTCACCTGAATTTTGAAATATATAATGTATTACTTCATCAACCGATTCAGTTGATTAATATCTTCCAGTTGGGAAAACTCAACCAAAAGGTTGAAGCTGTACAGAACTACAGAGAGCAAGGTTTTTTGCGGTACAAGATGATCAGAAGTAATCCATAGGAATCTGATATTATTATAAGCAGCAACATTTATAGCTAAGAAGTCCAAATTCTCATTTGCCAACAAAACTTTCAGTTTCACTGAATAAACGCAACAACCTTTTAACCCCATGGAATCCAGAGTTCAAAAAATGAGAGCTGATGTGAACAAAAATAGAAAAAAGGGAAAAATCAACACTACAGATTTAAAATAAATGAAAAAAGAAAAAGCATACTACTGGATGGGACATGGGAGGCGCTTGGTATGCTCTAAGGCTATGTGGAGGAAACTGAACCATGGGTTGTGAAGACCTGAAATCATGATACCCAAAGTGTGCTCCACCATCTGTATGTTCCATATTCTGATCATAACTTCGTTCAAGATTGTTGATTTCAGAAGAACCTTCCCCATCTTTTCTACCATTGGCATTCCCCATCACTGAAAACAGAGCAAAAAACAGTAGTTTTAACCCTAATCATCAAAGACAAAATAAAAATGGTGCTTTAATAAACAAGAAAAAAACTTTAATGAAAAACTAAAGAGAGTAGAAGAGAAGAGTAGGAAACCCATCACATAGAAAGTCAAAAAAAATCTAAACAAAAAAAGAACCAAAAATAGAGAAATATGGGGTTTGGTGGAATACCCATTTTGTAGAGGAATTGCACAAGAATCAGAACCCACAGAGATGATTAGCTGAGGGGAAGGCAGTACCATTTCCCCCCCTCTTCTTGGTGTGTGTATTAATTTAAAACCTTTTGATTGATTTTTGTATGGAAAGTGCAATTTGTTGTTCACTTCACTCTCTTCCTCCTCCCCAAGAATACTCTCTCTCTCTCTCTCTCTCTCTCTCTCTCTCTCTCTCTTCTTTTGTTCTTTTCCTCCCAAAACAGGGACACCGTCTAAAGAAAAAATTGATTTTTAATCTCCAATGAATTTGGAAGATACTTTGCTTCGGTGGACTAATAATAATGTTGCTGGTTTATAAGAGAATGTTGCATTCCCATCATTAAAATAACTTTGTAATTGATACCGCTACAAATCTTAGCTTGCCACTTCTTTAGTTATGGTACTGTGTCATTGCTCTTAATTACTCTCTTACCCTTGATGACAACTGGGTCCCACGTATTTTGTCCTCAAGTACTACATGGCAACAGACTGTTGCACCAAAACATAGAAATTGTCGTTGAGAAAACGACAAATTATAATAAAATAAATGGTAAATTGCATATTTTACCTTAATTACACGTCAAACATTTATGAATTCCATTGATTTTATTTTACTTGCAAATAAATTTATACTACTAAACCTGCATTTGCATTGCACGTATTTCAAATGTATACTACACTAACATTAAAATATTAAAATGTTTACGGATTATAAAGAAAAAAGTATTTTAAATTATTGAATAATTTAACAATTTTTTATATAGTAAATTAAGAAATTTACATTTTATATAAGTTGAACTTAAAAATAATATAACGCTTAGAAATGTCACATAAGTAGTCATTGAATACTTTGGTCATAATCATAATTGGATAACGATCAAACATTTTATACTAATGTTATCTAGTTATTCAAAACTTCAACCAATATTAGAATAATTATGAAGTAAGAAACGTGAGCATATAATAATAAATATTTTCTCATCTTAATAGGAAGACACAATATTTTTAAGAATAAACAAAAACACAGAGCCCAGACGATTTTATTTAAGTTTATGGTTCCTTAACAAATTATGTGCTTATTAAAAAGGAAAGAGAATGAAGAGAGAAAATGCAAGAATTTCAATTGAGCTACAAAATATTTTGAAAATAAAATATTTTGTAAATAAAGAATAATAATTAATCATTTGTAAAAATGATAAATCTCCCTCTACATTTTAATTAATAGAGTAGAACAAGAAAAAGAAGAGAGTAGATAAATAAAATATATGGATAAGTAGTCAATTAAAATCACACAACAATATCATTAAATATGGGTAATTTAGGATTAGCATGAAAACTATAGGGACATAATAGTCTAAAAATGCTTCTCCGATTTGGGCACTTTTGTATATGTTATAGATAAAACTAGTTTAAGAAAAAAGTTCATACAAATTTCATTCCCGTAAAGACCTGAACAACTTGCACTTCTCTTAAGAAAAAAATCATATATGATGTAAACGATATTTTTGACGTAGTTCGACCAATTTATCTATCTCTACAACTTTTCTTATTATTATCACCACATTACATACTCAATATGCACACAATCACTTAAAATCAAATCTCATTGCACCCAACTCTAAACTCAACAACACACAAAGTCATACATTAAAAAATATAACTAGATTAGGCAAAAATTAATCACTGCTCGATCGGACTAGAGCGAAACCACTAGTTAGGAACTGTCTTCAGCATAGATGAAGTCATCCAACTAAGTCTCTTAGTATCATGGGGTATACTCATTTTCCCTCATCTTAAGACTACAATTTATCTCTTAAGACAACGCATCATCACTACGTGATACTCCTTCTAGGGTAGAACCATCTCATGCCATCTGTCGAAGTAAAACCACAAACCTTTTTCATAACTACAGAAAACTCAATTAATACACAATATTACATAAATCGCTCCTAAAGTAATCTCATAAATAGTAAACTTGCTCATCAAGGAATTTGAGGCATCTAACTCTAACAATATCGATAGGTAATTATTATTATTAATATTATTATTATTATTATTTGTTGTATCTCTAGTTATTTGTATATAACATAACTCGTATATCACCGTGAGATATCAATAATAGTTAACTCGAAAAATGGTGAGATATCAATTTGAGAATTACATAAGCCACACAAATAATAAAAGAAGATTTTTTAGTTTGTTATCAAAATTTTGTGTAGTATCTAGCTAGAGATACCATTTGCATCTCTCTTACTCCCCTTGCAAGAAAAAGTTGATAAAAACAAACAAAGAAAGAGAATTGTTGTTGATCATTTGACTATAATGCATGATCAGTTGTATATAGGTATTGTTTGAATTAGGTTAGATGATTTCAAAGCGACAGAGGCAACGTTGATACCAAAGTGTACCTGAGAATGTAAGAAAAAGAAGACATCTTAGACACTAAGGATGATTGTTTATGTTGTGAGAATGAGGAGTTATGTTGGTAAAAGGACAATTATTGGTAATGTCATATGCTCAGTGTAATAGAAAAACTTTTAAGTCCCAAGTAATTTGCAACTTGCAGTATATTATTTATGGATTAAACTTTGGATTATTTGTAACAACGCCCTTGAAAGTTTTTAAATGACTTTTGAAGCCATTAAACTTAAAGAAATAGACATTGTTTAGTTCATTTTATCATCTTTTATAATTTTCATATAATTAGATTATCACGTTTGTTTAGAGTAATCGTTAAATTAGAAAAAATCCTAGTTTGTATGTAAAATATGTAATCCTAGCTTAAAATCTTTTGAGATTTGAATTGCAGCAGAAAATTTGAGCAATCATAATTTACAATGCTATTGCAATAATTATACCTGACAAAATTACTTTAGTACTCTCATATGAAATAAAACAAATGTCACTTCATTCTTTAGCAGTCTCTATAAAGTTTAATCTATCATTATTAATTTATTTAAATAATAATCAAATATAATTAGAATTAATATTAAAATTACATGTCAAAATATTTTTTTATAATATAACTAAAAGAACATTTAACTAACTTCTCCTCTTATTTATAATAAAAAAATTAACTTATATCAAATATTGTAATCATAAATTGCCAGTCGTCATTTTGTTGATTACAATGTAAATCAAACATGACAATTATATTTTATCAGTAATTGATTTATAAATAATCGAATTGTAATGGTTAACTTAGATTGCATGAATCAAATGACCTAAAAATGTTTGAAAAAATACGTAATCATATTCTTTTCAGATGAAAATCATGTACATAGTTTTTATTAAAATATTAAAATTTAAATAATTACACGATTATTGTATATTTTGTCAGCATTAAACTGATATCTGAACTAACAAAATGATATTGTTACTTATTTATCAAAAGTCTAAAGGTGTCAAAACTATTTTTAAAATTGAGGGGTTGAACTTGCAAATTACACAAACTTCAAAGGATCTTTTTTGCATTATTTTTATATATTAGTCGTAGCTAGGGGTGTTTATTGGGCGGGTAGGTTTGGTTTTAGATCAATTCTATAACCAAACCAATATAATGAGATTGATAAATGAGCAAACCAAATCAAAACAATCAAACATGTAAACAAATTCAAACTAAACCATTAATTATCGGTTTGTGTTGGGTTAAGTTGACGGTTTCATTTCCTTTGTATTTAAAGTTAACATAGTTAACGCAAGAAAATAATACACCTTAATAAAATAAGTCTTAGTTCATTAGATAATTTAGTTAATAACATAATTTTTACGTAATCAATAAATAAAAAAAGTGAATCTTATTTCATTAAACTGAGACCGTCTTCTGCATGATGGTTGGACTAAGTTGGGATCAAATTAGACTTTTTCTTATATCTAAGTAGTCGGTTTGGTTTGAGTTAGGTGATATTAATAGGAAACGGAACCCAAATCAAATTTTATGGTTTCGTAAAAAATGAAAACAAGCCAAACCATCTTTACTATTTAAACTACTGAATAAATTATGGTCTGGGTTAATTTGGGCGGTTTCGTCAGTTTGTCGGTTTTTTTCATACCTCAAGTCGAAGCAAGATTCTAATTATCTAATAGGAAAATTGTCATAAGCCAGCAAATAAATTCCATGTGTGACTAGAAATGGATTTATATTAACAACTAGACCAAATTGCTTATATCACCAAAACACAAAGCTGTTGGAAATTCCAAATCTATGAAAATCATGTATTAAAATATATATACTTTTTATTTGATTATTAATGCTAATTTCACTTTTGGATGGTGACAACTACAAACACCCACTTGGATAAAACTTGTTTTAATTAATTAAGGAAGTTTAACTTAACTGAAGCACCAATTCAAGAACCCTAATAGAACATTTCTATTATTTCAAAGCTTTAGCTGAATTATTATGAATTATATCCGCCTTCCGTCATGATGTTTTACTTTATATTTCCAATACGATTCCATTAGGTATTACCACTTCATATTAATTAATGTATAATTAATAAAGAAACTAATGTGCATATTGCAAGCTCAGGACTAATTAACAAACTAAAACACAGAGATTCTAGAAAGTCTATGTGGATGTAACTTCTTGTAAGTAACAAGACATACATGCTTGTCAAAATATGATTAGTTGATTCACATGAGTTTATATATTTATATACACACATGACTCAATTGGTATTAGAAATAATTTATATGTACTTAGTTTTTGGTATACATAACCGCTATACTGTGTATAGAGTATGTAACCTACAACAAAAGAAGCTTACTCCTATTAACTCAATGCTAGTTCTCCCCCTGAAAGATCCATCTTGTTCCCTGCCCCTTTTCAAACTGAATAATTTTATACCGATCAAATAATTGACTAAGTTCTAAGTGATCAACTGACGTGGTAATTATTTATAGATTACTTTATTAAATCATTTTAATGAGTCACTAAACATCAACTTATAAATTATTTATACATCACTTGATCATTTAAAATTTGATCAATCATCACTCTAAAATTATTCGTCCAAAATTTTGGGACTCAACTATCCATCTTCTTAGTACGTGAGAGAGAGGGGGGAAGTGGACATCTCGTTTACTTCATCCAATCAATAATAAAGCAAAAGTAGAAAGGTAGACGATCCTAGGCTTACATATTTCCAACTTTGGACTCAAACAAACCTTTGAAAAAATTACAAGAAAAAATATATATATTTAAGAATCTAAGCATTGCTAAAGAATAGGCATAAAAAGGACCAAAAGCTACAAGAAAGAGAAATTTCATGTCCCGTATGTATATACATGAGAAAGTTTTCGGCACTGTTCCGAATGCTACCGAAAATATTTAATATATATAGAACAATGTTATACTTATAATATATTTAGGTTACCAACAACACAATATTCTATAGTGACTACATCAAATTTATTTTTATATTTCATTGTTCAACATATTTGAGTATGATCACATGAATTTGAGACACTTATCATATCATATTGACTAGTACACGCAAACTTTCTCTCATATGTGTATATATATGATAGTTGTATGTTAGGCATCACATTGGTGAAGATATGACACCCGAATAGAATCTGCATCAATCTATTTCATATTTTAGACCCATAGCGGACATCAATATGTACCCATTAGATTTCTAATTTGGACATATCCTTGTCACGATTTTTTTTCTTTATATGTGGTGTACTTGATATTAAAGAAGAAAGATATAGCTTGTCAATAAAATGAGAAAAAAAAGTAAAGAAAATAAAATTTAAGAATATTACACTGGAAATCAAAGAGAATACAAAATGCAGGCATTGTTCGATAGTATATCATTATTCATCTAACCTACTACAATAAGCTTAATTAATTATTAGCCAAAGATTCATCTTCCCATTCCATATTGGTATCTTACATATTTTAAAGCAGAAAAATGTTTTAAAAGATTCATCAACTATATATAAAATGGATTAAATAATTTTTTTTTTTTGCACTCGGATTCAACTATATATGCAACATTTAAAAGATTCAACTATATTATTAAAAGATTCAAGTATATATGCAACATTTAGTCTTCAACTCAAATAAACAAATGGGACCTTGATATTAATTTACTATACAAAACTAAAGAAAATTAAGTAATGAGTACTAAAGGCAAAATTAAATGTTCCCGTCATAATAATAATAATAAATGTTTTAAGGATCAATGAAGCCTCTATAAAAATGGGGATCCCTAAAAATGGTGCCAATGGATTTATGCATGCATATATTCGGTAACATATAAAGTTGTTATCAATGACGAGACATGATGCATTATTCAGCCTAGACATGATATCAGACAAGGTGACCATTTTCACCTTACTTATTTATTCTTTGTGCGGAAGTCTTATATTCTCTTTTTATTCGTGCTTAACTGGCTAAGGAAATTAATGGCTTCCAGGCAACGAGAGGTGGGATGACTATATCTCATATTTTCTTTGCCGATGACTCACTTTTCTTTTGTAAAGCGAATAGGAGGGAGCTTATGGTAGTCATGAATATACTTACTTTATATTGTAATGCTTCGGGGCATGATATTGATCGAGATAAGAGTGCTTTATTTTTCAGTTCTAATAATCCATCATACTTATGTTCGGAGTTGGCTGATTTTTGTAGAATCAAGAGGAGTCACTCCCTTGGTAAATATCTGGGTATTATCTCAGATTTCAGCCTCTCTAAAAAAAAATTCAAGGACCTTCTTGATAAAATGATTAAGAGAGTTACTGGTTGGTTTGAGGGATTTCTTTTCCTCTGCAGGTAAAAAGGTTTTGATAAAGTCGATAGCTTTGGCCATCGCTAATTATGCCATGTCTTGCTTTAAGATTCTAAATTTCTATTTGTCAAAATATTTGTAAACATGTCTCTGCTTTTTGGTGGAGAAACTCTCATAAGGAACATGGAATCCATTGGTGTTCTTGGGACAAATTAGCTAAGCCAAAAAATAGAGGGGGCTTGAGATTTAGAGATCTGATCCTATTTAATATGGCTATGTTAGGAAAACAGGGTTGGAGACTTCTAACTCGGAAAGCCCCTTTATTGCTTATTTTCTGAAAAGAAAATATTTTAAAAATTGTAACTTTATGGATGCTAAGTTGGGCCATAAATTCTCATGGGGTTGGCGAAGTTGGTAAAGTTTTTTTAGAGGGGAGAAAGCTCTTGAGGCATGGAATATTGGCAAAGGGCATTCGGTTCGGATATGGGAAGATCCGTGGTTGCCTTGCCCTTATTGTTTTAGAGTTTTATCTCCAACGAGAGATGACATATTCCTGGTTAAAGATCTTTTCACACCCGATGGAAAGGAGTGAGATGAGGAAAAGGTCTCGGCCAACTTTGGAGAGGATGACAAAAAAATGATTCTTAGCATTTCCATTTAATAGATTTGGCAAGGATGATAATACTATGTGGTTTTTCTCTAAATCAGGTCAATACACAGTCAAATTGGGATACCATTTGACGTGTGATTTGAGAAGAAATGGTGCCTTTGGAAATGCTTCATTGGGATCTTCCAGCTCCATCAATGCCTTGAATGATATTTAGAAGGGAATATGAAAGCATAAGGTAAGACCAAATTTTCAATTTTTTGTTTTGAAGTTGCTTAATAACTTTATTGCTGTTAAAACTAATTTAATTGCTAGAGGGATGGACATATCTCCCTTTTGTTGTTTTTGTAATAGGGAGATAGAAAATTGCATGCATATTTTTTTTCAAATGCTCATTCTCTCGTGCGATATGGTTTGGATCCCCTCTTAACATGAAATCTTTGAACATTCCGGGTACTGATTTTATTCATTCTTGGTTGTGGATCGCCCATAGTCTTCCTGATTTAAATTTAGATTTTTGTATGCTTTGACTGGTTTATGGTTTATGGGTCATGTCACATATGGAAGGTTAGAAATAATTTGATTTTTAATGGTATAAAGTACCATCCTTGTGTTTTCATGCATAAAATAGATAGAGATGTTCTTGAAGCTGGTGAGGAGAGCCTCTCAACCTACGTGCAACCTGTAGCTCCTCCTTCGGCTTTGGGTACAACTCCATTAGTGGAGTTTTCCAAGTAGGCCTTATTCTTGGAATTTTTGCATAGATGTTGCTTGGTCTTCTAACACCAATAAGGGTGCATTGGGTTGGTGTTTAATCAATTCTTCTAAAACTATTGTTGCTGCAAGGTTTAAAATGATGGATTATTTGCTTAGTTCTGCTATTGGAGAAGCCCTTGCTATTGTATGGGCTTTGAAAGAATGCTCCCAGTGGCGCTTCTTGGATATATCAATTTATTCTGATGCTCTCACTTTGGTTAACATGTTCAATGGACAATGTGCTATTGAGAGCTGTTTGGAGTCACTTATTTTTTATATTTGTTGTATTCAAGTCTGTAGAATTTTATCATGTTCCTAGAGTCAATAAGGGTTTGGCTAATCTTGGATCAGTAGGCGCGGATTACTGTGTTGTTACGTGTCTGTTTTCGCTTGTAACCTATAAGATTATGGACATTACTTCGTAATACATAATTTCATTTAACAAAAAAACAGATGAATTCAATGAATTTCCTTGATTCTGACACAAAAGCAAAATGTAATTATGATTTTCCTAAATAAAGATGTAAACTTTTTTAACCTACGAAAACCAAGTTTCTTGTAATTTAATTCATATATCTTTTAATCTTTTTGAAGTTTGTTTTGAGTTAGCTTAGCCATAATAGGATTTGGTGTGTAAATTGACCACTTTTAGAGCTGTGTTTGTGTGTGTTTCGAACTAATAACGTCCATTTAAATTGGTGAAATAAAATACCATATCTAAATTTCCAAAATGATGAAGCGAGCAGAATATATTGTACATGCTTCTAAAATATGATAAAAATAATGTTAATTTTGGTAATAGTCTTGCTCTTATTTTTTTAGTGCTTACAAAATAAATTTGGAGCTGAATTTCTCTATTTTCATTTTTTAAGTCTTACATATTTGTAATTCATTTCATATATTTTTGAAAAAATTCCACTAAAATCCCATGTGATTTTATTAAATGACACGCACACTCTTTCTGAATTTAAAAATACTACTCACACCTTTATCATTTTTTAAGTTTGGACGCTCACATTATTCTGTTAAATTTTCAGTTAAAATTTTGTTAAAGGCAGTTATACCCTTTGTTAAAAGGAAATTCTACTAACATTTTTTAAACCTTTCTTTTACCATCAATTGTTCCCATTTCTCTCTCGAGCTTTAACACGACACTCAGGGCTCTTCCACCATCAGCCTCACAATTGGAGGACCTGGTTGTGCTTGGAGTTACGGGTGGTGCTAGGGACGGTGTGTGGTGTTCACGCGGCGGGTGGCAGCGCCAGGTGGTGGGTGGTTTCTTTCCCCTAAATCTAATCCCGTTTAGTCTTCTATTCAATACACATCTCTAATGTGTCCTGTAACTTCCTTTCGTCTTACGGTTCTTTGGGTGTTTGATGCGAAACGTAAAATAAAAATTAGTTTTTCAAGGGAATATGCTTTCTTTCTTCTTATATTTTATTTTGTGCAATTGGGTTTTGTAAAATTTTCAATTAAATTGGCTTATGGAGTAGAAGTTAACTACTGTTGCATAATGATTGTGGGTTTCAAAGTGTTTTCTTTTGTCATGTCATTTCTCAGCTCAGCAAGACGACCCTGTTATGCTCGAACCACTGTAATATCAATATATGGGCGTGGAAACCCTAGAGTCAACAATATTTCCAGAGAGCCCATGACCGCTAGGCTAACAAAGGCGGTCGATGATGGCATTCAACTCGACCTCCAAAATGCTCATCGTCTCTATGAGAGCCATAGTCTCTGCTTTTAGATTCGTGGCTACCATTTTCCCTATTAACAACTCCTTGTGAGTATTGAGTTTTTTATTTTTGCAATCTTACTGTAGATGTAAGCTTCTCAATTCATAATCCGATCGGTGCTCAACTATAATTAATAATCAAAGGAGATGAATTTTGAAGGGTTTTTGCTCAAACTGCATCCTTGGAATTTTCGTTTTACTAAAACAGAACTCAAGATTAATTTTGGCTGAACTGAACCCCTGAAATTAATAATCAAAGGAGATGCTTTTTCTCGAGTTTTTGGGTTTTTCTCTTGGGTTTCAATCTCTAGGTTTCTCTATGTTTCTGGGTTTTTCTATAGGATTTCTGGGTTTTTTGTCTCATCTTCTCTCTGCTTGAAATAAGTTCGTATTTCTATAGGTTTCAAGAGTTTTTGTCTCCTCTTCTCTCTGCTTCAAGAAGGCTACATGATAGCCATGAAAACATCGTGTAGCCTTCAAGAAGGATACACGTTGACCTTGATGTCATGGTGTAATCTTCAAGAAGGATACACGTTGACCCTGATGTCATCGTGTAATCTTCAAGAAGATTACACGATGACCTTGATTCATCGTGTATCCTTCAAGAAGGATACATGATGACCCTTAAGTCATCGTGTACAGCCTTCAAGAAGATTATACGATGAATCTGAAGTCATCGTGTACTCTAAAGGCTACAAGATGTCCCTGAAGTTATCGTATAGTGTTTAAGACAACATCGTGTAATGTTCATGTCATCTTGAGCACTACACGATGTAGTACAAGACTATCGTGTAGTCATCTTGTACATTACATGATGCATTACACGACTATCTTATAGTCATCATGTTCTGTATAAGATAACTACACGATAGTCTTGTACTACATCATGTAGTGCTCAATGCGACATTCACACTACATGATGTATTACAAGATGATCGTGTAATCATCTTGTACACTACACCATGTCTACAAGATAATCATGTAGTCATCGTGTAGTGTACAAGATGACCACACAATCATCTTATACTCATAGTGTAGTGTTCGTGATGATCATGTAACATCTTGTACACTACACGATGACTACAAGATCATCATGTACATTTCAATTCCGATCCTATGTCTATGTATTTACACTACTTGGAATTTTTATAGGCTATGGCACCATCAAACATGCAACTAAGATACGTTCACGACGTGAACCAAATTCCCAGAGCTAGGGTAAATGCCTACTGCAATGCCTACGTTATTGAGGACATCACAACGAAGATGACTGAGACTCAACTATCCCTCTTTAGAGAGACATGCTTTGGGCATTTTCTGGATCTCCCAGGGTTGAAATTTTCTGCCACCAAGTGCTGGTCAGGGAAGCCGAACTGTTAATGGCCCTGCTGCTGAGGATGAGATTTGATTTCTTATCCATGAGAAATCAATCTGCTTCTCCAAGAAAGAGTTCACTTTGGTCACCAAACTGAGGTTCGTTGTGGCTCGTGATGAGAAAAAAACACATGACCCCAACATGATATGTGCTGAGTACTTTGACAAAGCAGAGAAAATAACCATGGCTGCTTTGGAGAAAAAGTTTAAGAACATGGAATCTAGGGTAGATTCTGATGTTTTGAATATGAGTCTCATTTATTTCCTGGAGCATTTTCTATTAGGGAAGGAGAGCGAGGCCCTAATTTATCCAAAATGGATGGTTTTTGTTTGCGACCTCATAACATTCAACTAATATCCATGGGGGAGGTCTCTTTCTCTAAGACAATGAAATCTTTACTAGGTGTAAAGAATACAAAAACTGTTTTTGGTGATGTTGACGAGGAGCAAGGAAAAAAATAAAGAAATCCAAGGTTTGTGGATACTCAATCCTTGGATATCCCCATGCCTTCCGGATAATTTTTTTTTATTTCAATGTAGTATTTACAAACTGATGTTTTGATTTATGTGCTGAAAAACTCTCTTTGTTATAATAGGCATGAATATTTGAAGCTATCTCGTTGATTGGGAAGGCTTACTGTATCAACGTTGTGACCAAGGTACCTGTGGATTCTCAACTGGTGTTCAATAATATTGCTACCAGTTGAGAACCTACAGAAAGACTTTTTCCAAAAAAAATGTAAGTTGTGAATTCTGAACTTCATGATGGCTACAAGATCATATTGAAGTCGCCTTATATATTGATATATATTAATTATAATTTTAATTGACATTTCAATCATCCTTGATCCCTACGGATGAGGATAAGGAAACGGGCTACTAAAAATCAGTAGCAGGAGAGCAATATATGAAGGAGAATGTATGTTCAAGATCCTCATATAATCTTGTCAAACTATCATGTTTAACAAGATGGGTACATGATATCCCTATAACCATCATGTAGGCTATCTTGTACCCTTCTTGTAGATTATGTTGGGTACAAGATGTCCATGTAACCATCATGTAGTCTACAAGATGATCGTGTACCATAGTTGTAGACTACAAGTTGGGTATAAAATGTCCCTGTAACCATCTTAGTCTACAAGAGGGGTCACGATGATCTCGTAGACTACACTAAGGTTATATGGACATCTTGTACCTAACTTGTACTCTACAAGAAGGGTACACGATGATCGTGTACCCCTCTTATAGACTACATGATGGTTATAGGAATATCTTCTACCCAATATGTAACCTATAATAAGGGTATACGATGATCGTGTAACCCTCTTGTAGACTACATGATGGTTACACAGACTTCTGGTAACCATCTTGTAGTCTACAAAATGATTATATGATGATCGTGTACCCCTCTTATAGAATGAATATCGTATAATCATCATGTAGATTACAAGATCATCATGTGCCTTTGTTGCAACTATTTTATCTGATTTATTACATGTATTTCAGTTGACGACTCATTTAGCCTTATTGTGGGTAGCAGAGGAAGATGTTGATGAGAAGATGGAGAGGCCAGAGCAGGATAAAGTATTTTTTAAGAAAGCTGAATGTAGTAAAAAGCTTGAGGAGAATAATGAGGATCCTTGTGTGAGGAAATGTATGATTGTAATGGAGAAGAAGATTTAATCAATCGACAAGAAGATGTTGACCATGCAATCAGACATTTTATTTGTAATTTCTCATATCAAAATTTTGATGGATCACTTGTAACATCCTGTTTAGATGATTACTAATTTATTACTCGATCTCATGATGATAATCCCTCATCTGCTTCAAGCCAAGTACCTTTATATGAAGAAAATGAAGGTTCAACCCACAAAAGAGACGTGGACGTGTGAGATCATGCAGGTTCCACAACAAGATAATTGATAAATGAAATATACATATTTTTTAAGTTCACTATACACTTATAATTTTAGACACACACACACACACACACACACACACACACACACACACACACACACACACACACACACATATATATATATAATTATGTTTTTTTTTTGCATTTGACGTGTTTTATAGCTTTGATTGTAAGGTATTCTCCCTAAAGTTTGTCGAAGCCATCATATAAGGGATGAATCTTGCAAAAATAACTCAAAAGAAAATGTCAGAATATCACAAAAGAATGGAAATTGAGGTATTTGTACGTTGACGTGTCCATAAATAATTTTTTATTGTATAAGTTGCATTTTTATTTTTTATACTTCACATGATTTTTGAATGCCCAATTTTTTTTATATTATTGATTGATGATTATTTACACTATATGTTGTTTAAATCCCAATGTTTTTCTACTATGGCCTTCTTGAAGGATACAAGATGACTTCTTGGTCATCTTGTAGGCTACACGATAACTTCTTGGTCATCATGTAGCCTTCCTATAGGCCACACGATGAGTTCTTGGTCATCATGTAGCCTTCTTGTAGGTTACACGATGACTTCATGATCATCTTGTAGCCTTTCATAGTCATCGTGTAGCCTTCTTGTAGGCTACACCATGACTTCATGATTATCGTGAGAATGATTGAATTTCTGCACGTTCGTTGGTTGTGGCCAATTTCCCCAAAATGTGTGCACTTCCTTCTTATTACTTCCTCACCTTTAGATGGAATTCTTTGCGTCCTTGGTCTGCCACTTTGCCGCCATACTATAGGAAGCAATACCAGATTTTCTTGAACTCCTTGGCTGATGACCCAACCTACTTAATCTCCGAGATGATGTATTTTTTTCGTATACGCGGAAATTAAAGCCTTATTTTGATAGTATTTTGAACACATACTATATGCGGAAATATTGTGTAGCCGACATGCAGCTAGCGCATGCTTGCATGGAATTTGATCAAGATCAAATTCTCGGCATGTACACGTCTTGAGATGCAAGTTTACCACTGCTTTCCTACCCCCATCCGTGACACACAACTCGTGGATGTCGAAAGGAAACAATGATAATGATCGTGATGTAACGTGCTTCTTTTTAAACTCATCCTGAATCCAATCTGTCATTTGGTAGTTGACTTGATAGAAGGCCGCCTATCGTTCATAGAACCACCGTTGTAATATGTCACAGATATTTTTTATAAGGCATGTTTTGGGAAGCTTTCTAGCATCTTTCAAAATCCTAGTCAAACATTTCGTGATGTTTGTGGTCATTATATTGTACTGTCTTCCATCAAAATGGGAACGTGCCCCACTTTCAACTCCCCCCTCTGACATGTATTCTGAGATTGCCGGAAATGCAGAAGTAAAATGAGTCATCAGCTGATCATATTCTAATATACAGTATTCCTTGGATGCTTTCATAAACAATGCGTTGCATCATCTTTTTTAAAAATTGATTTGATTTTTAACCCACATGGAATATGCAAGCTCCGTGAAATGCATTGGGAAAGACAACAACTCTTTTTTGTGTAATCAAAGCCGGTTGGCTAAACTCCATCTTGATTTTCTGTACATCTCCCTCTTTTTGCTTCGACGACAACTCTTTTTCTGCGCATGATGCTTTTGACATAGCTTCTGAAATTCTAAAATTTTTATCCCATATTCTATTTTTTCACCAATCATTATCATATCAAAAAAGTTATTTGGAGCATTCCAATCATTCTATTATAGAATAGAGACCTCACGGTATTAATGAAGATTGTAGTCATTTGATAAGACGGGTTGCACCTGAGGCACTAATTCCCTACACCTTTGAGCCTATTCCTTAAAGCTTTCAGTAGACCTTTTCTCCATCCTTTTTAGATCAATACGATTAAGAGCCATACCATATTGTACTTGTATTGTCTCAGAAAAATGTCAGCTAAGTCTTTCCATCATCGAATATGTTGACTATCCAACTGGATGTACCAGCGAGATGCAATCCCCATTAGACTGTCTTGAAAAAATGGATCAACAACTTATCACCATGTCGCATTCAACCATTTTTCTGCAATACATGATAAGATGACTCATCAGGCATGTGCTGCCATAATATTTTTCAAACTCAAGTAGTTTGAATTTATGGAGAACGGTTACATCTGGGACTAAGCACAATTAGGTCACATCAATGATACCTAAAAACCATTATAACATGTATCCTCTCTTCCACAAAATCCAACTGATCACTCGTCAGTTGATTTTTCGCTTAGCTTGGTAATGGGCATCGGTACTTTTGTGTCATCAAAACCATGTATGATGATTGGCTCATTATCATGTTCTACTTATAAGGTGAAAACTTGATTGTGGCCAAGTGCCAGTGTTGGAATGTTGTACCCACACATTTACTAGTATCGATGGAGCATGTTGGAATTGATCCACCTGATGATGTTGGTAGGCTGGAGTGAATCCAAGAGGGTTAAGTGGAGAATCATTTGGCAATTGATCTTATGATAATGGAGGCATTTGCGAATTTTCAAGACATGTTTTTCCTTTGCTCGTGGTAAGGAGTTCCAACACTCTGGCCATTTGCTCTTCAAACTCCTTAATTTCTTGATTCATTTTTTCTTGTGATTGCTCTATCTGTTGTTCATCCATGATTCTAGCATGAGATTATGCTCTTTAAGGATATTGAAGGCGCACCCAATGAGTTTTTTTTTCCTCTTTCATTTTTATTTTTTCATAACAAAAAAAAACTATATTAGTGATGCATGAAGGAAAAAAAGAAACTACAGTGCATGAAGGAATGCAATAAACTTCAATGCATGAAGAAGAAATCACAATGCATGAAAGAATCAATGACCTATAATATAAATTAGTAAATGACGAACCTACGATGCATGAACTTACGATGCGTGAACCTATGATGCATACAAAAATAATGAATTTCTTATGCATGAAATGGAGAATTATATAAAAATCATGAAATACAAAAATCACGATGGATGGTGTTAAATGACAATTCTAGAAAAATGGAGAGAAATAAGATTCGTCACAAAAAAATTATTTTACTTGTATGCTAAAATGGTGACAACAATAATCAATGATGTATATAGTGACGAAAATGAAAAATTTATGGTGATGATGATGATGATGATATGATGATGATGACGACAATGATGACTCAATTTGAAAAAAAAAAACAAATTACGATAGATAACAGGCACCACATAAATATTCAACGCAACCTACCTAACACATTTTGAAGATCTTATGATTTGTTTTTGATTGATCATTGGGGGGCTTTAAGGTTGTCTTCATATGTGTGGTTAGGGTCTAAAATCTCTTAATAGGCTTTCAAGTTGTCCACACTAATATCCAAACAGAGTAATAGGGGACCCCAAACGGTATCTCGAAATGGTCGACCTAAGTGAGAACTTTCATGAGCCTGCACGGAAACTGCAATTTCACGAAGGCATTCCACTACTCATTCTCGTTAATCCTATAAGTAAAGCCTGGGTACGAGGCTAGTGTATGTATGCGAAAGTAAATATTAAGCAAAGAAATATACACCATAAAAACAAACTATATGCAAACAAGCATGAATAAGTACAACAATTATCGAATAAATGAACAAAGAGCCACAAAAGGATAATTTATGATAAAATTTTGGCTTGACTCTCTATCGATCTAAAATTGGTTAGACTGATTACGTCCCCAGTGGAGTCGCCAAGCTGTCGCAATGTGCATGCAATGCGGAGTGGTGATTGAAAAATCATTTTGAAAAAAGAAAGAAATTCGGAGTCGCTAGCAATCAAAGTTGGTTCGAGAGTCATTTGTGTGGGGGGAATATATTAGCACCCCACAACACCCATTATAAAAATAGTTATCAAATTTAATCAAATACTATCCAAATTATATTTTGAAAATATTGTTAAAGAATTTTAATTTTGAATGTCCCATTAGGTATATCTTGTATCATAAAATGAAACAAAATAAATTACCTATAGTGGGTGGTACAAAAACCATTGAAAAATAATTCTTTTTTATTTTTTTATTTTTTTGAAAATCAAAGCATTATTGGAGTTTTTCTCGGTATCCCAAAAATAACTCCTCACCTCAGTAGTTCGAGAAATTTGGTATCCTGAAAAACTCAAAGTCCGTCATAGGGTTTTTCGTGAAGACTAAATAACGAAATTAACAAAATCTAAATCTAACAGTTAAGATTGTGATTTTGAATATTACCTTTAATGATAAGAAAATGATAAAATAATTACATTATAAACTTGACAATGAAACATAAATAAAATATAAATAAGAATAAATAATAACTATAAAGAATAAAGAATAATAAATAAATAGAGAAAAAAAGGTTAAAGATGATGAAAAATGTACAATAAATTTCAAGAAAATATGTAAAGTAAAAAGAATAATATGTAAATTAAACAAACATTAAAATTTATTAAAAAAAAAGNAAATCTCATAGTATAAATATTTTTTGATATAAATATATTTTTTATTTATTTTGGACTACTTAGTTCACTTATTACCATTATTTAATTTCTTACTTCATTGCTAATCAAATAGTACAAGAATGATCATGTGTGGTAATTAGTTCAAACAAGTGTCATTAAAATAGTAACAAGATTTAAAAAAGAAAAGACTTGAGAGAACATTAAAAAAATTCAAAACTTAAATATTTGCATAATCTTTATATATACGCTTAACTCTCTATTTTATATATTTTTAAGTATGAGAAATTATCATAGAAGATTTGTACAACAAATGTACACTTTCAACTCATTAAATGGTGGATTCACATTGAGTTACTTTGCACCCCTCAAAGACTTTATCCCCATCTTCATTGATTGAGTTGATGATAAATATATCTCATTATCAAATTTGTAAGACAATCATCAACGCATAAAAATAAAACTCAAGATTAAGAGTAAAAGATGAAGAAAGAGAAACAAACACTTAAATATAAAAAAGGAAATAAAGAGTATACACTACATGAGTATGGATGAGAGATGATGTAGAATAATGAACAAGAAATATTTTTAGCTAATGTGTAAGAAATTTAAACTACCTTAAGAAAAATAATGAGGGAAGATGAATAGATGAATTGAAATGTAAACTCTATTTTCTCATTTTCTTGAAAAATCTCTCATATTTTTCACACACATTATCTCTAAAAAGATATTCTCTCATTCTCTCTAAAAAATGACATTCTTCAAGTGAATGACTCACTCCCTATTTATAGGCAAAATTAGAATTTTCCTTTTTACTTTTAGTCATTATGCTCCTTTTTAATTTTTTAGTCCTTGTACTCTTTTTTCTTATTTTTAGTCCTTAAACTATTTTTCAAATTATACACATAGACTTAGACTAGTATATGGGTCAAAAAATAATGTGTATTTTTAAAATATTAGACCAGATAAAATATGGTATCTACAGTAGTCTACAATACGGGCACAAGATCATCATGTATCATTTTGTAATCTACAAGATGGTTACAAATACATCTTGTACTGATCTTGTAAAGTACGAGATCATTACAGGGACATCTTGTACCCATCTTTTATCCATCTTGTAGTCTACAAGACGATTATAGGAACATCTTGTAAACCTCAAAAAGAAAGATATGAAATCAATATATGAATTTTTTACTCTAACATGTGACAATATGATTGTACCATCCCATGGTTATCTTCGACTGACCCTCGAACTAATCTCAATGCATATTACTTAGTTCTTCAAGCTTTATAGTAATATATTCCAAGTCAAACATCTTCCATTCTGACATTTGGCATATATATTCGTCCAACACCCGTGTATTTAGACCTTAAACAATGACCAATCAACGAAAAAGAAGCTTGATGGTGTTCATGTCTCAAGACTTCAAACGAGCATGTATGTGTATTGATGAACTTTATAACTTTAAAGTAGAGAGTGTTTTGCATTTTCATAGCACATAACCTCCACGAACACATTTTCTCTACACATATAAGTACCAATATCCAAAGTTTTGACTTGAAGACCCAAAACTCAAAATTTTACCAGATGACCATCATACGAGCAATCATAATCAGCTCGCCTTTATCAATGTACAACTCATCCATACTTATTGTGTCTGATATAAGCAGATACAAATCAGCCCATTACCTACTGGACTCAGGATGTTGTTCATTCAACTCGACTCTTGTATTCAAATCTGGTATTGTTGTAGGGTCATCTCCACGTATGACTTCATTAGAGTCATCTCCACGGATGGCTTCATCATATGCCCCCTAATCAAAATCATCATCGTCAACGCCATCATCATAAGAACGTCATTATTATCACCAAGGTCATTACAATCATCATGAACAAATCCGGCATCATCTCTCCTAAGATAATGATAGTTCCTATCAAAATTATTAACACTCACAAAATGAGGAGTGCTTTCATGCAAAAGTTACTATGACATTGTAGTTTTAAGAACCCAACCTTGTCATGAAAAAAAATTAGGCTTGGCACTGACAAATAATGGAGTTCAAAGCGATTATGATCCATTCTCTTTAATAAAAAACTGTGAATCTCGATCATTTAGAATTTCATCAAGAGGGCATGAGACATGGGTTCTATAAAGAAATTTGATGGATAGATCATACTTTGAGGTGTCAATGTGAAGTTCTTCATGTAATATACCAGATTACAGTTTGTAGATATCTCCAACGGTTTGGTCTTCTCTCCACTAAAAGACCAGGATGTACTCATTTTCTCCAAATCTCCACCATGAATTACAACAATTCAAACTTCAGACAATGAATGAAGTTAGTACTTTCTAAATTTAAAAAAAAATGTTCAAGAAGTCTATAAGATGAAATGGAAGCATACAAGGCGTGTTACATGATGATCTTGTAGTCATCGTGTAGTGTTCGTGATGATCCCGTAGTCATCGTGTAATGTACAAGATGATTTTTAGTCCTTGTGTACACTACACGATGACTAGAAGGTCATCTTATAATATATCGTGTAGTGTACATGATGACTACCAGATCATCTTCTGGTGCATCATGAACATCTTGAGCAGATCACGATGCACTACAAGACGATCTTGTAGTCATGATGAACTCTACACGATATATTACAAGATCATCTTATAATCATCATGTAGAGTACACGATGACTACAAGATCATCTTGTAGTATATCTGGAACATCTTGAGTAGTTCATGATACACTACAAGATCATCGTGTAGGCGTCTTCTTCAAACATACAACGTAATGCATGTTGTTGTAGTAACAAAAAATCCAGAAACATCTTTTAAACCTTATGAACGAAAAACCCAAAAATCTTCTTTAAACATATAACCTACCTGCAAGCTTTTCTTGAAGAAGAAGAAGAAGATGAAGAACTTCTGGATAAGTAAAACAACTTCTCTTGCAACAGGTAGAAGAAGATGAAGAAATGACAAAGAAGAATGTGAAGAAATGAATAACGTAGAAGGAGAAATGAGGGTATGGGGGGTTGGGTATGAAGGTTGAATGTTGATGAAGATGAAGTTGACATTTAATTTGACACCATGTAATAAGGGTATTGGGGGAAAGAAGAAAGAAAAATTAAAGAAAATGTGGATTAGGGGTCTAGTTCAGCCAAAATTAGTCTTGAAGTCTGTTTTAGTAAAAATGAAAAGTCCAGGGGTCCAGTTTAGGCAAAAGCTCTTTTTTGAATGAGGGGTTTTGGAATAAGTTGGGGTATTTAAGTAATTTCTCTCACATGGTCTCACTTTAATGGAGGCACACCCTCTAAATTGGTGTGAATTTTCTCAAGGGGTGTGAGTGTCCATACTTAAAAACGACAGGTGTGTGTGATATTTTTAAATTTAGAGGGTGTGTGAGTGTCATTTACTAAAATTACAAAGGGTGTTTAGTGTAATTTTTACTATATTTTTTAAATCCTTTTGAAGTTTGTTCAAGTTAGCTTAGCATAATAAGATTTAATGTGTGAATGACTACTTGTAGTTGTGTTTATTGACTATAATTAGAGTGACAATTTTGATCATGACAAATAATTGATGGATGAATATTTTATTTTTGTATATAATTTTTTTTTGAAGTGCAACATCAATACAAGAATTGATCTAATACATGAGGGAAAATATGACCCGCCATAGAATGATTGAATCTAAAAGGTTATATGGACCGATACATCACAAAAATTCAATTAGAGAGCAAAGAAGTAAAGACCGGATAGTACAAAACAAAGAGGCGGCGAGTCGGTTTCAAACATATGGAAGCACTATTAAAACCGGCATGCCGGTTTGTCCTTATGAAAATTCCTTCCATAAGGTGGCAATCGGCTTCTCGATTCAACCAAAACTGACTTGCCGGTTATGGAAGGCTCCAACCTGATTTTACACCCACAAATACTCCTCTACTCCTCTCATTTCAACACACACTCCGACAAAGAATTGTAGAGTTCGTTTATTATTGAGAAGATTGTATTTTGATCTTTGATATGCCAGATTTATAGAGAGAACAATTAGAAAAAATATTGAAGAGCATAGATTGAGAGATCTATTCGATGATATAGTGAAGTTTTGTAAGTGATCAAAATATCGATTGTGAAACATTGTTAAGGTTTGATAAGGTTTGATTGTCATCATAAGTCAATAAATTTAATAATCATCTATTTTTACATTGTCAAACTATTTCCCCTTAGTCCATGCTTTTAAGGATCTCTTGATGATTTTCTCTCGATTTTCTTCGTCGGGTGTAGAATTTTTTTCTTCCATACTCTTTTAATTTCGTACACTTTAATTTTTCACAATTAGTTTTGTGCACGTTAAAATTGTGCACTTTAGTTTTTGTATCTTTATTATTTTGTTTATTTATGTTTTCGCGTTTTAAGCTTCCTCATTATAGTTGTTTTATTTGTATATTTAACTCGTAACTAAATGATATTAATTCTTGAATATTAATTTGCTACCTAGATTCACATGAAATATAAAATATATTGTTTGTTTCTTTAATATTCAATGTATTTCCAACAATTTATTTTTGAGTTGAAATCCTTTCTTTTAATATTCTCTTTATAGAATGGGTGTCATAACGATCTAAAAATTGTTATCAGAACCTGGTAATTAAGGGTTTGACTCTTAGATAATGCATAATACTTGCGGGCAAGTGCTGACTGGGGGAGGGGATTGTTGGCAGGTGGGCTAGCATCCTACTAGGATGGTGGAGATGTGGTGGGGCAAGTCACAGTCGAACCTGTGTTTGAACTAAATAAAACTGCACTTTAACTACCAGTTATAACTTTTAGTTCAACGATAAATTTTTTATCCTATATATAGTGTTTGTGTGTCTCGAACTAGTAACGTTGTCCATTTAGATTGGTGAGATAGAATATCATATCAAATTTTCCAAAATGATGTGAGTTGAATATGTTCTACGTACATACTGACTAAAGCAATGACAGATTCATGATTTTAGTTTACTATACATTGTTTGACATAAGAACATAAATGTTAGTCTAATAGTTTTTTTTTTTTGAAAATTTTCAATATTTTAAAACATATTTATTAATAGTGTTTGATGTGTCAAGACATTTGCATGAGTTAAAAATTCAAGGGTTTTACTAATTGTTTGTTGATTTGATTTTTTTTTATTTTATTTGCTTAACACATGCAACAACACTACAACAATTATGTGTTGTCATGGCACAATATGATTACGTTTTTCTCCAAAACGCAATAAAAAACTAAAGTGCGAAATAAATTTCATGAAGACCCGCACGTCTCTCGACTTTACCAAATGAAAACTTCGCCTAACTCGCGCCTCCCACAACAACTATCTTTTTTACAGTAGCTTTTCTTACCAACGACATCTCTTTTAAAGCTCACTCTCGAAGCTCACAGTGGCTTTCCTTTCTCATAGTATCTTTCTCTTTCACAACAGCTTTGTTCACTAATGAGAGCTCTCTTGAAGCTCACATATCTCACAGTAGCTCGCATATCTCACAGTAGATTTCATCCTAGGTTTCTCTCCCTCGCAGCTCTCACTTTCTCAGTCTGTTCCCAACTATCTGCTAGTTCGATTCGCAGCTCAGAACCAGAGGTAGAGTTTCATTTTCAAATTGTTGTTTGATTTTAGCGTTTTTGGTCTAATTTTGTGATTTTGAGTTTTTCTAAGTTGATTAAGGTCCGTGTTTCCAATTTATGGGCATTGAGTAAGTTTTGAAACGAAAACCCCCAATTTCTTGTCAATCGACAATTTGTTCAGTTCCTAGGGTTTTAGGAGTAGCCTGTGCCGTCTCGAATCGGCTCGTGACTTAGAATTTTTGCCGTTCTCTGATGTGATTTTCATGGGTTAGGGCTTGGACATATTTGAAAGCTTTAGCCTTTCAATAAGGATCGAATCCAATAACCCGACTATCATTTCTCCATTACATGCCAAGGATGCTTCGTTTGAAGAATTTCTGTGAGAAAAGTTTTCACTGTCATTTCAGGTAAACTCTTTCCCTACATTTTTCAAAATACTCAAATTAGGTCCTTCAATTTTTTGCTGTTTTCCTTTCCGGTGCTCACACTTTCAGATTCAAGGATTTCCTCTATCTTCCATCTCTATTATGCCACAGATTGTGTGAAATATGTCACACAAACAGGTCCTTCAATTTTTTTATATTTCGTGTTTCCACTCAGTTTGCATTTTGTTATGATCTTATTGAATTCTGAATGAAGTTATGGTATTAGATTTGTTTGTACACCCATTTTCTATTTTCTATGGTGCACTAATGTTCACTCCCTGTGTTGAAAGTTAGAAATCTTATTAGTGGAGCTGAAGAAGCCAGATCTTACAAGTGGAGTAACACATGCTATAAGGGTGCTCCACTCAAGAAGTCTAAGCAAGGTTCATTTTTTTTTCATCTACCTTTTCTCCGTAATATGGTTTTTAAATGTTGTCTTCTGTTTTGTAGTTGGAGCTTAAAAAAGCATTACTCACACGTATTAGAATACTTTGTTAAATTCTAGGTCTGTAGTGTTGAGTGGGAATTTTAGTTCTATCTCCAAGGATAGGAGTGTTCACACCATATGGAGACCCATGTCGGTTCTTGTTAGTCTTCTGTTTTTAGTCAAGTTTGTAAACGGCTTGTTATGGAAATGTTTGCTAGTTATTTTGTTTGGTATGCTTTTCTAGAGCTATCAGCGTTCTAAAGCACTTTGCTTCAACTTTAGTTGGAAGGAATTCAAGATATGGCAATTGAATCCTTCCACTTTAAGGTTTGGTGACCCTTTATGGTTAGTAGAATAACTATTAACTGTTTTGATCCCGTTTAACTATATTTGATTTCTTTTCTGATTTCATCTTATTTTGTTCGCATTTGTTTTATTGTATTTGTACCAGCAGTTGATAAGACCTTGTAATTGATGATGTTAGTGTCTTTAAGGATTGCATCAGCTCTGTTTTGATTTTATCTTATTTATGTCACTATTTTGAAATGTTGGGGGTACATGGTGTTCAAACTAACTAAGGATTGCATCATCTCTGATTAATGGTTTTTCCTCTTTGCTTTTTTTTTACTATCTTTAGTGAAAGAGGGCTGATAATTTCTATAGTTACTGTGATTGAAATAGGGGGTATATGGTGTTCAAAATTTTATGTTGAACATTATTTATTGTTTATGAAAAGATAACTTTGTTTAACGTCCTCTAACTAGCTTAATATTTGAAAAGTCTTCTGTAAAAATCATATATAGTAGGTCTATAAGTGGATATTGAACTACAACAATTATTTTATCCATTGAGGTCACAACAAATACTTAGTAACTCATGTGGGTGCATGGTTTCACATAGTGATGAGAATGAGATACTCTTGGACTATGCAAACTATTTTTTGAAATATCTGATGATTGATTTGAGTTTATGAAAATCTTTTTGGATATTCTGGGTTGTTATCATGCAAGAGGGTTGGATGGGATGGGTTAATTGTGCTTCTTACTTTGCTAGTATAATTCCAGCCTTACTGTATAATCTGTGGGTTTGTTGAAAGGTGGGACGTGTTTGTTTTGTTGGTGGCTAGATGGAGGGATTAATTTGCATGTTCTTTTTTCTGTTTTTATGTAGCTTTAATTATACTAAAGACTTGATCATTCGTTTCTTTTTTATGTAGTTTTTTCTACAATGAGCCTTGAATTATCAGTGTCTAAAAACTAACACCAATCACTACAACAACTTAAAGCTTCAATTGCGTTGAAGCACGACGTTTATGTTTTTATGAGGTTTGTCTGGTTTTTATGTTTTTGTGATTTTTGTCTTGTTTTTTATGTTATTCAAAAGAATTTTCAGGTTGCATCAAACATGATGATCTGAATAGAAAATTACCATTGTTATTGAGAATTTGAGAGTTAATAAATGGTTGAAAGAAACTAATTATTTCATTATTAATTGGTAATTTGGTATGTTGATTGTCATTCTTTGGATGCTCAAAAGGTATATAAGTAGGTTAAGACCTTTCATACTATTGTTATTCTTGTGCATTGAGTTTGTTATTGTTTTAATTTCTTATTATGGTTGCTTTGTTGAAAACCCTCTATTATTCATCTAAAATGTTATTAATTAATTTGCTTTACTGTGTAACGGCAGTTGATTACCAAAGACAATACTCCAACCACAGCTTGCACAGGTTCCCCTTCTTTTTTTGAAAGTTTTAGAACTATAAAGAAGAGGAAAATAAAATATACACACAGTTCTTATAGTCTGACCTTTTGATATTAGCTATAGATAAAAGTCTTGCAATTCTTGGTTGGGCTATGTTATCATTATGCATTATAAATTAATGTTCATTTAATTGATGCATCCTAATAATTTGTTCAATTGAAAACTTTGTTCTTCTAGACTTGTTCCATATGATATTGTAGTACATAATCTATTTTGGTTACTTTCCCCAAAAGATACAGAGTGGAATTAAAATATTAATGGTTATATGATGCTTCTATTGTAGATGAATTTGGGACTTAGACACCCATAATATCTCTACATCAAAATTAGTTAGATCATGTTGTTTTATTTTTGTTATTATTATTTTGTTTATCTTTGGACCTTTTATTGCTAACAGATCTCAAGTAGTGTCATTCTCATGGACACAGTTGCTTGTTCAGTTTATAGTTGATTGTTATCAGATTGGACTGAAGGAGCAAAAGTCAGAATGGTTTTTTTTCGGGGGGGGGGGGGNGGGGGGGGGGGGGGTGTTGAGTATATTGACTTTATTTTTTGGTTTGTTCTTATATGTTAAGTTTATTAATCATTAGAAATACTAATTAATTATTTCTTTAATGCTCATTTAGCTAATAGTTGTACTTATCCTTTAGTCGTATGTGATCATGTATTCTTTTTTTCATTTTCTTTTCCTTTTGATAAGTTGAAAGAAAAATACAAAAGGATAATTATCTCTACATTTCAGTCGTTAACTTATCAATAATCTGTAGCTTCAAAATGGATAAAGATTGGGTGCGTTTCAACAGGTAAAAAAATTGGTTAATTTATTTAAGATAAGTGTAAAATATAATCATAAATAGATATTTTAGTAGTTGATGTTTTAATTGATAGAGCTTCAAAAGAGTATCAGGAAGGAGCATGGAATTTTGTCAAGATAGCATAAAAAATGCAAATTATGTAGAGAAAATTTTATATCCTTGCAAAGAATGTCAAAATATGTGTCATCAATATAGTGACATAGTTTTTTAGCATTTAGTCATAAAAAGAATGGATCTAACCTATACAACTTGGTATCACCATGGAGAACAAATACTTAGAGAAAATAAAATGGATGAAGTAAACAAATCATACACACACAACATGTATGAATCAACTTATGGATTTGAAGATAAACATTCTAGGGATTTTGAAGGGAGAGATGAGGATTTCATGGATAAGTTACGAGGCGCTAAAATTATTTTATATCCAGGTTGTACCGAATACACAAAGTTATCAGCCATTACAGTTTTGTATATAGTTAAATTCCAAGAGTGGTTGGTCTGACAAAAGCTTTACTGAACTTTTAGAAATTTTACACGATATGTTACCGGATGAGAATGTGATTCCAAGATCTATTTATTTAGTAAGAAAGCTTCTCAAAGCGTTTGATTTAGGGTATAAAAAATCCATGCTTGTGTGAATGACTACTGCTTGTTTAAAAGAGAGAAAGAATGTTTGGAGAAATGTCCAAGATGTGGCTCTTCAAGGTGGAAAGTTTATGAACATGCAAATAAGATAAAAAGGGTATACCTACTAAAGTTTTGTGGTACTTTCCTATAATTATGAGGTTTAGGAGGATGTTTTATTCTGCAAAAGTTGTTGAAGCTTTAAGGTGGCATCAAAACAATAAGAGTAATGATGGGAAGATGCGTCACCCTGTAGATTCTATGGTGTGGGAGTTGGTGAATCAGAAATGGCCTTCTTTTTCGTCTGATCCGCGTAATCTTAGGTTAGGACTTGCCACCGATGGTTTTAATCCCTTTCATAGTTTGAGCAGTACATATAGTTGTTGGCCAGTCATGCATGAAAAGAGAAAATATCTTCTTGACATTGTTAATATATGGCCCGAAACAACCAGGGAATGATATCAATGTGTATTTACAACCTCTAGTAGAAGATCTTCAAGATTTATGGAATAATGGGGTGCACACTTTTGATGCTTTCAGTAAATCTCTTTTTATCTGGAGCTATTTTGATGTGGATGATCAATGATTTTTTAGCATATGAAAATCTTGCTAGATGTACTACGAAAGGAAAAAAAGAATGTCTAGTTTGTGGTGAAAACACACATTCCTGCTGGTTATAATACAGTAGTAAGTGTGCATACATGGGTCACAGATGATTTCTACCTCCATCTCATCCATTTAGGACAACGAATGCATGGTTTGGGAACGAGGAGCATGAGAAAATTCCTAGAATCATGACTGGTCACAATGTTCTCTAGAACTGAAAGACTATGTCAACGATTTTAGAAAATGTGGTAAGAAAAGGAAAAAAAGAGCCAAAGAAGCGGATACTATATGGAAGAAAAGATCAATCTTCTTTGATCTACCATATTGAGAGGTTAGTATCTTTCAACTTCTCCATTGTTAGTTTCCTTTTGAACATTTTTAGATGTTGTCTTCATATTTTAAGGTATTAATATTACATCATAATTCGGACGTGATGCACCTTGAGAAAAATATTTGTAAAAGCATTATTAATACACTGTTGAATGTGAAAGGAAAATCAAAAGATGGAATCAATGCGCGTAAGGATCTACAACACATGGATATTAAGATTGGCTTGCATCCAAAATATGATGGATCTACAATCGTCCTTCCTCCTACTCTGTACTCATTAACCAAAAGAGAAAGACAGACCTTTTGTAGGAGGCTTGTCGATCTAAAATTATCAGATGATTACAGTTTTAATACTAGAAACTGCATATAAATGGAAGATTGTAAAATCCTTGGTCTTAAATCACATGATTTCCATGTTCTCATTCCGCAATTGTTACTTGTATCCTTAAAGGGATTGCTTCCAAAAGGGCCCAAAGATACAATATTCAGATTAGTGCTTTTTTCAATAAACTGTGTCAGCATTTCATTGATAGAGAAAGAATACAAGTCATGGAAGATGAAGTAGTTGAAACATTATGCATCTTTGAAAGGTTCTTTCCACCATCATTCTTTGACATAATGGTTCACTTAGTAATTCACTTAGGGCGAGAAGCACGTCTATGTGGTCCCGTCCATTTCCGTTGAATGTATCCTTTTGAAAGGTAATTAAAGCATGATTCTTCAGTTTGCAATATTGTCCTAAACGTATAAAATACTTTAAAATGTGCATTTTCGGTTTTAGGTATATGAAGATATTAAAATGATACGTTCAAAATCATGCATGGCCTGAAGGGTGTATTGCAGAAGATGAGTGCGTGGACTTTTGTAGTGAGTTTATGGAGAAAGAAATAGGAGTACGTCATGGAGAATGTTGCAATCAAGATTTGATTAACGACATTATTCTTGAAGGACGTCCAATCTCAGTAGGAACACCAATTATGATGAGTGATGAAATGTTAGAAAGTGTGCATCGTTATGTGTTATTCAATACGGGTGTGGTTGAACCATTCTTTGAGTAAGTAATTATAAGTTTCTCAGAGAATATTCAACTAATTTATATCGACATGACATTAGCGTATCACCTATCAATATGTGTACATTTGATGTTAGGATACATTTAAGCGAGTTACGACAATCAAATAAAGATCTTGAAAGAAATCATACCTTGCTATGGAAGAGGCATTCAGAAAAATTTTCATTATGGATTAAGGAGAATGTTAATTACATGCTATGAATTGTTTTACAAATGATTGGTGAAAGTTTTACGATATTGTCAGATTAAATTTAATGCTCTCTTATAGATTCAGATGAATTCTTCTACTAGTGATGGGTTGGGCATACTAAAATGTCTTGCATTTTGTCCTAGAAAACAAGCAGTATCTTATACTGGATATGTTTTAACGAACAACACTTTCATACCAAGCAAGCAGAAAAGTCAACTAAAAAATAATGGTGTCACGATTGAAGCAACAACTATGTGCAGATCAAGTGCTAGAGACATTTCACAAGTTTATGATGTGGTTTCTTATTATGGAGTGATCCATGATATAATTTAGTTAGATTATTATACTTTTCAGATTCCGATCTTTAAATATATCTGGGCAAATGTAAGTCATGACATTAGAGTTGAAGATGGTTTCACCATCGTCAATCTACACCAAGGACAATCCCAATTTGCTAGGGAGCCATTCATACTAGCATCACAAGCAAAACAAATTTTGTATTATAAAGAGCATGAGACCTCTAATTGGTATAGTGTTCTTAGGGCACCACCTAAAGGTTTATATGATTTGGAGATGTACAATGAGAATGTCGATGATGATGAGAATTTCATGCCTCAAGAGTTGTCTTCAATACTTGAAATGAATGATGATGATAGTGATGAATGCAGTTATATAAGACCTGATGGTGAAGATATTATTCTAGACTAAATGTCAATTTATATAAAAATATTCTATGTATATTTCTTTCACCTATCAATATATTACAATCTATTTTTTCATACTTATATATCTTATTATATTTGGAAGTCTTGAACTTTAAGGCCTAAAAGAAGGTATATGATAACTTCTCTTTCCTTTAATTTAATTGCTTTCAAATATTACATTGATGATATAAATATTGTGTTTTGCTAATGCATTTTTTGTACGTATTGAATAGGTTAATTAGTATCGCAGATCAAAAGAAAAGGTTGCAACGTAAACTCTTGGAATCTGAGTCCCAATCAATTTCAGATTCTCATCCACCAAGAAATAAACGCTCGATACGAAACATAGTATCTAAAGATAAATCTTCAGAACCTAGCATGACACATCCTCAGCCTAACATGACACCACCTGCTCAGCTAGTCATCCATGTCCAGTCGCATGATTCTCCCACATCCAACACTTCGGGAGCTGCACTTGAAGACATTTTAGTTTCATGCACTACCAATTCATGTGAGCCTACACCTGATTCTCATGTAGAGACCACACAGAGGAGAGGTGCAACTAAGTTGAAGAGTATTACTGTCGAGGGTAATAATCAGATTAACATAGAGATGAACATTATGGCCCAACCAATTGGTGAAGGTTCTGTTAGTTTATCATCTTTTATTGGACCTCTTGTGCGGGAAATCGTACCCATAACAATTGCAGATTGGAGAAAGGTTCCCACGGGAATGAAGGAGGTTATGTGGGAATCAATACAAGTTTGGTAATTTACTTTAAATATAGTATTGTTAATTATTAGGCAAAAAGTACATTGTTTTTAGCATTGACATACACACTTCATTTTTTATTGTTAGGCGAGATAAAATTGATGAATCATGCAAGAAAACAATAATTTCACACATGGGAGAGTTATGGAGGTCTTCTAAATAAAACATTGTGACTAGCATAAGAAATGTGGCTAACGAGCAAGAAATGATGAAATTGAAGCCCAATAATGTTAGTTCAATTCAAGAGTGGAAAGCTTATGTAAATGATAAGATGGGAGAAAAATCAAAGATAATTTGTCATTGATTGATTTTTAATAGTTTTTTATAGTTAAATTAACTTCTATACCATATGTATACATTTCTCTAGGAAATAAATACCAAATTCAAAAAGATGAAAAAAAAAACAAATCCCCCACACATGCAGCCGCAGAGGATATGCGTGATTGACTGAAGATATGGTAAAATATAGATCTTTATTTTTTTAATAGAAAGAAATTAACCATCTTTAACTTATTGCATTTGGTTCTTTGTATAAAAAAACAGCCAAACCCCTAAATATGTTTCTAGAATCAGTGTTTGGATGAGGGCATAAAAAAGTGGCGAACCTACAAACTCGGCTGCTGCTGAAGCCATTGTAAGTGTTTCATTATTTTTCTTTTTAGTGTCACACAACTATATAATCAATGTTGCATGTCATTATTGCCTTTCAGAAAAAGTTGAATGAGTTATGTCAATGTGCATCATCATTTGGGACAAAGAATTTGGCTGACGATTGTTTATCTCAAGTTCTTGGTCCTGAGAGACATGGACGACTTAGAGCGTGTGAAAATGGGTTGACTCTTACCAAACATTTCATTTTATCTCAAAAGGATCGCGCCTACACAGAGCTTCGAAAAGATCATATTGAATTGAAGAACAAATTTGATCATATGCAAAACCTTATGAAGCACATAGTGAAGTAGCTTCACCGAAATGACGGACCATCCTTTTCAAACATGAAATCACCCTCGGTATATTTTAAAAATTTTATTTGTTTGCACATGGAGCTTTACTATTGGTAATTGATGATATTCTATTATTAATTATAGAGTGTGAATAATAACTTGCATGTGAGAAAGTTGGAGTTATTAGATTGGATTGGATCAAATGAGGTAGTTGCTGAAGGGCGTTAATCTTAAAGTGATCCAAAGGATCTTGTTCATTATGTTAAACTTTTCTCATATGATGATTAGTATTGTGGAGTTAGAAATGTGGGCTAACATAAATGCTGGACATGATTGAAATGCCGGGGGAAGGGGGTGCTAGCCATGCGCATTGAAATGTTGGATTTGCATTTGTGTTCTTGTATTTATGTTGGATTTGTTTATGTTGATGAGTTTGGATTTCGAATATCATGGTAAACTTTTCTCATATGATTATGATTATTGTGGGAGTTAGAAATGTGGGCTGACATAAATGCTGGACATGATTCAAATGTTGGGGGGTGCTAGCCATGTGCATTGAAATGTTGGATTTGCATTTGTGTTGGATTTGTTTATGTTGGTGAGTTTAGATTTTGAATATTATGTTGAACTTTTTTCACATGATGGTTAGTATTATGGGAGTTAGAAATGTGAGCTGACATAAATGTTGAACATGATTGAAATGCTGGAGGAGGGGGGTGCTAGCCATGTGCATTGAAATGTTGGATTTGCATTTGTGTTAGATTTGTTTATGTTGGTGAGTTTGGATTTTGAATATTATGTTAAACTTTTCTCATATGATGATTAGTATTGTCGAAGTTAAAAATGTGGGCTGACATAAATGTTGGACATGGTTGAAATACCGGGGGGGGGGGGGTTGCTAGCCATGCGCATTGAAATGTTGGATTTGAATTTGTGTTGGATTTGTTTAAGCTGGTGAGTTTGGTTTCAAATATTATGTTAAACTTTTCTCATATGATGATTAGCATTGTGGGAGTTAAAAATGTGACCTGACATAAATGCTGGACATGATTGAAATGTCGAGGGGTCTTAGCCAATGATGTGCTTTGGAAACTAATAAGCAAAGGCCCAACTTGCAAATTTCAAAAATAAATGTTATTTTTTCCTTTTTAAAAATAATGTGTGCCTGATCTTAGCCTGCAACAGCAGCACGAGGCCAGGCCAAAGTAATTATAACGAGTCTCTATCTTTTTGTCTTTCATAATTCTTTTTTCCTTTTTGGTTTTGATACATCTATTTAACCCTGTAGGCTGTAGGAGTGGAATAACAATTAATTTGTAGCTTCTTTGCATTTATGCATGCTTTTAGTAATTTCTAAGTTTTGAAGGTTTTGATATATACATATAATGTATGTTCTGTTGTTAACAAATTGTTGACACATTGCTGTGGGTTTACATTTGGCCGATTTCTAAAGGAATCTTGTGGTTGATTATACTGCAAGTGATGTTGTTGAAGGCTATATGTTATATTTACATTTATGTTGGATTTGCTCATGTTGTTTTTCTAACTCGCTAATATATATGCATTTTCAAGGATAGAACATATACGGATGGAAAGTATGTATTTCAAGAACTAAGGTTTTGCAATCTAGATTACAATCTTAAAGATCAACATATATGAATATTGGAAAGTATTTTATAGAGATCATATGTATGTTTATAAGTGGATATTGAACTATAACAATAATTTTTTTTTCATATAGGTCCACCGAAAATACAACAAACACATAGTAATTCGGGTGGTGCATGGTTCCACACAGTGATGGGACAATGACTCCAACAGGAAGACATGGAAGTTCTTTGATGAAAACTTTTAGCTTGTATTTGTGATATTTAGTACAACTAAAAAATATTTTTAATATGTGATATAAACACTTTGGAATATTTTTAAAACCCTATGATAGCGTTTTTAGCCACTATCATAGGATTTTTGTTGTTGTAGTGCAAGTCGGTTTTACTTGATTTGTTTAAACAATGATTTTAAAATTTCGTATTAAATTTTTCTATTACTTATTTATTGATTGAATTTTCCCAGCATATTTCTTAATAAATGAAATAAATTAAAATATTATCCTGTCTAAAAGGAAAATTCAAATTAGGAATAAAAAAAGCTTACTCAAGATATGGAACATTATGAGAAATAAAAAAATCAATAATGATGCATCTTTGCTAGACTAGAGCGTAATTTTAAAAAATCATAAAATAAAGAGTAGACAAAATCGTTCAAAAATGAGTTTCTTTCTTATCTCATTTTTAATATATTAAAGATAAATCTTAAATTTATCCAATTAGATTATTAATTTTTATTTATATATCATTCAATTGACGAATTAATTTTTTAGCATTAGCTATTATTCAAAGATACTTCGTTTTGATTGAATAGTTAATTCTTATTGATATCATTAATGTGGTTGATTACATCAGCATATAATTGTCTTATTTTTTATTTAAATCATAATTATGAGTGGGATTACTCTATCATAACCAAATAAAATAGAAATCACATATTAGTAAATCAAAATGTGAAAACAAGTTATGCATTTAAAATTAATATGTAAGTTTTTAGTTTTTTATTCCAATTATGTTTGATTTTATTGATTTTAGAGTATTAAAAATGCATATACGGGTGTCTAATTAACTTTGATTAATGCTCAAGGGGGGAGTCTAGAGAGCAAACTATCTCAAGAAGAAAGGTGGGGTGACTATCCTAGCTAGTTCCAGTTTTTAGGTGAAAGCCTCAAGATTGAAAAGACTTTCAAATGAAACAACATAAGTTGTCTACTTGAAACAAAAGTATAGTCAAACTTATGAGAAAAATAAAATGAAATTATTATTAGATAAAAAAACTTAGTAAAACTAAAAATTAAAAAGTAGAGATGTGGGTATATAATCTTTTATATATATAAAGTTGAGTATGTATACTTAAAATTGTGCCAAGTGTCATACCTAACTTGATGTCAAGTGTCAAATTTCTAATTTTAGTTCTTTAAACTTTATAACAAATAATTAAATGGCTAACTATAAAAAATTAACCAAGCCTTTTAGCCAAATGGTTATAAAAGAGAGGTTTTCACCTAAAAATCATGAGTTCAAATCTCATGTTGTATCATCTCTCCTTAACACAAAAAAAATTATAAAATAAATTAAAATAAATGGAGTTAGGGAAAATGAAAAGACCCCTTTTAAAATGTGAAAGAAAGTAAATCTATTAGTTTGACAAGAGGAAAGTAAAAGTTATATACTAACGGTAGGGTAACTATGGTATTGTATTACTTGAAATAATTTAGTTTATATGTCACAATACATTCTCATATTATACTATGAATTCTAATTTTTTTTATTATTAATGTGGTGTTATAAAAATCTATTGTATAACACTTTATATTTTATAAAATTATAATTAGTTGTGAATACTTTAAACTGTGTCTCTTTAACTGTCAATGACAATCTATCATACTTGACTCTAGGTCATTTCTAAATATAACATTAATATTAATGGCGTTTTAAAATTAATTAATATTAAAAGAAGAAGAAGAAATCTAAAATTTACCAGTACAATGATCACATTTCTAAAATAAAAGAAGAAAAAATCGAATTCAATAGAATGGCCTCTCTATGCGTATTTATCTTTGAATTCAGGAAATAGGAAAGCGTTTTTTCTATCTTTTTCTCTTCTTCTACTCTAATACAAATGATATTTTCTCCAGTTAAGTTTGAAGAGTGGTTTTCAAATGAATAGTGCTCTTAATTTTGTGTTAGTGGGTCACAGATTATTCTTGACAGTTTTTCTTCCCATTCTTATTATTTAGTTTTCCTAATCATCTTAGTTAATGAATTTTAGTGGCAATCATACACTATAAAATTTTCAACAGCGCTCCTTAGCTAACTCTAAAAGAATCAATTTTGGTTTCCTATTTTTTGTTTTGTAGTATGCATGTTTTTTTTACTGTGACATATTGATGTGAGTTTTTTTTTGTTGAAATATCTAATTTGTTTATGTTTTGTTATTCATTGGTTCTATTATTTTCTCCTCACATATTTAATTGTATCGAATACTATTCGGTTCTTGATTATTAATGTCTTGATCAAGAAACAATTTTGCTCCAATGTAATTAATTTCACTTTATCACAGGGCAAATTGTTTCTCATAATGAAATGTTAAGCTATATTTTATTGATTTTCTCTGTAAATTGAACTGATAAACATATTGTACTGTTTTTGTTTTCAAAATTACACTGCGAATGTTAGTTCCTACACGGATGCATTTTTCGAACAAGAGAATGTATGAGTATAATATGTTTGGTATAAACCGTATCTCAAATAAATCTAAAGAACTCATGTTGAACATATCAAGAATCAAATAACTGTATAGCGAAAGCGTATCTGAATTCATGACGATAGATTGTTGTTTAGAGCTGAGCGGTTGGCCTTTCAGATCTACATGATTCTCTATCAGAGAGTCCCTTTTGATTAAACTTATCTGTTTTCTCTCTCACGATGAGATATTAAGGAGAATATAATGGTTTCCTTTCATCGCAAAATCTAAGGACCACAACCACTTATAACTAATTTATTTTTTGGTATTTTTTATTTTAGCTCATCATAAAAATAGAAATTACTCTAAAATCTCTAAACATTAAAATGGTTCATGACCTATCAGATACGTTAAAATCTCAATTATCTAAAAGCTTAGTTGATCACTTTTAATTGGGTTTAACTTTATTTGACAGTATGCAACACATAATTATTTACATATAAGTCCAATGTTCGATTAAGTATCCAACAATCTCCCGCCTGGACTATATGTGAAACCTTATATTTATGTTTTACAAAAATAATCGAATGCGTCAACTTTGTTGTCATTACCTTAATATAACTAAAACCAATATGGTTCATCAATCACATTGACATAGGATCAAAGCAGCCTTCATTACATCAACCGTAACTTAACACATCAAACATCATGTCTATCAATGCAACTGAATGACATGGATTATGATGTGGATGTGTAACATGAAAATTTCATGTAATGTGATCTTAACATGCCTATTTTCAACTGATCCTCCTTAAACCTTAATGAGATCAAATCATACCTGAATTAAAGTGTGAATACCAAAAATTTTATTTATATAGAAAATAACCCTACAATATCCATAAACCAAAATAACTTTAAAAATATGCCTATATGAAAAGAGGATATAAAATAAAATATAAACTCTCACTAGAACCGAATATCTATTAGCATGTTAGACAGACTGAATTAACACATAAGATACTAAATCACCAGTATTATATCACTACCACCTCATCATTGCCATGTCATAGTAAGTGGATCCGCAGACTGTCTAATAAGCGAACAATGTGCTCATGAAAAACCTTAGGTGGAAACCCCTTAGTAAGCGGATTCACAATCATGGAGTTTATTCTGATGTATTCTATAGACAACTGTTCACTCTGAACCCTTTCTTTAACAACCAAGAACTTGATGTCTATGTACTTTGACTTTGTCGAGCTCCTGTTGTTATTAGAATAAAGTACTGCTGATTTATTGTCACACAATAACTTTAGTGGGCTTTCAATACTGTCCACTATGTGCAGCCCTATGATAAAAATCTGTAACCATATTACATGATTGGATGCCTCATAACATTCTATGAACTATGTTGTCATGGTAGAAGAGGCTATAAGAAACTGTTTAGTACTCATCCAGGAGACAACACCTTCAGCAAGTAAAAAAATATAACACGGCTTTCATACTACATAGCATCCAGCAAAATCGGAGTCAGTATATCCAACGATCTCAATCTGACCCAACCTCCGATACATGAACATGTAGTCTTTTATTCTCTGTAAGTACCGCAAGACCCGTTTAGCTGCTTTCTAATGGTCTATCCCTAGATTGCTCAAGTATCTACCTAACATTCCAGTCACGTACGCAATATCAGGACATGTACAAATTTGAGCATACATTAGACTCCCTACTACCGAGGCATAGAGAATCTTTTGTATTTCGTTTTCCTCAAAATCATTCTTAGCACACTGATTGAAACTTAAAATACCATTATCGAGATGTTTACTTTAGTCCATATATAGATGTCTTCTATTTGCATACCATATTCTTTAGGTCTTTCGACATAAAGTTTTCTGTTTGCACCATATCAATCGTCTATTCAATGTCACCATTGAGAATCGTTGTCTTTACATCCATCTGAAGTAGCTCAAGATTGAGATGCCACAAAGCCATTATAATCCAGAAAGAGTCTTTCGTAGAAACCAAAGAGAAAGTCTATTTATAATCAATGTCTTCAATCTCCATAGTCTTTTGCGACAGGACAAACCTTGTATCTTTCTACATTACTTTTTTAATCCCTCTTAGTCTTAAAAATCCATTTGCAACCAATGGGTTTCACACCTTCTAGTAATGGGACAAGATCTCGCACGTCATTGTCCTTCATGGACTTTATCTCATCATTTATAGTATCGATCCAATTCTGAGATTTAGAACTTTCCATGACTTGATGGAAGTTGATCGGGTCATCTTCCATCATGATACACCATATCAAGACAATATCAGAGAACCTCTCATTCAAGAAATTGTCAACATATTTCTCCCGAAAGACAAAATCCCTAACTATATCTCCCTCTGCAAACTCGGAACCCTCAAAGAACCGTGCATTTTCGGTTTAAAAAATCAACATAGTCGTGGGATCATAAAACTTGTACCCCCTAGATCTTTTATAATATCCAACAAAATAGCAACTCAGCATCCTTAAGTCCAGTTTCTCTTCATTAGGCCTATATGGCCTTGCCTCGGCTGGACATCCCCAAATGTACAAAAGCTTTAGAATGGATTTTTTGACGGTCCAAAGTTCATATGGGGTCTTGGTAGTTACTTTAGTTAAACCTCTATTAAGGATATATGTTGCAACCTTAAATGCTTCACACTAAAGTGATTCTGGTAAGGTAGAATGACTAATCATATTCATCATCGCGTCCTTAAGCGCTTTGTTTCGTCTCTCAGCAACACCATTCATAGTAGGTGATCTTGGCATAGTGTATTGTGGGACGATACTGCATTCCTTTAGAGTTTCAACAATGATCCTGGATGTTGTTCACTTGAACTGTCATATCTACCATAATACTCACCACCACGGTCAGATATGACGTTTTTTATCCTTCTGTTGAGTTGGTTCTCAACTTCAGCCTTATAAAATTTTGAACACGTCCAATGAATAAGATATATGTAGCCATATCTTAAAATTCGTCTATGAACATTATATAGTAGTATTGTTGACCATTCCAAGAAACCGAAGGGAATGGCCCAGAAATATCTGTATATATAAATTCTAAGACATCCTGAGTCCTGTTGGCTTCAAATCTCATTTTATCGGTTTGTTTTACCTTTATACGATTAACACAAATATCAAAATATGTGAAATCTAAGGGACCAAAATTTTGTCTGACACAAGTCTCTCTTTTCTCTGTATGGAGATATGACCTAATATATTGTGACATAACGCAACCGAATTCTCACTATTCAGTTTTCTTTTAGTACCTCATGTACTTACTTACAGGGATTCCTTAATTGAAGCAATTGTATAAAGTGAATTAAGATTATCATAACCTGATAAAACTAGAACTAACCAAATTTGAATCATGAAACAAACTAATTTTTCCATCTCCAAATGAACAAAAAAACTAGCTTTGTCCGAAACACGCATAGAAATCAAATTCTATCCAAAAGATGATACAATAAATATTTCATTATGATTCAAATAAAGTCCAGTCTTTAATAATAATCTAAATTTCTTTATTACCTCAACTTCAATCGTCTTGTCATTTCCCACATAGATGTATTTTTCAACATCACTTGGCCTTCAGAAAGTGAAGCAAACTTGTATAGATGCAATGATGTGAGTTGTTGCACCATAATCTATCCAGCACGTGTGTCTATCAACTGAACTTAAATTAACCTCTGAACAAACTAAATTAACAAGCACACCTTTCTTAGGACGCCAAGTGTGATAATTGGTGCATTGCTGCATCTTCTTATGCCCTTTAGCTTCATTATGTGATCTGAAAACCATAACCACTTATAGATAATTTATCTTTTGGTATTTCTATTTTAGTCCACCATAAAAATAGAAATTATCCTAAAGTCTCTATACATTAAAATGGTCCACAACCTATTAGATACATTAAAATCTCAATTGTCCAAAACCTTAGTTGATCACTTTTAATTCACTACTACAATTTTGGCTTTAGATGACAACCATATCTATGATACAATGATAGCTACCTAAAATCTATCAATGGAAAATAGTTAGGGTGGGGTAGTTCGGGCATTGACGACAGCTAAAAAATTAGTTGTCATCAATGTGTTATCTACTATGGCAGCTAATTTTTGGGTTGTCAATATAACGTCTTATTATGATAGTGGAAGAAAAACTGCCATTGTTCTATGGTGTAAAAAATTTACTACTTACCTCAAATTTAGTTTTATTTACAAAAATATCAACCTATATAATCAATATAACCCTAATTTTACTTTTATTGTGTAATTTTTTTATCTTTTGACAACAACGACGACTGGCGATGTGATTGGAGCCCTCTTCCCGACTGCGCGCTAGGCGACTTTACGGCGGCTTCCAGGCGAGCTTCGACGGTGATATTCCACGGTGAGCTTCCACTCGAAGCTCAGATCTGCGTCCCTGTACACTCGAAGCTCAGATCTGCGTCGCTCCTGATTTGTGTACTTGTCTGAGTTTTAGACCTCTGCATATTTGATTTGGAGTTTAGACTGAGATATTAGTTCTAATCAAGTCTTACTCCAAAATGGAAGTGCATATGTCCACAATCAAACTTCACGGTGAGTCTTATTCTTATATTTGTTTTTCTAATCTCTATGGAAGAAATTTTGTCTACTGTAGTTCAAAATTTTTACGCATTGCTGTGACTTTAGAACTTTTATCTCTTGATGTATGTAATAACGTAGTTACTGATTTTTCTAATCTCTATGGAAGAAAGTTTGTATTTTTACGAGTTTGGGCTAATGAGTTTTCTATATTTTAAAGATATGAGCTGACGTATTTCAACCATTTTCTTGTTTTGGATGAGTTTTCAGGTGGATATCTCTGTTTTTTTTTCATTATTGTATTTTGGTTTTTGAAGTGTGTAATCTGTAAATGAAGTTCAAATTTTGGACATTGCAACTTCTGCTCCTGCTGGATTCCCTGATCATTCACATAGAGGTTAGAATTCTGAATCTGATTGAAAGAATTGAGTTTCAGTTAATTATCTTGCTATGTAATTTTCTCTTCTTAAGATCAATATAGCTGATGCTTGTAATTGTATTGTCTCTTCTGTCTGCTCTATTTCATCTTAAACAGAGTTTGAGACTGTGACCTACATGTTACAGGTATAGCCAAAGTTCTATTTGTTATTATAATTCTTTGTCTATACTACATCCACCTTCTCCGTAATTTACCTTAATTATACAAATAACATTTCTAGTTTCAAATTTACACTAACACCACCACCAGTTTCATTTTACTAGTAAATGAGTTAGACAACATTTTTCTGAGTTTTCCTTTCTCAATGATATTTGATCTTGGAATTGGTATTTTATGAGATTTTCTTTGTTTTGTTCAGTGTTGTATTTGTTTTTCCTTTCTCAATAATCATTTCTCATCTAATACGACGTAAATGGCTTCTAACTATTACCATTATCATATTGTGATTGTTGAGAATATTATGACAGAAAAATTTCAATTGATTAGTAGGTTGATATGTGTTTTGATCACATAAATGTATTAAAATGCATACATCGGGGAATTGTATTTTCGTATATTAATGATGAATACTTCTACAAAATTTTGAAGCCGTAGAATATATAAGCACACTATAAGGTTTGTGTTGGAGAACTTGTACAGTATACGAAACTTGATTGCTTTCAACCCTATAGTTTGGAGTTATAATGAAAATTCTGCATGTTGCTATGACTTCTTCAATTATCAAAGTAACTTAAAAAATCTCTTTTGATGAATGATAAGAAAGGAATGGTTGTTCTCGTGTCAGAGTATCAACCAGAATTAATTTCAATCTTATGTACTACTTTCAATCTTATTTAAAATATTGTTGTTCTGGAATGTTCCAATGAACTGATATAGAGAGAAATTTGGAGTTGGTTTTTCCTATGCTCTTTTGTGATATTGATTTCTTTGCTCACACCTTCCGTCATTATATCATAGTTCTAGTCTCTCATTCCTAAGAAGCTAGATATGATGATCCCGAGTTTCTCACAGTTACAATTTAAATTTTCTAGTTCTCTCATTCCTAAGCTATATTTGATGATTACTGTTATTTGACTTTCTGGCTCATCAGGCTTGGGATTCGGAGGTAAGATCTACCTAAATATGAAGAACAGTTGGAACTCAAACTTGCCATGGCTTAATTAAAAGAGTTGAAGAAGGATGCACTTGAGGCAATGGAAACACAGAAGAAACGATATGTGTTTCTGTTAGATTAATGTTTGTCTTCAATTTTTAAGCAATTTACACAACTCAATAAGATACATCTAATACACAAGCTCAATAATTAGTCTGAAATTTCCTTTATACCTTTGTTGATATCTCATGGAAGAGTTCAAAGATGATTTCATGTTTGACTTAAATAATAAATGACCTTTAATTCTAGCGTTCAACTCAACAATTTCGGCAATCGATGATGAGATAATGTTGGTTTGTAATTTTTCTTATAATCTATTCTATTTTCATAATGACCCTTGTTCTAGTTATATACATAAACACCAAATTTATGGCATGGTTTCCTGCTATTTATTTTACGAATGCATATACCTTATTGCTTGTGAAGTAATTTGAGGTAATCGACGATATTTTTGATTGACTAGTTTTGGCTTGGTTCTTAAGGATTCAAAAACATTGGAAGATAATAAAATTGTTGAAAATAGTTTTATTCCCATTGCTATTGCTATTTTGTCTTTTTTCTAGTTCTGTACTTTACAAATTTTTGACAATAATAAGGGTTCATATCATTTTTAATTAAGGGTCTGTCTATAAATTTTTCTTTATAAACTAAACCAACTTTCCTTTTTTGCTAAATAACCCATCTATATCACTGGACAAGAAGTTTACTTATAGTTTTTTTACATATGTAATTTTTTTACCCATATTACTTGGTACACTTTTTGGTGGGGTTTTTCTAACTCGAACCAAAAGATTCATTGGATGTCCTGGAAAAAATTGTGTGTGTCTAAGCATGGTGGTGGTTTGGGGAGTTGGAAGATAAGGTGGGCAGTAATCCTTCTTTCATTGAAGGAGCATCTGTTGGGGAAGTGATTTACTCGCTAAGCGTGCACTTGTGGGTAAAAGTTATGATTTGTAATAACTTTTAATCAACAAATAATGAACTAATATGTTATTTTATTTCTTTGTTCTTCCATCTTCATATCATTTCTTTTTCTAGAGTACTTGTCATGGTTTGGCAGAAATGCTGCTTTCTTCATGTTATGATATGAGTATTATCAGTTGTATATTACTGATAAATGATTTTAGTTGTATATATTTTTTCACTTATTTGTCTGTATATATTGCTTGGATGTGATGCTAAAAAATTTTCTTCTTCCGATAAGTTATTTTATTTAAATTCATTTAGAAGTTGTGTGTCTCTCTTAAAGTTCAAGCTTTTCTTTATATCTCTTTGTCTGTATAGGAAGGTATACTTTTTATGTAATTCAAGAAAATAATCCTATTATGTGTTTGCATCTCTAGTGGTGTGTGTTGTGTAAAAATGTGGAAGAAAGCTCAAGTGATTTATTCTTGATTGTTGTTGATAATTATTGTAAAAGAATTGTTAGAAAATTGTATATTGAAACGTTTCCCATTTTAAAATATATCTTTTAGAATTATAATTTTTTATTATATAATACAATGATTTTCTCTATCATGACCAACTTCATCTATATCTGCTCATAACAAGTAACTCTAGCCTTCTGATTTGATGCTTTTAGAGGTTTCAGTTATATGATTTTCCTGTCAATTTTACTACAGTTTTACAATGAATTTGATTATGTACTATATACTTAACTAAGTATTATTTTGATCCATGGTTCTAGATTAAACTGAATGAAAATTAGAATGAGTTAGCGTATTGGATTCTGTTAGCTGATGAAAATTTGATTATGTACTATATACTCTGGGATGGCTATTTTCCTATACATTTTCTGATAAAAAAATTGTTAATTTTAAAAAGGAAAACATCTTCTATTTTCCAAGCTTTATTTAATTAAATAAATATTTTTTTCCGCGGTACTTAAGATGACGGAGATTCCTCATCATCTAAAGTCTACGTGGAGTAATTTTAGATTATAGGGAATCTCCATCATCTATTTACTTTTCGCGGTACCTACGATGATGGAGATTCTCCATCATCTAAAGTCTATGTGGAGTAACTTTAGATGATGGGGATTCCTCGTCATCTATCTACTTTTTATGGTACCTACGATGACGGGGATTCCCCGTCATTGTACACCGTTATAATTTTGTTTAAATGACTAAAGATGATAGCTCGATAGATGACAGTCGATCAGCCGTCAAAATAGGGTTATAGTGACGGGTTTTACCCATCATCTAACCTCATTTTTGTAGTAATGATTAGGTTTAACTTTATTTGACAGTTTATAACACATAATTATTTACATATAAGTTCAACGTTGGATTAAAGATCTAATATAATATCCATATTGCCTAAACTTGAGCTAAATAATATATATATATATATATATATATATATNATTAGTTTTATAAAATCTTGTGCATCGCACTAGCTGTTGACTAGTGAATTAAAGAAAAGTACAATGCTAAAAGTTTACATGAAACATAAATAAAAAAAACAACATAAAAATTTAGGAGTAGTGGGATTTGAACTAAAGGAACTTTTGAAGAGAAAATACAATCACCAATGAACTATATCATTTTTCAGAAGAGGTACATTATATATTAAAACTACATATAATTAAAAAATAATTACTATTAACAACATAAAAAACCAAAATTGAAAGCCGGGTCAGGGCATGTGCCCCTGCACCTCTAATAGATCCGCCCCTAAGTATGTAACAGTCTTTTTAATTAGTATTTACATAGTGACCACTCTATTAGAAGAATAATAGTGGATTTAATTTCACTTTCAACAATTCAAAAAAAAAAGATTATATGAGTTGTAGTAACAAAGGAATCATCATTTACGTAAAATAAAACAAAGGAATCATGAGTCCCATGATTTTGTTTTCAGTCATGAGTCCCACGATTCGTATACATATATACAGTTTAGGGAAAATTTCGAAGAACTAAAAGTGATTAATGAGGTAGGTATTATGTAACTCTCAGTGGCCATCAAAATGAGAGGCAAAATTAAGTAAAACTATGTTTCCACACTTGGAGTTATATGTATTTGTTTGTTGCATGTAAAGGAATATAGCCTTTATATAAGACTAGTGGAGCTTATATATATATAAGACATTAGGTTTTGATCTCTCTACCACGCCTGTATGGTGTAATTTTGGATGTAGAAATGAAATATCATCGCTCGTTATATGTTATATACATGCAAATTCTTCTGTAAATTATATTATATATTCACTTTGGAAACTAGTGAGTCAAAGCATGTTTGATTATGGATACTTCAACCTCCTATCCGGCCCATATCTTGGACTATAAGCCCTAGTTTAGGCTAATTACAATGACTTAAGGTTGGAGAAGTACATATCATCATAGTGAATCTCAAAGTGGGGCAACTAAGTACTTGTATTGAACCATAACTTCCCTTTTACTTGTTTTATAACCTTTGACATTAAAATGCATGGTTTGAAGATGATGAAGAGAAGCAGCAGTAGCCGTATATACCTCTAAGCAATATATATCAGATCTGACTCGCAATTTTTATTTTCTTCTCACGATTAGTTTTACTTTTATTTTTATCAAAATTACAAACTTTATGGAGAATAGAGTAGAGTGACTCCAATTCCAAGCAACTGTGTCTTAGATAATAAAAGCAGAGGCTACTCATCATGGATGTCCCTTTAAAGTTGAACCTCATTTGTCGGTCTCTCTCAAAATAGAACCACCAAAACTTTTTTCATAACTTTATGTTTATAATCTCTCAAAACACTAATTTTCTACCTACTAAAATTTAGAAGCCTAAACCCTTACTTTAAATAAACTCTTTTATTTAGGAATTTGAGACATATCTCCAACAAGAAGCTTCCAACGAGTATCTTTATTTAAAATTATTACATGGTTGTTTATAAATAACATGATGACCACTATCGACCTAAGCACACTTGGCTAACTATAAGATATTTTGATACATATAATGAAGCTCTCTCACACTCACGCTCAATTCTAAAAGAGGTTTAGTTTGAGCAATACTAACTCAATTATCCTTAAAATTTATAATTTTGGTAAACAACATAATGTAAATATGACATCAATCTCAAAGCAAGATTTTAAAAATCTGATCCAAATTATTTTACAATTACAATGAGTTGAAGCTTGGTGAAAAAGAAAATAAAGGACCTCAATAAGAAAGAATTGAAAACCGTAGATCTTTTTCATTCAAAGGCTTCAATCATTTATCATAGTACACAATACATATATATGCTAATCATTTGCTCATCATTCAGGTAGGAGAAAGGGGAATATAAAAATATGTTGAGTTGGCACTCAAGCATTAGCTCATGAGGATCTGCAATATTCCTTATGTTAGCAATAACCATAAAAGCTGAGCTGGCAAGGAGAATGAGGTGGAGGCTGATAAGGAAGAAGGGGGTGGCTAGGTAGCTTCTTGACATAGAAGATGACTAGCACAGAGAAAAAGATAAGCACAATGAGAGTTCTTAGGTAACATGCCCCCTCAAGCTAAAGGGGGTGAGAACCACATTTAGCTTGCTTTTGAGATGATTGGACTGATGCCCAGTGAGAGCCTTGGTAAACAGATCTGCAGCTTGATTATAGGAGGGGACATACCAAATCTTGAGATGCCTAGCAAAAACTTTGTCCCTCACAAAAGGTACATCAATCTCAATGTGTGTGGTTCGAGCATGGAAGCAACCCCTTCATTATCATACTAAATAACTGGTACAGAGGAGGAGGAACAATGCATTTCATACATAAATGATTGAATCCAAGTGATCTCTGCAGAAGTGTGTGCCAATACCATATACTCACTTTCAGTGCTGCTTCTTGCTACCATATACTGCTTTTTAAAAGATCAGGATAGAAAAGAAAGACCAAGTAAGATACAATACCCATAAGTTGACTTCATATCATCAGAACAACTTGCCTCGTTTGCATCTGAGAAAGCTTCAATGGTAAGAGATAAGGCGGGCTGGAGAAGTAAGCCTTTTATTATTATGCCCTTGAGATACCTAAGGAGCCTCTTGCAGGCTTGCCAATGAAGAAAGGTAGGGCAGTGCAAGTATTGACTTAGCCTATTGACTATAAAGGCAATGTTTGGTCTTGTAATTGTTACATACTAGAGCCCCAATCAAACTTATGTACTGAGTAATATTAGGGAGAGGTATGCCACCATCCTTAGTTAGCTTCACGGAGATAGTGTCCGGAATGAGGCATGGTTTGGTAGAGTCCATTTGAAACTTGTGCAACAGTTTAGTGGGATACCTTCATTGTGATAGGTATAAACCAGAAGAGGAAGATATGATCATAATGCCTAAGAATTGATGCAGCATGCCTAGATATTTTAAAGAAAATTCTGAGTGTAGAGCACGAATTAAGGCAGCAACGTACTGAGAATCACTCCATGTGATTAGTATGTCATCAACATACACCAGTAGGTAAACAATTCTGGTAGACTGATACAAAATGAACAAGGGTTATCTGATTTGGCAGCTTTAAAACTTTTGTGAAGCTTGAGCTTGTCATACAAAACTCGAGGAGCTTGTTTAAGGCCACAAATGGCCTTGTGGAGCTTACAAACATAATTTGGCCTAGAAGAGTCTATAAAACCATCAAGTTAATGCATAAAGACAGATTCATAGAAATGTCCATGCAAAAATACATTATTGACATCTAATTGCCTGATTTGCCATTTATTGATGAGGGCAATGGTGAGAACAAGCCTTATGGTGACTAGCTTCACAACTGGGCTAAATACTTAGAAAACTCCAGTCCAGGTGTTTGATGGAAGCCATTGGCTCCCAATCTGACCTTGTGCCTCTAAACAGTGCAATTTGGGTTGAACTTGGCCCTATAGACCCATTTATTTCCAATGATGTTCATGGTGGGTTATGGTGGTACCAAGTTTCAAATGTTGTTCAGTTGCAGAGCTTTGAATTCATCTTATATAGCCTTTTTCAGTTAGGAAGAGATAGTGCTAGCTTGACTGACTTAGGTTCTGAAATTTCTAAGATTAGCAATGTAGTGGCATAAACCTTTGGTTCATGATTCCTGCCTTGGCCCTTGTGACCATAGGATGAGTATTGGTAACATGAGAGTGAATAACATTTGGTGAGCTAGATTAAGGCAATGTTACTAGTTGAGGTACAGTTTCTGAGGTATGATTATGAGATAAAACAAGTAACGTAGGACTAGTATAGACTATGTACCTGAAGGAGACACCTGATGAGGTGAACTTGTATGAGTAGCAGAACCAATAACTGAAGTTCCTGTAGGAAGAGTTAAAGTCATAGAAGGAATAATCCAAGAAGGTAAACTAGAACCAAAAGTAGGAGGACCATTAACAATAATATTGTTCATAAAACCATGCTGAAAAGAAAATAATTACTCATCAAATATGATATTAATAACAATGAACAGTTTACCAGAAGGATGAAGACAAATATAGTCCTTGTGAGCAAGAGAATACCCTAGAAAGACACATAGAGAGGACCTAAAGTCTAACTTGTGAGTGTTATAGGGTCTCAAATGAGGAAAGAAGGCACAACCAAACACTCTTGGGAAAGAATAATTAGGTTTGAGATTGAACAATGTTTAGTAAGGTGAGGAATGATGAAGAGTTGTATTGGGAAGCCTGTTGATGAGGTAAGTAGCTGTACTAAAAGCATATCACCAATATTTAAAAGGCATGGAAGCCTAAGTTAGAGTGTCAGTCTTAACTCCATAATGTGTCTATGTTTTCTCCCAGCCTTACCATGTTGGTGATGAGTGAGGGCAAAGGTGCCTAAAGGTAATGCCTTGACTTTAAAGGAATTGAGCATAGACTTTAAAGGTGTTGCTTTTCAATAGAGGCTTTAAAGGGAAGAAAAGTCTGAAATGATTCAGACTTGAGCTTAAGTGGATAGATCCAGTTATATCAAGAAAAATCATCCTGAAAGTGTATATAGTACCTAAAGCCATTTGATGTCATAGGAGCAGGGTCCCATAAGTCTGAGTGTAATAATTCTAAGGGTTATGTTTAACAGTTTTAGATGGATAATGAGTTAGTCTATGACTCTTTCAAAGTTGGCAAGCATGATAAACTAAGTCATACATGTAGTGAGAAGGTAAGTTAAGTTGATTTAAAACTTGATTTGAGAGCTTAGCAGAGGGGTGGCCCAATTCGAGGTGCCAAAGTCTATGAGTATTAGGAGTGACAGTAGAGACATAAGTAGAAACATATGGAGTAATATTAGAACTTTCATTAACAGAATGTTATAATTTTAATACATTGTCATTAGCCAAAACTAGCTTAAATGAACTAAACGAGGTACAAACATCATTACTTTTGGAATTTGAAAGATAAAAACCAAAAATAGTAGATTTTGGAAGCACATAATCATTAAACAAATAAAGAGAACAAGTGAGAGCAATAGGTTACTTCAATCCTGGTGCAAACAACTCATACAAGTCATCCTTAAGTCTCCCTTGAAGTAGGATAGTCCCTGAGGCTAGATCCTTCACATAACAAAATTTTGAGTGAAATTCCACACTTTACAGGATTATCAGAGGTGAGTTTTAAGACACTAATCAGATTTTTGAAAATTTTTGGGACTCTAAGCATGTTATCCAAGTTTAGAGAGTACAATGATAAAGGAAGAGAGTTATTACCAGCATGAGTGACCTGTAGTTTCTTACCACTGCCCACTATGAGCTTGTCACTGCCTTGATACTCATTTACCAACCAAAGATTATGCAGGTCAGCTGTTACACGATGAGTGGTTGCACTATCTGCATAGTAGGTGTTTTCTGAGCCATACTCTGAACTAGTTGCATAGGCTGAGGGATTAAAACTTGTATGAAAATGTGGTGTGGTTTGAGGGTTTAGAAGTTTCCCAACGGTAAGATGAGTCTGAGGGACAACTTGATAGTTCTTGTCAAACCCAAACCGACAAGAGGCTATTGTATGTCTAGTTTTGTTGCATACTTGGCAAGTCACTCTACTACTATGTCCACCACCACGACCACCCTTTCTTCCTCCTCTAAAACTTGACTGACCTCTTCCACCATTTCTATTATTTTGATTTGTAGGATTCTATCCTCACTGCTATTGTTGATTGTTGCTAAATTTCTTGTTGAAACCATTTAGGCTTGATGTGTTTTGAACAAGATTTGCATAGTATTTCAAGGTAGCTTCCCTCTCTGCATTCATCTTCTCTATTCTTGATTCGTGTATGAGTCGTAGAGATTGAAATTCCTCAATAGTGAGGTTATCAGTTCTAGAAGTGATGTTGACAACTATAGGGTTAAATTCAGTTGGCAGACCATTGAGAATATGCAGTATAAGGCTTGTTCACTTTATGGCATCACCTGCTGCTAGGATTTGATCTCCAATAGTCCTCATGACATCATTGTAGTCCAGAATACTTTTGTCATCCTTTCTGGTGATATACAAGGACTTTTTTAGGCCTAATAGCTTTGCCTTTGATTTGCTTTTGCGTAGGTTCTTTCCAGAGCAAGTCAAAGTCCTCATGAAGTTTCATACTATAGGACTGAACCTTGGACCCTATCACTCATAGTTGACCTTAGCCAACTAAGAAGTAATTTGTCACTTTGAACCCACTGTATGTACTCAGGGTTGTGAGTGTCATCGTCCAAATTTTCAACTGATTTTGCCTGTGCGTTGAGTATGAACATGAACTCACTTAGATCATGCCCGATAATGACTGGTACAAGTTAAGCTTTTCATAGGATGTGGTTGTCTCTATCAAGCTTGATAGACAGAGTAGAACGAAAAGTGTTTGAGAAAGGGTTTAGTTCAATAGCATTTTTATAGTGGTATCAGGATTTTCCCTGTTTTGTGTTGTTGAATCAGAATAAGCCATTAATGACTCTGATACCAAGTTGAAGCTTAGTGAAAAAGAAAATAAAAATGAGCTTTAATGAGAAAGGTATGAAAAACGTAGAACCTTTTCATTCCAAGGCTTCAATCACTCATCACAGTACACACACACATATATATATATGCTAATCATTTGCTCATCATTCGGGTAGGAGAGAGAGGAATATAAGTTGGTTACAAATATATTTTGTTGGCAGTCAAGCATTAGCTCATGAGGTTCTGCGATGTTCCTTTTGTTAGCAATAACCACCAAAGCTGAGCTGGCAAGGAGAATGAGGTGGAGGCTGATATGGAAGAAGGGAATGACTAGACAGCTTCTTAATAGAGAAGCGGATTAGCATAGAGAAGAAGAAGAGCACAAGGAGAGCTCTTAGGTTAATGACTTAACAAAGATATTCACTAAAACTTAGATATGGTCCTCTCCTGATTCACAAATCTCGATATTCCTCTAATTAAACATCCTTCGTAAGCTACATTTCCCAACATTGGTCGGATCTTAATTTCCAAGGCAAGTTTCTCCAAGCTCAAAAATAATCTCAATTAAACTATGTTATTAATATTAATTAAAACTAATTAGAGATTGTCCCAGTGTGTTGAGAGTCAACATTATAGAGCATAGGATGGTCCCAGTTAGATGTGCTGTGGCACTGCTTTAGTTGTGCAACTAGCTCTCTTGCAATTTGCAATTAGCCGACAAGTGGCACATCGTCTATGTTTCGTTTCTTTTTAAGCACAATTTTTCACTTTATTTTTGCTTCTCAATTGTTAGATACAATTTACCCCTCAGCTGCTTTAGGAAAAAAAGTTATATTCTTAAATGGTTAAGATTTTCGAAATATATCTATAGCAAACTCAATTCAGGTCAATTTAGATGATCTACATTTCTCAAACTGTTACGTGAGGGAATTAGAAACTTGAATCAATGAGATATATGAGAACAACTTTAAACTACACCGTGTGAAATAAAACATATTTTCAAATTTATAGTGGAATATTGTGGTAATTATTCTTATAATAATCTTGTTATTGAACTATTTTCAGCAATTGAAAGGATAATTGCATAGTAACAGCCCTTGGCACAAATTTTAATTACAGGTTGTATAATATACTATGCAAAAGAGTTTCTACTCCTTTCAATTCATCATCTCAAGAAAAAATGGTGATACAATGTTGTAAGCAATGACAGACACGGATCACACGCCTCGATCGAACTTCATTATTCTCGAAATATTTATTTTTGTGAAGTATTATTATTAATAAATGACACACATTGAAAAGTTTATATACCTCAAGAACTCATATTTTCTTTATATATGTATATATATTAATATAGTACACTATAATGGGTACTTTAATCATGAGTGTGATCTTGGGGTAGAGGTCTATATATATATACACACACACATATGGTCCACATAAACATGTTAAAAGCATAGTTAGAACCATCATTAGATACGCTAACAACAGAGATAAGAAATATTAATGTGGTGTGGTGCTAGGACTTTTGAAAATGCATCATTAATACCTGATAATCTATACTGTTAGGTGTGCAATTAAAATCTCACATTGACTAGAAGTGAGGAGAATAATGAATCTATAAGTATGGACAATATCTCTATTAGTATGAGATTTTTTTGGTAGAGTTTAAAAATAAAGTCATACGATAAAGCGGATTATATAATACTAATATAGAGACATGTGAGATGCATTATCCTAATATATACCAAGTAGAAATGAACTTGTAAATTATTTAATGAGAAAGTAAATAAAATTTATAAGAACTTTTTTTTTTGTATTTCACATAAACTTTTACCTTTTTGTGGGTCAAAGACGTGCCTCTATTATTATCATTTATTATTTTTGGGATGGTGTTTAATTTGGTTCTATCTTTTCATTTTCCTTAAACCAAAGTTTTTTTCGTTTCAATTCATAAACCAAAGTTTAATTTGGTTCTATCTATATATTGGATTTTTTCACAAGAAAATAGCTATTGTTTTGTAATTATCTTCAATATTATCTTTGTTAGAAAGAACAAACTTAAGGAATAAGTTAAATTGTACAAAAACTTGGATTATACAGTAAACAATGAAACAAATTTCAAATTCACAGATTATCTCTTAATCATTTTTAAAATAATTACACTAAAAAACTCATAATTACATGAGAACAGATCAACTCCTAATCTGACAACAGAACAAGAGGTGTTATTCAGTAAATCTAGGTCATCCGTTATGAAAACGGACGGCTCAGATTTCTCCCTTTTTTCTTTTTACTTTTTGATAGCTTTTTTATTTTTTTATTTTTCTTTTCTTTTTCCGGCTTCCCGTAACTGTATCTAGAATGTCCATTTTCACAACGGACGGTCCAGATGCAACATAACCGTCTCATGTTCTAAGAATAAGAGACGATCTTCTCCCGTATAATATCGTCTATTTATAAGAGATGATGATATAATTAAACTCATATTTAGCTCATGTAATTATATATTGGTTAACCTTGCTAGCTCCACCAATGGCCAAGTACAAATATATAGAGAAAATCCAAGTTTTTTCACGTTAATACTCACTTTTCCTTTGTCTATATCTCTGTATGTATGTATTCTGTATATGTATTGTCATGTATTATTGTATTTTACGTGAAAATGGACAGATAAGTGAGGTCAATTCCTTAAGCTAAGATCAGTAAAATAATGTGTAGGGGTTTCTTATAGTTTTTCCAAATTTTAATGCGTTGAAGTTGGAGGGAAAGTGCCATGTGGTGAGCTCAGAGGTCTGCACATGCCTTCTCTTATTTCCAAGCTCTAGTTCTGTAAACCAATACAGAGAAACTTAAGGGTTTTGGGTTTTCCAAGAGAATCAGCAGTTGCTGAAGAAGACCACCTGATTGGTTTTAAACAACTATGAAATATTCAAATTTTTTTATCACTAGTCGATACCTTTGGGAACTGTAAGTCTGCATTTTCAGAAACAGCCCAGCAGTTTAGTCACAGGGCAACTTCAACCTACTAGTTTTCAGAAACAAGCCAGTGGAGGACTTATCTGTTATCTTCATAGTAATTGCTGCTTTTATTTTGCAAATCTATGTGTTCTGCAACTTTTTATTGGCTTAAATCCCGTGTCAAACTTTCCAATGAGCAAGTGAATCATAGTAGATTTGGCATTTTGGGTTTGGGGTTTGAGCTGTCATTTCCTTTTTCTACAAAACCCTTTACCCTCTTTTACATCTTCATTGCTAATTTGCCTCTTTTGGGGTCTCGAAACTGAGAGATACAGTCTCTTTCTACTTTCCTTCTTGCTTTTACTCCAAACCCTGAAATAAAAATCATAACTCTTGCTTCTTAATTAAAACCCAATATGGATTAATCATTTTCCCTTTCTTTAATTGAGAAAAGTTGGAAACTTTCTCTTTTTCTCTTTCTTTACCTTTCTTCCACAAGAATAATCAATTACCCAAAGTCCTTTTTTTCTAACTCATGAGGTTGAAAAACACATCTGAGAATCAAATGAGTCCTTATTTGTGTTTCTTCAAAAACCCACTATCATGGGTTGTAGCGGTTCTTGCTTTTCTGCTAGTCTATGTTTGTTTTATGGGATTTGGGATCTCATCTTTTTTCTTAACATCAACAGGACTGATTCTTTCCACTCTTTACTTCGCATCCTCAAAGCCAAAACCAGTTCTTGTTGAGAAATCCTTTGAGAAGCAGAGTATATTAGAACCAAAGGCTGAAAGTGAAAGTGAAAGTGAAACAATCATGCAAAAGGAGGAAGAAGAGGAGCCAAATTCGATTCAGAATCATAACTATAGTTTGATCACATCTCCCGATTCATTATCAGATATTAGTGAAGAAGATTCTGAAGGAGACTGGCCATTTGCAGACCATGTAAAGCAAAGACTAGATTTCTCAGAGGGGTCAATTTCTGATGAAGAAAGCCTCATTGAAATTGCTATCCCAACAGGGCATTATGTTGCTCACAAGCAAGAAGATAATAAAAAATTTCATCTGCAGAAAATACCAAATTTCACATCAGATTCTATCTTCCAGAAGCAAAGTCTGTTGGAGCTGTTCGCAGAGATTAATGATATGAATGAAGAAGACAACTTGATTGAGATTGACATTTCTATGGGATCCATCAAATATTCAAGGTTTGAAATTGAAGCTTGAGTGATTTTCTGTTTATTAAAAGAAGTTTTTGATCCTAACTTGATGTGGTTGGATTTTCTATATAAATATATCATACTTTACCTCCTCTCTTTTCCTTTTTAATGTGTAAATGTATAAACAGTGTTATATGGAGCATGCTCTTTTACAAACTTTGGATACCCATTAAAGCACTTTCAATGTTGACCCTTTTTTCCTATTAATGCTCATTAATGCATTAAAAGTTTGAAGATTATTTGTCGCTTGATGCTCCTGTTTACTCCTCTTTTTGTTTTCACTACTTTTTATGATGTCCCATTGGCCATCATGCAAAGCAGCAAAGTTCATATGCTTAAATGATGAGTAAGTGTTGAATAGCAATTTCATGGTAAATTAGAGATCTGAAGCAACTTCAGAAGAGAGTAAAAAATGTGTTGAATAGCAGCAAATTGAAGCCTGTTTCTGCTGTTATATTATGTAAATGGCAGTGAAGAGAGATACAGAGAGAGAGTTTCCATTTAAACCCATATGCTTGAGTTAGTGGAGATTTGTGGGCTTAGAAAAAGGCCCTTTTGAAGGACAAAACCGTGAGACGCACGAGTCAAAGCGTACAATATTTTGTGGGTGCAGGTTTAACATTCGTCCGTCAACAGTCAGCGCAGTATGTAAGGAACTCCTTACACTTCCATTTTGACATAATCCATCCTCTTGTGGGTTTTTTTTTATCACATTTACATTATAAGTTTTAGGTGTAATGTAAAATATTACTCGAACTCACAAACTGTAAAATATTACTCGAACTCACAAACTGTAAAATATTACTCGAACTCACAAACTGTAAAATATGATTGTGTGAGATTCATCAACTGAATCAACCCAACTTGTTATCATATTTTATGAGAGTTACTGTTAAGTGTTAGGGAGAGAGCGAACCCTATACTGTTTGGTGCAGGGACGACTCATGAAGTTTGAGGCCGTCAATTTCCCTAATTCTCCTGGTTATTGGTTATGATTTGTTTTCTTTAGGTATGATGAATCTGAATTTGTTTTGGGGTTTGTATGTATGCATCATCTCATCCGTCCTAATTGCATCATCTTAGGTAGTCTTACTATGAAAAATACACATAGTATAGTAATCGTGTAGCCTACAAGATTAGCTACAGAGTGAATTGCTTGCTATGGCATAAAATGTTGGCTACGATGGGTACACAACCATCATATAGGTTATACGATGGGTACACGAGTATCTTGTAGCCATCTTGTAAACTACACGATGGGTACATGTGTATTATGTAGCCATCATGTATCCTACATGATGGGTACACAACCATCTTGTAAGCAACATGATGGTACACGGACATCTTGTAGTCACCATGTAAACTACACGATAGGTTCACGAGCATCATGTAGCCATCTTTTAGACTACACGATTGGTACACGGGCATCGTGTAGCCATCGTGTAGACTCGTGTACACATCTATAAGTTATAATATTTTTTTAGATTTTATTATTAATTATTTTATCTTGTAATAAAAATGAATATTAATGTGTAATAAACATAATTAAATATTCAAAACCTAAATAAGTCTAGCAATATTCATACATATAGAACTAGAAATTATAGACTACATGATGGGTGCATGACCATCGTGTACCCATAATGTAGACTACACGATGGGTATACACGCGTCATGTATCCTCTCTCTCAATGTCCTCTCTCTTTCAAAATGTTCTTTCTCTGTCTACGTTCTCTCTCAAGATTAACAAAATCTAAAAAAACTAACAAAACTCATTGAAATTAACAAATGTTAACCAAATCCACAAAAACTAATAAAACCCAGTAAAATTAACAAAACTCATTCTCTCTCTAGTTTCTCTCTCTACAAACTATTTTTTTCTACCATTTTTGTTGTGTTTAGTTATTGTTTTATGTGAATTTTATTATTTTCCAGCAAAATACACAAAGAGTAAGCTCTTAGATTTTCTATTATAGATTATGTTGAAGGAGATTATCGAGAAAATGAGTTTCTGGGTAAAAATGGGTTTCTAGAAAAAAAAATATGAGAGAGAAATGAAGATGGAAGATGGAAGATGAAGAAAGAGTATAGGCCAGGGGTTCGGTAAGAATGGCAATGCGGGAAAAGAAAAGACAAAAAGTGAAAAAAGGTAGACTAGAGGTTAAAGCATACACAAATTAGTGATGTATTATAATTATGTAAAATCACTTTCTTAGGTATAGTTATGCAAAAAATCCTTTCTAATTGGACCAATTTGATCCCTCTCTCACGGTTTCCATTTATTAGAAACGGATAGGAAAGGGATCTTCGATTTTTCACTGGTTTGTCTTCCTCCTAAAGCCCCAAAATAGAGCAACAACGACTATGGCCAAGAAGCATAAGCTATCTGAATCAGAAGCTCAGAACAATGACGCTGACAAAGGCCAGCATGTACCTGACTTTGTCAACGGCGAGTCTCCTAAAAAAGAAGCCAAAGAAGAAGAAAAGGCCCACGAAGAATAAGACTGAGGAAGACCATGGAGAAGCAAAGCCATAGCTGGTTCCAACGTAAAATGAAATGAGTAATGCAAGTAGATTTATCTTATATGAAGCAAAATTTCAATGGGTAGTGTAAAGGATTTTTTCGGTATGGAAACCCTCTACGAACAAATAATAAATATCATAATTTGAAGAGAGAAAGAGAGAATAAAGACACCATCATTTACGTCGAAAACTTTTAAAGAAAAGAAAAACCACGAGAAGATTGTTGATATTCACTTGTGTCAAGGATTTTACACAGTTGTTGATGAGAGAAGAGAAGAATGACAGTACCTTTAGTTGAGGTTTGCATAGGTCTCTTCTTCGCCTCCTCTTCTTTTTACATGATAATTTACTTATAGGTCTTACGATAATAATAATAATAATAATAATAATAATAATAATAATAATAATAATAATAATAATAATAATAATAATAATAGGATGATCACATCCTCTATGCTTTCGGCTGATGGGATTGATTTCAGGCGTGCGCTCATTTACTTTGCTCATTCCTTTCAGCTGTTTTGTCCTCAGTAATTCAATCAGTCATAGCCACTTAGTGGTTCCTCATGGTTTGAGCCAATAAATCATAACCACTTGACTTTCAGTCTGAACCCTCATTTCTGTTATGATGCTATGTCATGTCCATGAGGTAATGATTCCATGTTCTCGATATGTCAGTTCCCGTTCTGAAAGTGATGATCTCCCATTCTCGAGATGTTGGTTCTAGTTCTATTGTTCTTTCCCATTCTTGAAGAGATAGTCCCCCCCGTTCCAGAAGCGATAGTCACCAGTTCTAGAAGCGATAATCACCCATTCCAGAAGCGATTTTCCTCCCATTCCAGAAGCGATAGTCACCTGTTCCAGAAGCGATTGTCCCCCCATTCCAATAGCAATTGTCCCCCCATTCCAAAAGCGATAATCCCCCATTTTGGAAGTGAAGGTTCCCAGTTTCAACATTCTTTCCCATTCTGACGAGATCTCCCATCTCAGCGTTCTTTGTCGTTTTAACGAGGTCCCATGTTTCAGCGTTCTTTCTCTACACGTGTCTTGGGTGATTTTTTTTCCTGTTCATTTTCCCACCATTACACTTATTGAGGTGTAATGGTTTGTCCTTTCTTATTTTTTCATTACGTATGCCCATTTATGTTCTCACGTATTTTGCGTTTGTTGACTAACTTTTTTGCCAACTCGCTATCGATGATGATTACTTTCCCTTCATTCGCTACATTGTCTTTCCGTTTATTGATAGAGATTTTTCCATTTTCGTCATTATGGGCTCATTGGTGAGATTCTTTTACTTTTTTCAGTACGGGCTCAGTGATAGAGTTTCTCCCTTTTCTTTATTTTTCATTTTCCTTCTCTTGTTCCATAATTGCATCGCACGAGTTTGAGTTTGACGTTCCGCAATTGTTGGTAGAGTTTTTATAGTAACCCAATGGTCAGAGGAAACGCATAAATGAAAAGTTGATTGTTTGAAAAAAGAGGATGTCATTCTTTTACCATCAATCACTAAGATAGAGTTCTCACACAATGACTTGGAGAGGTTGGAGAAGATATGGGAAGATTTTTCACCGAAGCAGAAAAATTTGTTTGTCGGCAAATATGGTCACATCGCTTATCTTCTGTATATTGTAGTGAACGCTCCCGTTCTTGAGGCTTTAATGTATTTTTGGGACGCTCTGTATAGATGTTTCACCTTTGGAACAATTGATTTTACTCCTACAATTGAAGAATATCAAGCCCTATTGAATGGATGAAGATGAGGATTCCCATTGTAAAATTTGGAATAGCCAAATTGAATCAGCAGTTTTTCATAAAAGAGGTGTGACACTCATACCTATCAAAGTTGAAAGATGAGGATGTTATCTGGAAAGTCCATTGGATGCCGTCGACATCGATGATCTATAGATGTGGTGACTTTTAATGGGTCCTGCTCCTATGACCATGGGGTTATACTAGTTATGTTCCATTAATGGTGCTTCGTCAATTATGCATGAGATAGTTTATCCCTGCCACGCACGTATTGAAGGATATTGAGATCAGTTAGGATTCTCAAGATATTGAACAAAAATTGCAGCAGCTAATTGGAGCTTGGAAAATAATGAGAAGGGTGCAAAATTAGAAAAATCACATGAACTGCACAAAGGAGTATTAAGCATGGCTTGAGAATAGAGGCAAAGTAATATTACCTTACCTGTTGAGGATTTACAATCATAGAAGTTACCTGAAACTCATCAGGAGATTGTTAAAAAGGAGGAGCGAGATGATTTATATGAGGAATGTCAAAAGAATTTAGTTCTCTTGAAAGAAAACAGACGTCTAACAGTCGAGGCAAATTTTTCTGACAAACACAAGATCGAAACTGAAAAAACAACTCAGAGATTTGAGAAATAAGATTAAGAATCAAGAATATCTTAAGCAGAAAAACTTAGAGTTGGGAACTGACACTCGCAAACTGAACAACAAAATTAGAAAGATGGCAGAGGACAATGAGAATTTACGAAGGGTAATCTATGTACAAGAGGATCAAATCATAAAGCTGGAAGGAAAAAATAAGCTTGTACAAGAGGTTTTAGAATAGGTGAAAGAGATTGCCGATAAGAGGAATACGTACATCGTTGAGATAGAAGAACAATATGACTCATTGCGACGAATCACCGATAATTCACAAGTTGATTTAGAGAATCAAAAAGTTAGGAAGATCGAGTCACCAAATGATAGTGAAGAACTATTAAAAGTGATTGTGAGTCTTGAGCACCAAGTTAGAGCTTATCAGAACGTGGCAGAGAAATTGGCAAGAAAAATGATGCTACTATCGACGCACTAAGATATGATTACCAATTGTTGCAACAAGAGCATGATTCGACAATGAACCGGGCAGGCTGTGGAATGGCTTAAAGGCCTGGCTGTGAGAGCGAGCAATTTGACAGAACAAGTATCATTTTTGAAAAAAAAATCCCATTCATCCTAAAGGGGAGAATTGTGTAAGTTTTTGGAAGAAATCAACAGGGATTTGGGTCATTTTGTAAAAATTCATATTACGGAGTAGTGTGGTTGACTTCTATATACTCAAATGTAGTGGATGGCTCTACTAATTGAATGAAATTGAGTACTTTTGGACTTTCACTTTGCGCAGTATCATTTCTCATGCATAATTTTACTTTCATTATTATTATTGTTATTATTATTATTATTACTTCTTCTTCATTAGCAAAATCTACCATCTCATTGCTTTATTATTATTTATTTTAAGAAAATTTTTCAAAAATAGCCCGTCAACTCTGACATCCCTATCGAACGCGAGCTCAGGTTAGGGTCATGGACGAGCAAGAAAGAGAGCAATCACGAGAGGAAATGGAAAAATAAATTAGGGAGCTAAAGGAGCAAATGACCAGAATCTTGGAACTCCTCGCTGCTAGTAAGGGAAAAGCCAGCTTTGAAAATCCGTAAGGGGCTCAATCATCAATAAATCAACTGCCAAACGATACTCCACATTACCCTCATGGGTTCACTCCAACCTATCAATGTCATCAGACTGACCACTTTCAGCATGCTTCACTACCAGTAAATATCCAGCACTATCCATTTCCAAATGTTCAAGAAATGATGCAGAGTGGGAAAGTTGGATACAACCCATTCACAATGGCACCTGGACACAACCAAGCTTTCACTCTACAATGTGAACTCACTAATGAGCTAATCATCATACCCGATGTTGATTACCTAAAGGTGCAGAGGCCTGTTACTAAACCAAGCGAAGACACGCTGTCGAAAGATAAGATGGACTTTCTAGAGGAGAGATTACGCGCAATTGAAGGGTCCGATGTATATGGTACCATTGACGCCACCCAATTATGTTTGGCCCTAGACGTTACCATCCCATATAAATTCAAACTAATTGAGTTTGAAAAATATAATGGTAGTACATGTCCAAGAATTCACCTTATTATGTACTGCAGAAAGATGGCTGCTAGCGTAAATGATGATAAGCTGCTGATTCATTTCTTTCAAGATAGCTTGATAGAGGCTACATCTCGCTAGTATATCCAATTGGATTTTTGACATATTCAGAGGTGGAAAGATTTAGTTGATGTTTTCTTAAGATAATACAAGTACAACATAGACATAGCTCCTGATCTTCTGGATCTACAAAGAATGGAGAAAAAGCCTACTTAAGGCTTTAAAGAATGTGCAGAAAGGAGGAGGGAATTAGCTGCTCAGGTACACCTGCCTTGTCAGAAAAGGAGATGGCCGCAATTTTTATCAACACCTTAAAATCCTCATTCTATGATAGGATTGGAATGTTTCAAACAACTTCTCTGACATTATAGTGATTGATGAAAGGATTGAATATGGGGTAAAGAATGGAAGAATTTCAAAAGTGGCGTCAGATGCATCATCTGTAAAAAAAAGGGCCATCGTTAAAATGAAAAGAATGAGATGTACAAATGATCAATTTTGGGTAACCATCACAAGCTGTGAACCCCGGGCCGGGATTTTCAAAGAATAGAGAAGGACCATCTGTGATAACATATGTGGCAAATATCTCGCACATTCCATACAATTATCCCTCTCAACAATCAACATTTCAAAATAACACGAGACCTAGTTTCAGACCACTAACTCACCAGCAAAATGTTGGTTAGCCTGATCAACCTCTGAGGGGAAATAGAAATAATCAACGTTTTATCCAATATGATCCAATCCTCATGTCATATATAGAACTCTTAACGTAATTGATACAGAATAATCAATTGGTGACAATTTCTTATGAACCTCTACAGCCACCATATCCAAGGTGGTATGATCCGACTGCTCACTGTGATTATCATGTTAGGGTAGTGGGACATTCGATTGAGAATTGCACAACATTAAAAGGTAGAGTACAGTTATTGATCAAGGCTGGATGGTTAAATTTTAAAAAGGCTAATGAGAACCCAGATATCAATTCCAACCCTCTACCAAATCATGGAAATCCTACCGTAAACGTAATTGATGAATCTTTTTTCATATGAAAAGAAGGACGTGGCAGACGTGAGCACGTCAATGGAAATACTTTTCCATCTTCTTTCTAAAGCAAGGTACATCTACCCAACACGCTTAGATGATGAAGGCATTTCCAATATGCTTATGCATGACTTTGATTGTTTGATTTATAAGAATGTGACTCGGCATGCAATTGAGGAATGTGCTGATTTTAAAATGGAAGTGCAAAGGTTGTTGGATGCAAAGATACTTACAATAAGTCATAAAGGAGAAAGGGAATTCCAGGAAGATGATTCTTTAGTCTTCATGATAACTAAATAATCGTCTGAAGTAAATATTGCAGTGACATCCTATATCCCAAAACCTGTCACAATACATTATGAGGAAAGGTCAACTCGCACCACCATGTCTTATGCTCCGATGCCCATCACCATCCAAATACCGGGTGCGTTTGCTTACAAAGATTCAATAGCGGTATCATGGAGGTATGGATTGAGGTTATTGCAAGCGGTAACGACAAAACTCAAGCGCTAAATTCGTCAGACCTCGATCTCGTCATAACTAATATTTTGGGAGTAGGTGGGATGACGAGAAGTGGCAGATGCTACACGCCAGGATGTTTTGAAAATGGATAAAAGCGATGAGTTTGAAAGGTAGAGGAAAGGGAAAGCCAAAGAAAGTGACAATGGTCATGAGCCCCAAAAAGTGATGTATGGCGGCCAAGTGATAGACCCAGATATAATGAGAGGTACAAAGAAAGAAAGAGAGTGTTTGAAAAAGAAGTATGTGAATTTTTGAAGCTCATCCAGCAAAGCAAGTATAAGGTGATAGAACAACTTAAACGCTTACATGCTCGCATAGCTTTACTGTCATTTTTTTCTTAATTATGAACCATATCGCCAAGCATTATTGTCATGACATTACAGTAAGTTGAGTGGAATTGTGGAAAATATTACCGCACCAAATTTTATCACTTTCACAGATGATGAAATCTATGCCGATGGTACTGGACACATCTGAGCTCTACATATATCTGTGAAATGTAGAGATTATGTTGTTGATAATAGCTCGTCTCTAAATATAATGCCAAGATCCACACTAGCAAAGATCCATGTGGACGTGACATATATGCGGCCGAGCAGGATGATAGTAAGAGCATTCGACGGTACCCGAAGAGAAGTAGTCAGAGACATAGAGATACAAATTCAAATCGGGCCATGCCTATTCAATATTATTTTCTAAGTTATGGACATAAATCCAGCATACAGTTTTCTTTTAGATCGACCATGGATCCATTATGTTGGGGCAATACCGTCTTCCTTACATCAGAAGCTGAAATTTATAATGGATCATAAAATGATATGTATATATGGGAAGGAAGATTTATTGGTATCCAAGCTGGCCATCATGTCATATGTTGAAGAGGCAGAAGAAGCATTGGAGTGCTTATTTCGATAATTTGAGATTGTGAACACCACATTTGTCGCTAGTGGGAAACTCACTCTAACGTCAAGCCTATCAAAAGCATCTCAGATGGTGGTAAAATTGATGATAAAAGGGGGATACAAGCCAGGAAAATGACTTGGGAGTGAGCATCAAGGAATAAATAAGTTAATCGATTGGGACAAGAATGAGTAAAGTTTTGGGCTTGGATATAGACCGACCAAGGCTGATAGAGGGAGAGTGGAAGCTCAAAATAAAGAAAAGATGATTTCTAGGCTTGAAAATAGAGAATTCGATATGAAAATGAAAATCATACCCCATATTTCTGAATCCTTCAGAAGTGGAAGAATTTCATTCGAAGAACTGATTACAGTAGAGCAGTATGACCTTGAAGATGATATCGCCCAGCTTTTAATATCCACAATCTTAAGAAAATCATCAAGTGCAAATACAGAGGATTTGGCTTCTCGATACGATTCAGATCATGAGCTTAACAATTGGGATGTCACCAAGCTACCAGTGCTTCTTAGAAATTTTCAATAGTAATGTGTTCTAAAATTCTAATGATTTTGCCCAATATCTTAGGAACTTCGTTGTTATGAGCTTACATTTTTGTCTGTTTCATGTCATCTCTTTGAATAGAAGTCTATAAACTTATTTCGTTTCCTTCTGTTAATGATAAATACAATTCTAGTTCTTTTTATTCTTCCTTTTATGTCTACATTTTTTTCCATTTCTGAAATGATGTTCATACTCATGCATTGTTTATTTTCTTCTCTCCTTCCTTTTATCCAATAATCTGATTAAAGTTTGAGAATGGTAATTTTGAAAATAAGAGCATAAGCAATAACTTCGACAATCTCATTCTTAGCATAGAGTCAGATGAAAGTGAGGAGGATAATTTAGAACCATCTTTGAAAATGTTAAGAACGGTAAAAGATGATGATAAAATAACTCAACCATATCAAGAGTTAACGAAATTGATAAATTTGGGATTGGATAGAGAGACGAAAGAAGTCCAAATCGGCACTTCTATGATAAGTGAAAGTTGTCGACAATTAATTGACTTACTCAAGGAGTATATTGATGTCTTTGCATGATCTTATCAAGATATGCCAGGTCTAGACACGAATATCGTGGTTCATCATTTGTCACTTATGCCCGAAAGTAAACCAGTGCGACAAAAGTTACGGAAAATGAAACCAGACATGCTAATACATATCAAAAAAGAAGTTAAAAAGCAAGTAGATGCGGGGTTTTTAGAAGTAGTAAAATATCCTGAATGGGTTGCTAACATAGTCTTAGTGCCGAAGAAAAATGGGAAAGTAAATATGTGCGTCGATTATAGAGATTTAAATCGGGCAATCCCCAGGGATAATTTTTCATTACCCCATATTGATGTCTTAGTAGATAACACTACAGGACATTCAACCTTCTCTTTCATGGATGGTTTTTCGTGGTATAACCAAATCAAAATAGATCCTAAAGATCGTGAAAAGTCCACTTTTATAACTTTATGGGGTACATTTTTATATAAGGTTATACTATTTGGTCTAAAGCATGTACGCGCGACTTACCAACGGGTAATGGTAACATCGTTTCATGATATCATGCATAAAGAAATCGATTTGTACGTTGATGATATGATTGCCAAATCTCGTCAAACGGAAGATCACACTGTCACTCTGCGAAAAATATTTGAACGGTTGAGAAAGTTTCTGTTAAAGCTTTACCCGATAAAGTGTACATTCGCAGCATCTTCAAGGAAACTACTTGGTTTTGTCATGAGCAAGGAAGGAATAAAAGTTGACCCTAACAAGGTTTGAGCCATCATTGATATGCCACCACCTCAAACTCAAAAGGAAGTTAGAGGTTTCTTGGAAAGATTAAATTACATAGCCCGGTTCATCTCACAACTAACTACAACTTGTGAACCTATCTTTAAACTTTTTCGCAAAATACAGAAGGATGAAATGATGATTGCCAAAATGCTTTTAAGAAGATCAAGCAATACTTACAAAATTCAGCTATACTTGTTCCTCGAACCCCACAGCGTCCACTCATTTTGTATATTATAATAACTAAAAAATTCATGGATTGCGTACTTGGTCAACATGACGCCACTGAAAGGAAAAAAACAAGCAATATACTATTTAAGCAAAAGGTTCACAAACTATGATGCTAATTATTTGATGTTGGAGAAAATGTTTTATGCATTAGCCTGGGTTGCTCATCGGCTTAGACAGTATATGTTATACCACATCACTTGGTTAATTTCAAAGATGGATCCAATCAAGTATATCTTTGAAAAGCCATCACTTTCTGGGTGAATTGCTAAATGGTAAATGTTGCTCACGAAATATGATATTGTCTATGTCACGAGAAAATCAATAAAAGGAAGAATACTTTCGCAGATCAACCAGTGTAAGATTATGAGCCTATGGAGTTTGATTTTCCTGATAAGAACGTATCAGTCATATTAAAAAATGAAGGTGAATCTATGGATCTAGAATTGTGGACAATGTTATTTGATGGCGCATCTAATGATGTAGGACATGAAATTAGGTCAATCCTCATATCTCCTAGGGGAAAAAGTTTTTCCCATTCACGGGAAATTATGTTTTGACTGTACAAACAATGTGGCAGGATATGAGGCATGTTCCATGGGAATTGAAGCAGCTTGTGATATGAAGATAAGGAAACTTCGAGTGTACGGAGATTCATTATTGGTGATACGACAACTAAATAAGAAATGAGAAGCTAGAGACTCCAAGATGGTTCCTTACAACAAACATGTAACTAAGTTAAGCTGAATTTTTGAAGTGATCTCATTTGACCATATACCCACAGAGAATAATCAAATCGCAGATGCTATGACAACTCTAGCGTCCATGTCTGCCATAGACTTTAAGGAAGAAGTGCAACCCAGAAAAATTGAGAAGCGAGATTTTACTGCTCACTATATAAGCACTAAAGAAAAACCAGACACAAGGCCATGGTATTACGACATCAAGCAGTATATAAAGAATGGGGAATATCCATCCAAAGCTTTCGAGAATGATAAACGCACTATTAGAAGATTTTCCATGGGTTTCTTCATGATATGGTGTTTTTAAGATGTGTTGATACAAGGAAAGCGAATCAAATCATAGAGGAAGTTCACGAAGGAAATTGTGATGTTCATGATAATGGGCATATGATGGACAAACAAATCTTGAGAGAATGATACAATTGGTTAACTCTAGAATCTGACTGCATCAAGTACGCCAGAAAATATCATAAATGTCAAATTTATGCCAATAAAATTCACGTACTTACATCTCATTTACATGTCATGGCCGCACCTTGGTCGTTCTCTATGTGGGGTATGGACCTTATTGGTCCCATCACACCAAAAACCTTAAACTGGCATCGTTTCATTTTAGTCTCTATAGATTATTTTACCAGATGGGTGGACGTGAGTTCTTATTCAAGTGTAACTAAAAGGGTGGTTGTTAAGTTCATTAAAAATGAGACAATTTGTTGATATGGTCTACCTGAAAGGATCATTACAGATAATGAAACAAATTTAAATAACAAGATGATGGAAGAATTATGCGAGCAGTTCAAAATTAAGCATCTTAATTCATCTCCTTATCGTCTGAAGATGAACGGAGCAGTGGAAGCATCCAATAAGAACATAAAAAAGATCATAGAGAAGATGACGGAGGTTTATAAGGATTGGCTTGAGATGCTCCCGTTTGCATTACATGGGTAACGCACATCAGTCTGAACATCAACTAGGGCAACGCCATTCTCTTTGGTATATGGCATGGAATCCTTCCAATTAAGGTGGAAATTTCCTCCCTTAGAGTCTTAATGGAGGGGAAATTAGAAGAAGCAGAGTGGGTACAAACACGACATGAGCAATTGAATTTCATCGAGAAAAAAAGATTGACTGCATTATGTAGAGGGAAATTATATCAAAGAAAAATGATGCAAGCATGTGATAAAAAGTTGTGTCCCTGATGTTTTCAAAGGAGATTTAGTGTTGAAAAAGATACTCCCATATCAAAAAGATTATCGTGGGAAATGTACCCCAAATTATGGACATTTCGTAGTCAATAAGGCCTTCTTGGGAGAAGCTCTCATTCTAACAAATATGGATGGAGATGATTTACCGCACACAGTTAATTCGGATGCAGTCAAGAAGTATTTCGTTTGACCGCTCTAAGTATGGGAAAAATGAAGTTGGGTAAAATAAAATGTTTTAAAAAAGAATCATCTCGAATACTGAAGAAATTTTTATTCCATAATTTTTCCAAATCTTTGTTTGTAAACATTGTTCATCATCAATGAAGAGCCTTTTTTAGTTGACAAATACATATACTTCTTCTCTTTATTTCCATTATTTCTTATTCCTCTTAATTTTAAGATATTATTAATTATTCTTGAAATAACTCATAAGTATAAACTTGGTTAAGTGAAAGCTAATTGAAAAAAGAATAAAAAAGAAAAGAATAGGAACTAAGAAAGACGGTCTGGGTGTGAGGTGATATCTGAAAAGTCACCACGAGAAAAGTGGATATGCACATGACGAAGGTCAAAACATGATTGGAGGATTACAATTAAAGTACAGAAAAGAGGTAAAATATGGAGAAATTATTCATTTTCTTCTTCATCATCAACGTGAAAGCCAAATATTGGGCCATAAAGTAATGAATAAGGATGCATCATTTTCTTGAACATATGTTCAATACTTCATTGCGAGTCCATAACCCCAGGCCAAGTGATTGTTTTGACGGGAGAAAGATATGGCTACATTAGTCAATTTTCAAAAACAAATCATCAAATAATTTTCTTACAAATGTTAGTAATCATGCATAGCATGCATGCACGCAAAATCACTACTTTGCATTTATATTTAAGAATTACAATGTATAGACATGCATCACATTACTTTGTTTTGATACAATTCAAATACATTAATTATTTAAGGATATTCTTTCGAAATCCACACATGACTTCCCAACATTTAGAGCATGCATTAGTCTAGCTCTTGTACCATATGAAACTTGTAAAAATCAGATCACATTTTCTTCGGTTAAATCAAACCCGCATCGAGTGGAGGTCGAAGCCTGCGTTTATCCAGGTCCACGTCGTTTCTCTATCTTTGGTTAAATCAAACCCGACTTTGCCGCGTTGTCAGCGTCTGGTCCGTTTCAATTAATTTGGTTAAATCTAACCTGCATCAAGTCGAGGTCGAAGCCTCTGTCTATCTAGGTCCATGTCATTTTTTTATCTTTGGTTAAATCGAACCCGACTTTGTTGCAGACAAAGCCCGGTGTCAGCGCCTGATCTGTTTCAATTAATATGGTTAAATCGAACTGAATTGAGTCGAGGTTAAAGCCTGTGTCTATCCAGGTTCATTTCATAATTATGTTATTTCATAGAACCCGAATATAGTCTTTTCTTGATCAAAATATTTATCTACACCTTTGTACAACTTCTAAGTTTAGAAGCGTGAACAAAGGGGGACAACTGTAGATACCGTATTTTTTTCGGCCCAATACTTAGAAAATACACAATTTTTTAGTCCATATAATAGTCTAAAACTGTGTATATGATTTGAAAAATAGCTCATAGACTAGAAATGAGAAAAGAATTGTCCAATGACTAAAATTATTAAAAAGAGCAAATAGACTAAAAATAAAAGTGAAGCTCTAAGTTTCCTATAAATAGAGTGGAGGCTTTCACTTGAATATGAGGATTGGGGAGAGAGAAAGAGAAGGGATTTTAGAAAGAGAAAGAGAAGTTTTGAGAAAATATGAGAGACTTTTTAAAAGAGAGTCTTCATTTCTATTCATCTTTCATTTTCTCCTATTATTTTTATTAAGGTATTTTAAATTTCTTGCACTTTACTTTACAATATATCTTGGTTATTATTATTCATAATCTCTCTTCTTCATACTCATGTAGTTGATATTTTTTATTTTATTTTCATCATAAGTTGTTTGTTCATTCTTTATCATTTTTCTTACTCTTAATCTTAAGTTTTATTTTCATGTATTGTTGATTTCTCTACAAGTTTGATAATGAGAAGTTTTTGTCATCAACTCAATCAATGAGGATAAAGCTTTGAGGGTGTAAAATTAATTCAATATAAATCAACCCTTTAATGTTTGAAAGTGTACATTTGATGAAAAGATCCTCTATGAAAAAATGCATAAAATAGAAATTAAAACTTCTATGTAAGATTATGCAAATATTTAAGTTTTGAATTTTTTTATGTTCTTACAAGTCTTTTATTATTTTTTTTTTGTTTATCATTTTTGTGATACTTGTTTGAACTAGTTACTATCTATGATAATTCCTAGCAATGAAGGAAGAAAGAAAAAGTGGTAAGAACTAAGTAGTCCAAAATAAAAATGATATATTTATATCTCAAATAAAAAATATTCTATTTTGAAAGTTTTATTGATTTTTCTTCAGCGACACTTGTTTAAATTAGTTATCATCAATAATCATTCTTTCGCTATTTGATTAGTTATGAGGGAAGAAAGGAAAATTATAATCAGTAGACTATGTAGTCAAAAATAGTATACCCACGTCAATTATGTATGAAATTAAGCATTTTTCATAGATCAATTTATTTATACATAAAAAATTTATTATTAATTTATTTATGAAATAATTATAAATATATACATACATACATATATCTGTCTCTCGTCTCTCTCTCTTTCTCTNGATATTATGGTTTGTTTTAATTTATTTTGTTTATATATATCTTTTTACTTGTTTCACATATTGTTTCTTTATTTCCGCTCTACATATTCTTTTTAAATTTATCATACATTTTTATCATCTCTAATATTTCTTTCCATTATGTTTTTTTATAGTTGTTATCTCTTCTTATTTATTTATGTATTATTATTATATCGTCATGATTGTATGTGATTAGTGTTTCATTCTTTTATCATCAGAATTGACATCATATTAAAATCATAGCAATTAAATGTAAATTTTGTTAATTTCATTATTTAGTTTAAACTAAAAAAATCTGATCACTGACTTTGCGATTTTTCAGATACCAAAAATAATTTGAGATACCGAGAATTACTCCAACAATGCTTTGATTTAGAAAATATAAAATAACCAAAATAACAAAATAATTTTTCAATGTTCTTTGTACCACCCATTAAGAGTCATCTATTTATTCATTTTTATGATGCAAAATGTATCAAATAGGACATTCACAATTAAATTTCTTTAACATTATTTTAAAAAATAATTTGGATAGCATTTGATTAAATTCGGTAACCATTTTTCATAATGGGTGTTGTGGAGTACTAATACTTTCCTCACACGCAGATGACTACAGAACTAACTTTAAATTATCACAGACCAAAATATTTGATTTTTCAATGGTCGCTCCGCGTCGCAGGCACGTTGCGACAATAATCAAATACAAAAAAAAAGTTTCAAAAATATCTTATTGTACATATAATTTTTATATACGATATTATCTAATTTATTATTTCAATCATATGTGATAGACAAATAACAATAAAAAAATAAATCAAGCCAAATGTAATAACTTCATGTAGACATAGAAATGCATGAACGCAAGAGTTATTACGTGAATGAATACTGCATTTCCAAAAGCCATTTTCTTATTACATTACGTTTTAAAAGTCATCTTTCAATTGATACATTTTGATTTGATAGACAAATAGAAGTACGCCCATGCACTTTTTAATGGTATTTTAGGATCAGTAAGAATGAATAGATAAAATTGTTCGAAAAATATTTTTTCTTATACTTACCTTTTAATATATTATAGATGATCACATCAACATATTAAATTATTGAAACACTACTACAAGAAACATAGATTTTAGCGACCAATTTGATCGCTAAAGCCCCAAAATCTCGTCGCTAGAAATCTAACGCGACGAATATACATTCGTTGCGAAAGTGGTTCATGATAAAAAATGAACTTCGTCAGCAAAAGTCGTTCGCAATGAAGGATCTTTGGTTGCAAAATGAAAAAAATAGTTGTTCGTAAAAGATTTTTGCCACTAAAATTATTCTCGTGACTTAATTAATTAAAATTTAGTCTATAACTTAGTCGTTTATAATTACTCATTATATAAATATGTCAAAATGATGTCACATATAGTGTTTAAATAGTTTTCGATGGGATGTTTTGTAATTTATAGTTGAAGAAGGTTTAATTATAATTAATAAAAGTCATAAGATTCTTAGGAATAGCTTTATTTGAAACACTTAAAAAAAGTAAATGAAAAACAGAAAAAGAAACATCAACTAACAACCACCACCTCCCGGTCCACCACCGGTCCTAAATATCTTATTAGGACGACCGAGTGGGCCAACTTGTCTCTTAATTGAAGCTCCCACTATAACTGTTCTTCTATATCAACGACTTATAATTATGCCACGTCAACAACTTTCATATATCCAACTGTTTATATTTAGTTAGCTGTTAGCTTAGCTTCGTTGAAACCAAGCCGTAGCAGCCGCCTCAAGATTCTAAAAGCAGAGAACACTGTGAGGGCACTAATATTTGTCCACCACGTGGCAATATTTTCGCCGTCCGATTATCTCATCGGGTTGCTAATCAAACAACTTGGAAACTCCCACGTAAACTTGTCTTATCAAGAATTAAACGGTAAGTAACAAGCCACGTGTCATTCCTGATGCATTATTACCCCCAAACAATCCAACGGACCCCAAATCTCTCCACTTCTGGCCACTCCCAACCCAAGTCTCTGGGAGCTCTTCCTTTCCCGGCGACAACCGCCCAATCCTTGATCGGAATCCCTAATATACTTCTCTGCCTGCCCCCAGCTCCATTATTTTATTTCATTCTTTAGACAATTTTGTGAGAAAAGAGAACTACCGAATCAAACTTCTCTTCCTCAGTTGCAGGAGTTCTGTTGCGGTCGTGTCTTTTTTTTCCGCTTTGCGTTTCTGATTATTGCAACACATTTCTGGTTGAAAATTCCAATTTCGGTCTCCTTTGGGGATTTTTAGTAGCATCATAAGAACTTACAGCTTGAAGTCAGCGAATTGCGTATATTTTTGTGAAAGTGAAAGGAAGGACCCATTAGATTTTCAGAGCCGAAAGTGGTGAAATTCGGGATTTTAAATAACGACAAACCCATATCTTTCTTATAAACTGAGTCAGGTCAGACCCAGAATACTCGAAGTCTGAATTTGGCGGAAAATGAACGAGACCCAAAAGTTTTGAAATTGAAAGATTTGAAAGAAATTTTTGTTGAAATTCGGAGCTCCTGGAAATGGCAGATTCAGACAACGAATCAGGAGGGTACTACAATAGTAATGCAAACAGCGAGGGGTCGACAAAGGAGCAGGACAGGTTTTTGCCAATAGCAAACGTGAGCAGGATTATGAAGAAGGCGTTGCCTGCCAACGCCAAGATTTCAAAGGACGCAAAGGAAACAGTGCAAGAGTGTGTATCGGAGTTTATCAGCTTCATCACTGGAGAGGCCTCTGATAAGTGTCAGAGAGAGAAGAGGAAGACCATCAACGGTGACGATTTACTGTGGGCCATGACTACCTTGGGATTTGAAGATTATGTAGAGCCACTCAAGGTTTATCTTCAGAAGTATCGGGAAACTGAAGGGGATAAGAGCTCTATGGGCAGGCCCGGTGAAAAAGAGGGTGGTGGTGGTGGTGGTGGTGGCGGCTCCGGTGCTGGAGGGGCTTCTGGTGGCTTTGGCGGTGGTGGCGGGGTCAGTTCCGCTGCTGCTGGTGGCGGCTTTAATGGAGTCAGTGGGATGTATGGTGGGATGATGATGATGGGTCATCATCAGGGACACGTGTTCGGCTCTGGTGGATATCATCAGATGGGCATTGGTGGTGGGAAAACTGGGAACGGTGGTTCGAACTCCGGTCACCGGTAATGACGCTGGTAGATGATTTGCTTGAAGGTTCCATATCCAAACTTCGGAGAATAATGATAAATGACTATATTTAGGTACTTAACTTGCTCTTTCTGCCTTACCCTCTCACCATTTGGTCATTGGAAATCAAATTTGAGAGAACATTGAGAGGAGAGAGACAGAGAGACAGAGAGAGAGCATGTTTGATGATGCATACCACAACTACAACTGTAACTTCTAATCATAAAGCACTTAGTTTTTAATTAATGGAAAAAGTGTAGCATTGATGTCAGTCTGTACTAAAAAGGATTTTCAAGTTTCAATGTAGATTTTGTTTTCTTATCCCTCTTTGTTTTGTTCCCATAAAAGGTAAGTTTTTACTCTGTTTCAAATCATATGGAAATTTCCATTTTCTGAATCATAAAAAAGAGCAGACAGAGATAATCAACTGTACTTGATTACAATAGTTTCCATTTCTTTGTTATGGTGGCAAGATGAGGTTGTCTACTTCATGGGCTACTTTATGCAATTGCATGCATGCCCTTTTCTTCCTGTCCTAAAATGGTAGAAGAAAACCCAAAATATGGTAGGCGATAGGCTGTTGTAATTGTAATTGTAAGGACCATGGAGCCAGACTATAATTCCTGTTTTGTTGGCCTCCTCTCCATATAAAGTCCTCTGCTTTTCCTCTGTCCTAAGATTGAAAGAAACAGAAAGCTTGTCTTTCACGTTTATGTACTTCTTCTTTTTTGGTTAGAAGTTAACATCTTGTTTTAAATTTGAAAAAATAAGCAATAGTTTTGCTTGTGAAAATTAAAAAAAATCACCAAATTATGCTCTGTTTTTCTTGCTACTGCATTGTTGTATCTGGAAGTATCCTGTCCGGCAGCCTTTAAAGAAATGGTCTAAATTAGTCTCTCCTTATTCGACTCTTGTTCAACCGTATTCTGCTGGATCTGGTATCTTCTTAAGGGAAATAAAATTAAGGAGGAAAAACCACCCCAGGTGAGAGCAATTCATTGAAAAATCAATGCTTCTTCTACATAGGATTAAAAAACAGGTGGTACTTTGGATTGGATTGAAAGAGATGGAAACAGCTCCTCTATCGAACGAGAGACCGATGACCGAGGAGTAGTTTGGTACATCTAGACTGTTAGTTCAGTTTTTAACGGTACATATTTGTCTCAACTAAAAATTTGATTTATTTTTTTTTACTTTTTTTCATGTAATTCAATCGGGGACGTTCAAAGTAGATGGACGTCTCAGATTGGGCTAACTGTCACTACTGTCTGTTCCTTGGAACGATAGACAATCGCCATCCAAAAGAGATATGCTTACCTTATTATCTCTTCTCGGGTGAGGCGAGTATTCGGAAAACTTAATTGGTATATTGAAAAATAATGAATAACGTGAGATTGTAAATATTTTGCTTGACAGCACTTTAATGCATAAAAGGAACTGTTTTAAGAACTTTTTTTGTTAAATGTTGCTGTTTGATAGATATTTTGGTGTTTAGAAACAGTTCTACACCACTTTCCTTTCATGATACTGGTTTGTTTCTGCCTAGTCTAGTGATCGATGCTACAATGACCTGAGTGGTTGTCCCTACTTGGGAATGGATACATGTGCGAGTTCAGCAGGAGGACTTTGACTTCCAACTCTTTCTTAATCAGTGAGTTGTTCATCTTTGAATGCCAATAGTTTGTTGATCCCTTGTGAGAACTAAGAAATCGTCAGCCGATGCAACCATCAGTCATACTTAAGTATTTCTTAAAATGTCTTCAAAGACAAAAAAAAATATCAAATAGGCTTCACAATACATTCAAGTATTTTGTATAAAAATGGATACTAAATAATTAGTAACTGACAGATTATCAACATATAAAAATGTAGTCATAAGCACTCTCAAACACACTAATAGTCTTTAATATTTATTACATTGAAAAATGTAATAGAACATTATAATCACAATTACAACAAATCAAATCACATCGTTGGACTTTTCACATCACTAGTTACATGAACAAATTGTACATAGCAGAAAAAAATCTATTTTTTCTTTCCTTTTTTCTTAAATTGTAGTATTTTAAATATATTGGTGATGTTCATATATACTCAAAATCCTTCCAGTAAACGTTATGCTTTGCTGCAAGATGATGCAATCCAATTGGTCCTCTACTACCACAGCTATATAGTTCAGGCACAACTCTCTTCTTCTCCACTTCCTTCAACAATGGCGTTAATACAGACCAAGCAGCATCCACTTCATCACTTCTCATGAACAACCTCTTCCGCCCTTCTATAGCATCTAAGATCATCATTTCATATGCATTTTGCACTTCTCTACCACACCTTCATACCAGATACAAACAGGTTATTATCAAACAATACCTGGTATAGAATGGAGTAAATTCAGATTAGAAGTAACTGTTTATTTATCCTACCTTGCTTTGTGGAGCAAATTGATGTCAGTTTGATCCAATCTCATTCCCAGACCAGGGACTTTGTTGTTGATCTTTAAGTAAATAGCTTCATCAGGCTGTACTCGAATCACGAGCTCATTCGTTGCCTCATCCAATTTCTTTCCGAACTTACGGTTGAACAAGTTGCCTGGAACATTTTTAAATTGTACCCTGATTTCTACTCTGAAGAATCATTTAAATATCATATTTAGTCATCAGCAGAACAAAAGAATCATAGTTATCCACACGGACACAAAGAAGACGTTCTACCGTTTTGATTGAAGGGCCTTGCCGGCTACCGTCAAGAAAGGAACTCCATCCCATCGAGCATTGTTAATGAAGAAGGTTGCTGCTGCAAAAGTGGGTGTGAGGCTGTTTTTTGAGACACTCAATTCACCACCCTCACAATAGCCTTTGTATTGCCCCAAAACGACATCTTCAAGCCTAGCTGCTCTCATGGAACGTAGAACCTTCACCTAATTTGATATCAAACCCATCATTTATTTCACTGTAAGAAAACAAATAAAAACTTATTGAGAAAAGTAACATGATGATCTCTTACCTTTTCGTTTATTATGTCCTCAGCATCTAAGCTTATGGGTGTCTCCATTGCAAAAAGAGCTAGTACTTGTAGGAGATGGTTTTGCATTACATCTCGAATTATGCCACAGTTATCGAAGAATCTAGATCAAAAGTATCAAATTACTCGTAGGGTTATGAGAGAACGACCTAACTACCACACAATTTAACGAGAATTCAATAAACAACTAGTTTGACAAACCTCCCTTGTCCGTCTATCCCGAAATCTTCAGAGAATATCACTTGTACGTTGCGGATATAGTTTCGGGACCATAAAGGCTCAAAAACTATATTTGAAAAACGAAGTACTAAGAGGTTTTCTACAAGCTCCTCACCCAAGTGGTGGTCAATTCTGTACATAATGTTGAGAAAGTCAACTGTTTTTTTATCAACCTGCAAATGCTAGTAACACATACAAATCACATCTTGTTATCGGTCTTGATAAAAACCTCAATGGAGAATAACAACATACCGAAATATTTGGCCCTCGGTCAGGTATTCTTTTAACCCTCTGGTGAGCTCTCTGGATGAATCCGTGTCATGACCAAATGGCTTTTCGACGATAACTCGAGTCCACCCTTTATCAGAAGAACATCGACGTCTGATACATCTTGCTACGTCCACAAACATATCAGGCGGTAGTGCCAAGTAAAATAGCCTATTTGATTGTCTTCCAGACTGTAAAATAGAAAGAACAATATTGTATGTTTTAGGAGGAGCAGCTAAAGTTCTTTGTGATTCCGAAGCACAAGAATGAGAATAAAAATGTCGAAACCAAATTGCTGGGGAGATGCAATTACCTCTGCTTCCTGAAGCTTGTTTTCCAGCTTTAAGAAATGCTCCTCAGAGCTGTACCGACCTGAATGGTAGAAGCATCTTTTTAAGAACTGTTCCACTTTCTCATTACAAGTTTCCCTGAAAAGATGCAAAACTAGATGCATTTTAAGAAAATGATGACTCCAATTGAGAGGCAGAATAAATGTTATGAAAGATTCAAATGGAAGACCTATTATCAACTCTGCAAGTCAGGGTTTGGCTAATCATCTTCCGCACCTCTTCATCAGTCATAACACTCCGACTGTAGCCAAATACTGTAAAATTCTGCGTAAAAGATACAAAAAGATCGCATCTTGTCGTAAATAGTCTTACAGCATGACCAAGTACATGATGGCTATGAGATGATATAGAATTCAAGAACAGAACCTCAGGTAGACGATCTTCGTAATAAAGAGCAAATAGAGCAGGGAAAATTTTTTTCCGAGCAAGGTTTCCTGATGCTCCGACAACAACAATGCTGAGAGCCGGATCTGTTTTCTTTGTAATAGGGAAAGAAGTATGTGCATCTTTAGCTGATATTTGACCAGCTTCAGTGACCAGTGTATCTGCTGCTGCACCTATTAAGTAGAGTCATATCAGAATTCTCAAATAGCAATGGAACATTATCAAAGTATGAAATGGCCAATTTTCACAGATGACAGACCACAATTTAGAGTTTCTGAGAGGAGCTAATTCTTCCCTTTAGTAGTAAGTGCATGAAAGTTTCTACCCATTAATTGATTCAACTATCCTATGTACAGAAAGTCAAACATTAACAAGTATGCCTTCAAGAATAACTAGCAATTGCCTAAATAAGTACAAAGACACATACCCACCAGTAAATCGAAGTTAAAGAAAAACGAATAAACAAAATTAGAAGAAGAGAATTTTGGGAACTACTTGCTGCCAAAACGGAACCACCGTAAGCAGAAAATCACGCACCAACTTGTAAAGAAACATCGTTGAACAGCTGTAGGTGCAAAGCTTTGAGCTCAAACCGCTTGTTCTGATCTCTCCTTGATTTCTTCATGCAGACCCGAATCCTGAAAAGCTTTGTTGTTGGCATCCTCTCATCAGTAAACGAAGAGGGTGAAGAAAACGTGGTAGAGGATGAATTAAAATAAGGACTCAATCGTACAGCCATGACGTAAGTTCTACGAGAGAGTAGAGAAAAGCTTGAAAACCTCTTTGGAAATGAAACTATACACAATTAATCATAGAAGAATTTGCTTCAACAAATACCAACATGAATGTTAAGAACATATACTGTTTGCCATCTAATTCTAAATGGTGTAGCAGACAAGGAACTGTAAGTCTTGAGTCTGTTCAATGAATTTTCTTTATAACCTCCACCAAACATAGAAGCATGGATGATTAGGAGCTAAAACTACTTGACATTCGCCATCTTTTCTCTCTCTAGCACTTATGGAAGTTCTGACAATCAGATGAGTGAGACAACATGTACTAAGCTGACCACTTTCTCCTGGTCTTCCACTATTGAAACACTTGAATTTCGGTTAGTCTCTATCAGAAAATCTACCAGGAAAGCCGGCCACAATGGGACTGACATTTAGATGTAGACTTTTTTAAAGGAAACAAAGTCATCAGGCAAATAGTGTTATTAGATAGAATGTATCTTATTTAATACAAGTTTTTATAATAAAGCATAATTCAACATTAATAATAGGGTACGGCTATTTTTTGCTTCGATTCTCTGTCAAGTGCAATGAAGAAAGAATGTAACTCAACAATCAACTCTTTTTATGACTACCACACAGGCATATCCACGAACAGTCCCGTGGAACGTCAACATGTCTTTAGATAGTCGTCACTCTAGAATCAGATATTGAGACTGCAACAGAAAACGTTCTCCAATTCATTGTAGAACAAGTATCGTAAGCGCTGGTTCTCATTTAAAAGGTTGTCTCACTCAAACTAACAATTGTGAAACAATTAGCAACAACAACATAAACATCACTGCTAAAGTTTTTATCCAAAGATCACCCAAAGATACAAGAACCTTTATTGTCCATTCCCAACATCTTTACCTCATCTTACATATTCATTATTCATCCACACATATGATCATAGTTCATACAAACATCAGCTCCATAAGAGACAGTGAAAATTTCATTAAACATACAACATTATGTTCATTTACCATTTTCCTCGAAAAATGGAGTGTAGAAGAAAATATCACCAAGCCGATCATTACTAGGGGAGTTGCCTCCATATACCAAGAGGCCCAACTTTTCATCTCGATGGCCCACAGAAAAAGCACACCAGCCACGTGGCCCAGGATGGCTGTCCGAATCCAGCCCATCATCCACTCTTCTCCAGAGCAAGGTCTCTGTGTCCAACACATAAACCTCACTAGAAAACTTGCCTGCACCCAAATGGCCCTGATCACTTGGGTCCACTTCACCACCGTAGATGAATATGTATTTCCCAATCGCCACCGTCGAAAACACACTCCGGGGGGTTGGTTTTTCACCTGTAGTCTCAACTTGGGTCCACTCTTGTTGGACCGGATCAAAGTAATGCACGTCGTCCACTTCCATCCCGGCAAAGCCATAAACGACCCAGATCCTCCCTTCAGCCACCGCCAGCCCTGGCCCACCTCTTCCCTTCAGTTTGTCTCCCGCTGTTGGATAATGGATCCACTTTTGGTCAACAGAATCGTAGGCCCACAAATCGTTGAGACGACCAGCATTGCCGCACCCGCCGAAGATGTAGACGTGGCGTTCATCGGCGGTGGTGGAGTGGTAGCTCCGGTGCGCGGGCCCAATATCCCCACCGGACAGTAGGGTCCACTTGCTTGTTGACGTGTCAAAAGAGTACAGCTCGTTCAACTCCTTGTGTTCACTATCTCTACCACCAAACACATATATGGTCTGCCCAACAGCAGCCATTGTGACGCCTACACGCGGCGGAGGGATGTCTCCCGTCGTGTCAGCCACAGACCATGTCAGCTCCTCGAGGTCCAATACGTGGATCTTGTTGTCGACCGGGACACGAGGCTTGAATTCTCCACCAAAAACATAGGCCTTTTGTCCTACTAGGGTGATGGCATGGGAGCTTCTTTCCCCAGGACCAGTTCCCTTTTGATCAATCTGATCCAAATTACAAATGACAACAGAAGTTCATGTTAGTTGCATTTAAAATTGGAGACTTTTCATTTTGACAAAGGACAGTGGAATGAATCATCTAATTTACACCTTCTGTAAGTAATTGAATCACTATGCAAAGCGCCACTTTTGTTTTTACAAAGTTACAAATTCTGCTGAATATATATATGCCTCGAATCCACGAGCGTAAGGTATGAACGTTAGACTTAACCACGATGCCAAGTTGCTAACTCATCTCGTCATCAAAACCATCAATTTGAATTTGCAACATTGGAAGTAGAGAATGAAAAAAAGGGAAAAGATAAAAATATAACGCAAGTATTTTCTTTTTCCAATGAAGTAACAAAAAAATGTTTTGTTCTTCCATATCCAATGAACCTAAACAATTGAATTGATAAGTTGAGTGGACGAAGTCGATTAAACTCTTATATTTATATTTTAATGATCGTGGTTCAAGTCATATTCTCCAATTTCTTTTAGAATTTGTAAGGTTGACCAAAAAAATAATCTAAACAACTAAATTTAAAATGCAATGAAATTTGTCTTAGTTTTTTCTCGCAAATCTCTAACAAAAAACAATGACTTAAAATACATCAGGATTTCAGTAATTGAGGCTTACAACCTACAACTCTACTTTACTTAGTGGACGAAAATTTTATCAAAAAAACATGAATGAAGGTTTAACCCAAATGAATCTCAATCTAAAACAACGACGCATCAAAATTAAACAAAAGATCAAATGTAATAATTCCTAACAGAAACTATAGATCAGAATGCTAAAATAAGAATTCAATAAAACAGTTCAAAATTGGAAACCTAATCAAGAAACTTCAACTGAAAATGAGCTGAAGTAGGGGGAGTTTAGAGAATGAAACAAACAACAAATTGTAATAGCAGAAGAGATGGAGAATGAAAGGTAAGAGAAGATACCTTGATCCATTTGCCTTTCACCGGCGCCATAGCCTGATAATGAGATGGTGCTGAAGCAGAACTCTACCTGAGACGACGACTCGCGCTTTTTTGTAACTGCTTTTGGTTTTCTAATTCTGTGGGCATTTATAAGCATACTGAACAGTAGATTAATTTCCATAATCCATACTTCCCCAAAGTTTAGCTTCATATTTACAAATTTGCCACAAGAAGAAAACATTATTTCTGCTATATAATCAAATAATTGGATATAATTCACTCTTTGGTACGGAATAATTAAGAATGTTGATAAAGTTAAGTTGTTTGGTAAATCTAAGTGATAAGATTATATAACAATATATTAAGATTATCATGTTTAGTAACGTATGATTAAATAAAAAACTTATTGAAAAAGTATGATTTAATTATTTGTTATGTAAGAAATTTGGGTAAAGTTGTTGGTAAAGTTTGATAAAATTGTTGCAAAAATTATATAAATTATATGATAGTGATAAAATTACTGATTATTTATAGATTTTTTTACCAAGTTTTTATTTGGTGTCAATAATTATTTATAGGTTCTAATAGACACAATGTCCTATATGTGTGTATGTGTATATATTATTTTATGCACTAACTAATTAATTATTTTATTAATTTCATCAATAAAATCAAATTAATTATTTTTCTCTTACTATGCTAAAAGATAAAATAATTTTTTTATTTACACCGTACAAATAAATTCAATGACAAATTGTTCAAAATTACATAATAAAATTATATACAGATTTTTTGCTGGCAATTGATAAAAAATCTTAATAATTCATGTCATATTTGATTAAATTTTCTCTGATAACATGAAGTTAATTATAACATATAAATTTTTCTCTTTTATATATCAAAATTAAATCCGATATAAATAACCGTTATTCGTATTAATACGTTAAAATAGTTAATAATACATAACAATTTCCCCGTTACATATATTTTTCTTCAATAGATAGGTATACTATGGTTATCAATTTCATTCTACTCCGGTTGGAACGGAAAAAATATTCTGGCTCTGGCACAGCAACAAAACGGAATAGGGATACAAATTTTTTATTATATTTTTGTTAAATACAATCTAAAACTAAATATAAATGATTCAGGGAATCATCCCCCCTTGCGGCTCCGTCCCATGGGTCTAATCTTTCACACAAAAACAAGACGTGATAAACAATCATGTTATAATCCCCTTTTATAATTTTAATATTTTTTTAAATATTGATAGTTTATGAATAATATTTATTTTAGAGAATAAAATAATTTTTAATTTAAAAAAATATCTGATATTATTAAATACAATTTAATCATTTAGACTTTATATTATGATATATGAAGAGTTTATCATATCCTTAATTCAAATTTAATATTTTATATTATTCATTTCAATTAACGTGTATATCTTAATCTCATAGGACGACCTTGAGACGGATTTGCGGGACGAGCTTTTTAGGACAGGGGTCAACATGGATGAAAAAATCTGGGACTGGTTTGGTTCCACCAAAACTGGAACGAGATTTGACGGGATTTGAGGATCGAGATATTTTATGACACTTTTGTAAGGTTTTGGTCTTGAATAAAATAAAATATCAAAATCAATAAGGAAGAGTTGAAACAAATAATGATATTTTTATGAGGATTTAGGAAAGTAAAAGTTATTTTGAGAAACGTGTAGATGTGTTGTAAGATAAATAAAGTAGATTTTTTAGGGTAAGTAATGTGAGATTGTTATTTAATCAAGTTAAATAACTTTATCACGTCAAATTGAGTATTTGAAACAACCGTGAGAAAATACTGAAAAATAAGTTTACCACGTACTTTATCATGAGGATAACCCCAACCAAACGCCACATAAATAAGAAGAATAATCGGCTCCTGATTGGATAACTCCTGCTCACCGCTGACATGAACGAATCATACATATATGAAAATTTACACTTTTTATGAATAATTATATGTAATATTATTAGTGATACCTATTATATTTTTGATTCGTTGTTATTAGATAAACTTATAATTAATTATTATATTTGGTCAGAACAGATCCATCTGAGTCAATAATGAAAAGGAGTTCATCATCTAATCAAGAGTTAAATATTATTCTATATATAATGTCGTTGAATCCTATCGCAATCGTGAACTACTATGTTAGTTGAAATTTAACATTCCTAGAAATCCAATTTGCTTATAATAATTGTTATAGGAGGAAATTCAGACATTCTAAATTACTGTCACGTGTTACAGTTATTCTGCAATAAGGTGTAAATAATAAGGATGATATGTAATCTTGGTCAAATGTTACTCAACTCAGCATATATGGACAGAATATGCTAAAGGCAAAATTGGTAGATCAAATCCTCACTCAACAGACAAAAAATAGACATCAATTAACGCTTTCACACTGATAAAGTTAGTTTACATTAAGGGTTAATATTATAGATGCACTTTGCTTCAAAATCAATTTACCTCTCTAAACTAATTGTTTCTTCTTAATTGGTCATTCAACTTTCTTCATCCATCAATTTACTCATCTGAGTGTTAAATGACTGTTAAATTATCACATGCAAGTCACATGCCTATTTTTTCTCTAATTTTACCCATTTCTTCAATCTTATAAGCTATCAATCTCTCATGTTTTTCTGTCCAAAAACCAACCACAAATTACATCTCCCTCTTCAATGATTTAACAAAATTTTGATAAATTCTCCTCTAGTTTCAGCAACGGTTCGGGTTTTATCTCCTGCAGGTTCAGTTTCAATTTTATCAATCATATTTTTTTTCTTCTTCATGAATAAATGTTGCAATTTATTCTAACTCGAACCGTTACTATTTTTTTAAACTTGAACAGTTGCTATTTTTATCAATCATATTTGTTTTTCTCTAACATGAATAAATGTCGCTATTTATTCTAAATCTGAACCGTTACTATTTTTTTAAATCCAGAACGGTTGCTATTTTTTATCAATCATATTTATTTTTCTCCAACACGAATAAATGTTGCTATTTTTTCTAAACCCGAACCGTTGATAAATAGCAACGGTTTGAGTTTCAAAAAAATAACAATAGTTCAGATTCAGAAAAAATAGTAACATTTATTCATGTTGGAGAACAAAAAATAATAACGGTTTGAGTTTAGAAAAAATAACAACCGTTAAGGTTTAGAAAAAATAGCAAAGGTTCGGGTTTAGAAAAAATAGTAAAATTTATTCATGTCGGAGAAAAACAAATATGATATGATAAAAATAGCAACGGTTTGAGTTTAGAAAAAATAGTAACGGTTTATGTTTAAAAAAATAACAACGATTCGGGTTTGAAAAAATAACAATGGTTTCGGGTTTAGAAAAAAAATAGCAACATTTATTCATGAATGAGAAAAAATATGATTAATAAAAATGAAACCGAACATGTAGGAGACTAAACCTGAACCGTTGGTGAAACTATAAGAGAATTTGTCAAAATTTTGACAAATCATTGAAGAGGGAGATGCAATTTGTGACTAATATTTGAATGAAAAATATGGGAGATAGGTAGCTCATAGGATTGAAGAAATGAGTAAAATTGAAAAAAAAAGGCATATGTCGTGCATGTGACAATTTAACAGTCATTTAACGGTCATGGGGTAAATTGATGGATGGAGAAAGTTGGAGGACCAATTAGAAAGAAAAATTTAGTTTAAGGGGTAAGTTGATTTTGATATAAAGTGCAGGGGAGTCTTATGATATTTACTCTTACATTAATGCACCGCTTAAGTATAATGATGAGATTTTAATAGTGTGATTCATCCCTTTTAGTAGTTCGGTCATTGACTACATGCAAGATGACAAGTAAGGAACACGTATGCATGTAGCTCCGCATGTCCGTAACAATCATTGAATGGTCAAAACTTATCCCTAATACACTTCACACTGTGCAACCACCTACTTTTCACATCTCTATAAATACCCATCAATGTACACTGTTGAGGATAACTAATTTTTTTCTCCTAAAAATTGCTAAACTCTTTATATCTTGTTTGATTAAATACTAACTTAATCATCGAAATCTCTTTGATAAACCTCCACCACTCGGTTAGGACTTATCTTAGAGTTATCTTAGATGTTCTAAACATATCTATGATGGTTGCAATTAAGCAGATATAATTTGAATTATATACAATCATACTAGAGTTGAGTTTCAACTAAAAGCGGAGGTTAGGATGGTGAAAGGGTTAAACCGTACCATTGAATGTCTCAATCAGTTTCCGAGGTGTAATGTAGATTGTATACGTGATGGCAACTATTAAACTATATTATCTTAAGCTAAACCAGGCACCACCCTCACTAGTCATGGCAGGAATATGAGTGCTTAGTGACTCATTTTTTTAGTATAATTTTTCAGGTCACTGTGTTGACACTAGTTATTTTCAAAGAATAATGCTGTTTGAAGTATTAAATCTAATCTTTAACTTAATGTCACGGCCAAAACCATGCCAGTAGCCATTGGTTTTGTTCTGGTTAGATGTGGATGGAATCTAACTGAAAGATGAATGCAATTATTAAAATTCAATATGATATAAATTTATGGGTAAATTATAAAATATATCTTTAAATTTTTATAATTTCTCAGTTTGGTCCCTAAAGTTTTATTATATCATTTTAGTACCTAAAAATTTAAATTATTGTCAATCTAATTCATCCTTGATTTTCATTTAACTTTGATTGAGTCATTTAGTACGTTTTGATCTTATAAAACTGATGCATATGAGATTATTATTATCAAATATGTGAGGGCTGACCCACTAAAGCTTAATGACAGCTAAGAGAAATATCAAATTGACAACAATTTAAAGTCTTCATCGTGTCATCCCGGTCTCTCTCTGCTTCTCTCTTTCTCCTTGTTTTTCTCTGTTTCTTTCTTTGTCTCTGTCCCTGCGTCTGCTCTTATTTCCCCTTCTGTTTCTCTTGGTCTCTATTGCTTTCTATTCAATTCTCCCTTTTTAGCATATGTTTTCCCCTTGTTGTCTTGATTATCAACTGATCAAATTAAGAGTTTCAAAACTGTTTTGTTAAAACATTTCCTGTTTGGTTTTGATTAAAAGGTCAGTCCTATTCTTTAATTAATGCTCGGTTTTATTAACTTTATTTTTGTACGATCTATATCCTTTTTCATTTCTTCTTGTTTATGATCTTCCTATGAGCATTGCTTTTGATTGGTGTAATTCTACGTGGCCTTTGATACTCCACCCAAGTGTGCTTTTTACACGATTAAAGGAGTTTCTTTTTCTTTTTACTTGAAAATCCAAATTATGTAGTTTTGTCATTCTTAAACAATGGAATAAACATTTAATTATGAGCATTTTACCCAAAGTAATTGATTTGGATTTTGATTAGAATTTCCTTTTGTTTGGTTGTGTTTATTTTGAAACAGTATGTCATTAATTTTATTTCGATGCGATGCGACTAGATCCATATCAGTATGTCCCAATCGAACAGGTCAGACTCATTTGATTTAGCTGACTTTCTTACCAAAAAAATACTAATCCAATCCAATATGATCATAATCATCGTTCTTACAAATATATTTTTAAAATCATATATATATATATATATATATATATATGATTTCAAAAATATATTTATTAATATTGATCTATATGAACCAATCTTATGATTAGAGATACTTAATTTCAGGTTATTAGTTGATTGCTAGATATTTTTTACCGGTCCACGTAAGTAGTCTTCTATTTAAGGATTTTCTCCAACTAGGGTTTCAAATGTAATTAGAGGATTTTGAATTACGAAATTACATGCATGTTTAATCATCGGGGATCAAGGCGTTATAATTATTGGGCGAGCAACATGAGTGGGAGACTGTCATAATCTCTCACTCATTTCACTATTTAACAGAAGCACAGCTTGATGAAGTCATTTTCGATAAAAAAAATTGTAAAAATTTGGTAAAAAATCAATTAGAAAAAATAACATAATTTATTCATGAATGAGAAAAATAAATATGATTGATAAAACTGAATCGGACCTTAAGGAGACTAAACCTAAACCGTTGATGAAACTAGAGGAGAATTTGTTAAAATTTTGACAAATCACTAAAGAACGAGATGCAATTTGCGGCTAATTTTTTTGTGAAAAATATGGGAGATGAGTAGCTTATAAGATTGAAAATGGGTCAAATTGAAAAAAAAAATAGGCATGTACCGTGCATGTGACCATTTAACAATCATTTGGCGGTCGGGTAAGTTGATGGATGAAGAAAGTTGGAGGGTCAATTAGGAAGATGAAATAGTTTAGGGAGGTAGGTTGACATTGGGACAAAGTGCAGGGAGTATTATGATTTTAACCTCATAGTTAGTTAATTCGAGGACTGTAAAAATACAGAGCATTATTCAACAAGTATAATATAGATATTAAAATGTCAAACATTCGATAAAAGTTTGGTCAATAATACGCAGTGCGTAATAATTTGAGAATGGGTATTAAACGCGTATTATACGTTTTCATTTCAAAAGTTCGGCATAAAAAATACGGATTACAAACATATAATAACTAAGAACTATCTTGTTGTAATTTATTAAAACATGATAAATTTAAATGTCTATAAATAACTATTCATGTGAGATTCTAATAATGGAGACTAGAACGAAGATAAACGGAATAATCAATAGAATATTATTTATATATTTGCAATAATAATTGGTATTAAATATATTTAGATTTCAAAATTTATATAAGGAAAAGATTATAAATTTAATGTTAATAACCACTCATCAAGGTTGTCAGGATTGCGTTCCGGATCGTGTCAGGATCGCGATCCCCGACAACAATCTGGTCAAAATTTTCAATCACAATTTTACATGCTTCTTTTATGGTTTGTAGATGCCTTTTTGGAGATCAATTGAGTTTCAAAATATTGAGCTGTCAGGAATTTGTAGAAATTTATACTTTGTTCTTATATTGGTGATGACGTTGTGTTTGAAAATTTTGAGAAAGAAAATGACATGGAAATACATGTATTATTTTATGGTAATCAAAACCTCAATGGTGGTTGTGGTTCAAGGAATATGAATGATGACTCTATTGGTTGGAGAAAGTAATGATTCTGAACGTGATGAGGAGATTGATGATGATAACATCAATGATGGAAGAACTAATAAAGACATTCATTTTGATGATTAAATATTATTATGTTTGTTTGTCTTGAACACTTTATATTAAACTTGTTTATTTAAAACTTAAAAGTATGAGAACTCTACTTAACATTGTATTGTTTTAGATGACTCGGTGTTATTTTATGTAATAGATAGATGAGTTGGTGCTATATAATCATCTACTTCATATATATTGAAGTATCATTAGCATAAATATATTTTTACTAATAAATTATTAAGAATTGATAGGACCTTACGATCCTCGATTCTAAGCGCTTCCACCAATTCTAGGTAGGATTGCGATTCTGACAACCTTGCCACTCAGTATTCCTGTAAAACTACCATTCAAAATCATAACTATCTATAAATAGATAGGAAATCTTTACTTTATCTATATCTATACTATATTAAAAATGGCTTAAATAGGAGAAATTTTGTATTCTCTTTTTTTCCCTTTAAAATGTAGCACAAATTAAGTATTCCACGTCTTTTCTCATTTAATTCATTTTGATAATATTTTATTTTTTATTCAATAATAATTTATTTGTAGGTAGCAAAATAAAATATTTTAATAATCTTATGTAATAAAATATGTGAATATCCTCATATTGATTTCAAGATCTTTTATAACAAATATTCAATTATAAGTCAACAATTATTTGTTTATTATAAATTTATATATTAAAGATTATATATTTTTTGTGTTATTTGTAACATAACATATAAATGAATTTATAGAAATATATTAATATATTTTGACTATGAGAAATTATCTCTTAATTTTAATAAAATAACATCAATTTAAAATTATTTTCTATTCTATTCAAATAACATTATAATTTTAGTATTATAAATGATCTATTATTATTACTATTTTTCTTTTAGTTTAGATGTAGAATAATTTTTAAAGATGATGTATTAATTTCAATGTTAACATCAATTTAAAAGTATATGTATATTTTAAATTAATTAAACACGTGCAAACCACGTGCGTTTCAACTAGTATTTGTAAAAAAAGTCATCAAATAAATTAAATTCTTTAGATTTAAATAAGAAAAACAAAATATTATCAAAATGAACCATACAAAAAAGTGCAATTTAAAAAAAAAAAACAAATTCCGTAAATAATCTAATTCTCTAAAATAATCTAAAATTTCATAAATGGTGGTTTTAAACAGGAAAAACAAAAACAAAAACATCAACAAAAAATTAAAAGAAAAAAACAAAAATAATAGCCATTTAATAATAAATTTAGAGTATAACAATAAAATATCAGTGTCAAATGTTTTCCTTAAATTAAGAGATATATAATCGTCTTACATTTATCCATAAATTTTAAACAAATATAAAAATCATACCATCTATTTTAAACTAAAGATAAATAAGGCTAATGAAAAATTATTTAAATAAAAAATATAAAATTAACAAAAATCTAAATAATTAGAAAGCTTGAAAAAAATCTAATTGGAATGGTAGAAATTGCTATACGCTGCAATTTCTGAAGTAATTTTTTATGGGCTTTGAGGCCGTTAGGACTTGGGATAATTTTGGGCTTGAGTGTGTTGCATCATATGATGATACTCAATGGTGAGTTAACAGAAAATCTAGCTTCAACTTTTTCTTGACAATTACTAATATGGAAAGATGAGAAATATAGGGAAAATATAGGGGTATAGTTAAAAAAATAAAAATAAAAACTAAATTTAGTAATTGTAATGATCATAGTCATTATGTTCTGACTCTTCTATTATTTACTCATGTATATTATTAGGTCACAAACATCTTTAAACACCCTAGTGATAATTGGCATAAACCAGCGGTAATTACACATTTATTCTAAAATGAGAGTTTTAGGTTTAATCACTTTTTCCAAATTGACAAAAAGAAAAAAAACTACCTTATGAGCCCATTGATAAACGTTTTCACTTTCCCATGTGAAACACTTTTTAATATCACTTTTACCAATGTGATAGTAATGCGTGTCCCAGCGCCATCACATTCCGCCGCACGAGAAGACGATCGAGCTCCGACGCACGAACCAGGCATCTGACCCGACCTTACCTCGCTCACCCACAATAGGATGGGCAAAACAGAGTAGAGCTCATAAACAGCATTGGACATTCGTAGCAGACTTAAGAGTTCGAGTAATCACCCAACGTCGCCATCATCATTACACGTCGAAAGTAGATATCGAGGTGGCTCCAACAGTTGCCGACGTCTGTGGGAACGAATAAAAAAGGTCTTTGCTCTCGGATTTGGCTTAGTTCCTTTGGCAAAGAAACAAGGCTCTTCGTACTCGAACCCACCAACCAGACCTCGTTGGGAAGCTCAGCTCCAATGTCCTCTAAAGGATCTAGGTACAACCTGGCCTAGAGCAGGGACACATGCGACTTAAGGGCACCGTAGGTGCATTGATCTGCATAGAGTTTGGCTAGGTTGAGGATTCAGGCTTGAAAGTGGGCTGAGAGTCAATTCAGCTTATATCTCTGCACTACACAAGAAAGAGGAAGTTAGCTTCGGGGCTAAGCATGAACATAAATTACAGTCCTAAAGACTCGAGGAATCAGGTTCACACACCCGAGTCCCCAGAATGAGCCTCCCAAGACGCAGAGATCGTGAACCAACTGTCCTTCCACTTCTTGTACCAGGTCGGGATGCCGCTCACGAATCCCTTCACACCTCTGGTCCTACCACTAATGTAGTACCAGCCTCAGTCCTGAGGAGGAACCCCCCGTTCAGTTTCATAGGAAGAGACTTCAGCTAGAACGCAAAGCCGAACTCGTCCAGAGTGAAGTCCTCACCGCAGTAGAGCCTCCACAGGACCCAACATCCAACCAGAGCTCTCCATGAGTTAGTTTGGAGTTGGCCCAGAGCTATCCCCATCGAAGAAAACCATTTCCTAAGCAAGGGATGTAGATGAAGTCGGAACCCACACTCTATAGTAGCAAGATACAATCCGTCCTCTCCGTGCCGTGGGGCACTAATTCTCTTACCCTCCTCCAACAACTGCAGAAGGATATAATCCAAGAGGTGGTACATCATCCTGATGGTACCCAAGTCCTCCTCGATTAGGGAGGAAGGGTAATCACCAATCCCCCAACGACCATAACCCCCGCTTGGGCTCACACTACACCCAAAGTCGACACAAGAACCTACAACCTCGATCGACGCATTCGGGTCTGTTGGAATATGTCCATAAAGCAGTGTGTAATAACTATTTATTTGTAGTTAGTTATTTCTCAAACATTAGTATTACTGTATTTTTATGAATAAATTGAAAGTTTTATTTTAAATTAAAGTGTGCTTATAAATTACTCAAGTCTTAGAAATTTCATCAATTAACGAAGAGTGAAGACAGAGGCGTCTCCAGATGAACTCTTCTAGGAAAGTTCAGAACGATATTCACGGTCTTAGGATCGACTGGGCAATGAAATCTGATTACAACTGTTAGGTTGAAATAATGGATGCCAGTCTTGGGGCATGAGAGTGGAGACTAAAACATTTAACGTATATATGTTATGAACATGTTGAATAGATAGGTAATAAATTAGTTTAGAGCCCAAAACCGTTTACCTAGCTCTAAATCTAATTGTTACACCTTAAGGGTACTTTCATAATTACCTTAATCCTGACTTAGTTAGTTGCAATCTTTGGTGTGTCAAATGAGTGAGTTTGAATTGGCGGACAATAACTTGACTGTTGAGATTGTAATTCAATCAAGTTGGAGTTACGTGAATCACAGATATAAAATCTGTGGTTGGATTGTGAAAATAACAATATTATCTTATACTTTATTTATGGATGTGTGAATAAATTAACATAGTCAGATATTCAATGAATTGAGTCATTGATTCGGACTTGTAAATCATACGAGACAATTCACTATCATGTCTTTCTTATTCACAGTAAATAAAAAGAGTTAAGAAAATAATAACAATAGGTGTAAAACGGTAATTTTATATTCTACTCTTGTTACTGATATTCACGATTGGTATTATGTTAAAATATTCAATGGACCGTGAAAATAAAAAAGGTTTATTTACACCAACAGAAAAGTAGCGCATTAATCGAGAGTTGATTCGCCATCGAACTTATAATGGAGTCGCATAATGTCAGGATTAAATAGGTCGAGAATTTATGGAGATAAATTTTTTTGGTATTTGAATCTTTAACTTTGTTCATGTAGATCCATTTGGTCTCAGAAATAGCTCCTGAGAAGAAGAATAGATAAACGAAGTAAATTGGATCAAAATGTGTTTTAGTGCCAATACATATTTCTAACACATATATGTGATGAGTGATATCATTTAATTAGTTAAGTATGATTATTTGTATTCAAATTAATTAGTTTATTATTTTCTAATTATTAGATAATTAGTAAATAAAAATAAATTAATTGATTAATTGATAGTGATCAATTAAATCTATCAATTAGATTGATAAATTTCTATACAACTTTAACAGTGTGGAGATAAATTGATTTTCGACAATTTGAATATATTGGGGTGAATTTTAAGAAATTTAAAATATATGGGTATATTTATAAATATTAAAAATTAGATTTTATAAATATCTAATAGTAATTTGATTGCATGTAGAGATATAGATCTCATATCACATACAAAGAAAAAAAAGTTTTCTCCTCTCCCTAGTGATTGCCGCCTATTAAGAGAGCATTGAAGGGAAAATATTCAATTTTTTCTATAATCGTTTTGAGAGCTCACACTCAAATTCCTACACAAAAAACTCATGAGATATATTTCTGAAATTAATGGGTGATTATCGGTGGACAAAATTCGCAAATCATTCTTGGAGTTCAAATGCGTGATTCGGATCCCAAAACTTGAAGAACACGAAAAATGCTCGAAGGAATTCTACCAGTTTAGAAATTCCGCCAGTTCAGAAGTTCTCCAATATAAAGTATAGGTGAAAATTTATTTCTAACATTATCTTATTGGTTAATATCATTTTATGCATAACAACACGTTGTTTGATTTTAAATTATTTAATTTAATTAAATAAGTTAATTATTTTTTTATATTCCGCTCACGAACCTTTCGTGGTTCAAACTTATTTTTAGTTAATTTCAAAACCTACCAATCCCGGCAATTGGTATTAAAGCTATAGGTTCTTGATTATGCATATAGATATTTGAAACGAATGTATCATCAATTTTGTGATATTGACATATGATTTTGTATGGTAGATTGAAAACTGTCTTGAATATTTAAGTGATTGGATCCCTAACTATTGGTTCTAGGTATTTTCTTATTTCAATGTAGAATTTATCTACGCCGAATTTGAGACATGATTTTATGTAATTTATTTTGTTGCAATAGTTGTATTTTTATAAATTTGATGTAGGATCGCCGTCGCCTCAAAACCGTCACCGAAATTACTATTCACGCAGAATCATTGTTCACGCCAGAAACCACTGTTCATGCTGGAATCTATTTTCATGCTAGAATTACTGTTCATTCCGGAATCACTGTTCGCGCTGGAGAAACTGTTCTGGCAGCCCGTGATACTATTTTGACGCTGTCACCGTCGTTGTCCGTTGTCGTGCCCTGCATGGTGATTAGAGTTTGTAAAATCCTAGACGATAACAAGTAGGGTTTAGGAAACCCTGTAATGTTTCGTGATTACCCTCATTCTATTTTTTTATCTTTTAAAATTTTGAATTTTGAATTTAAAATTTTTGACGAATAAAAGATAATTATCCATTTTATCTTTATATTTTTTAAATTTTGAATTCAAAGTTAATTATCTATTTTATCTTTGTCTTTTAAATTTTGAATTCAAAAGATAATTATCAATGTTATCTTTTTAGTTTATTAACAAAATAAAGAAAAAATTGGATAATTAATGAGATTATTTAATTAGAAAAATAATTTTCCTTAATTAAAAGGTTTTAATCAAAATTTAAAATTTGAATTTTTGAAATTTAAATTTTGAATTTAAATTTTGAAATTAGAAATTTCAAATTTTAAATTTAAATTTTAAAATGGGAATGAACTTTTGTAAAGAGTTACAAAGTGGTGGGACAACATGGAAAAAATGAGGAAATTATAGACGCCATGGAGATTAGTTTATAAATATATTATTCTTTTTTATTGTAATTAGAAATGAGCCAATATAGAGGTTAATTTTAAATACATGACTTAATTTTAATTGCGCATCATCATATAACATGCCATATATAACTAGAGATATGCCAATATCAAATCACCATGTAGCATGTACATGCATCATTCTAAATTAATTTATAATGGTTATAATTTAATTAATGTGAAATTTATAATGGTTATGATTTTAATTGAGATTTAAAATTAAATAAAGGACTTATAAACTTCATCATGTTTTCGAATTAATAAAAGTTATGTTTTGAAAAACAACCAAAAATCCATTTTTTTTTTCAAAAAGTAAGTGGGATGGTCATTTACGTTGAAACATTCTCAAGGTCTTCAACGCAAACTTGATCGTGCCACAAGGAATGATTTAGAACCGTCCATAGCGGTCCTCTCTTCAATGGGAGAAACTTTGGAGTCGTGTCGGTTTGAGTCGTCGAGTTGCTTAAGAAGCTAAGACTTCTAAAGGAAGTGGTGGGCTAGGGCCGCCCATAGACGGACTGTTAGTCCATAGTAACTTTTAAGAGTCGATGCGTTGGTTAAACACTTAGACTGAAGCACATTGGAACCCTACTTAGGGGATAGTCAATGAGGCCAATGTAACCAAAACCATTGGTGATTGGTTAAGCTGGATATGGAGACATTTGACCGTTAACCAAATAAGAAGAGTCTCAATGCGATAGAAGATAGTTTAGACTTTATCCCTCGATGAGACAAACTATCATTTTTTTATCATATCATCATGGAGGAAATATTTTTTAATGAATTTTTAAATATTTTAAGTAGTTGCATTATGCATCATGCTTTCCTAAATGATTGAACATTTATTTACACCACTTTATTTATTCTTTTTTATAATCATATCAATATCCCCATTCTCAACTATCTTAAATGCGAACAATATTAACCGGTGATAGTTACGTCGATCGAAAATGAAATCTTGACATCGTGCTGACGGTAAAAAAGTACAAGTTCATAATCATTACTCCTTGTTCCTTTGAGCCTTTTAGTGAATTGACTCAAGAGGAAAAATATGCTTTGCTTCTTTGCTACATTCTGATGAGATAGCCAGATATTACATCTTGGCTTCTGTTAGCAATGTGTTACAACAACAACATCATGATTTAGAAAACCACTGGCTGATATGTTATTGAACATCACCAAAATGTTCAGAGATCATGGTCGTTAAGCAAAATAGGCAGTTGTGTGAAACCTTATGAACTGTAGGATAAAACCTGGATATGATGCTAATAATTAGTTATCTGAATGAGATGGAGATCATGGGTGTTGAGGTTGATGGCGAGACTTAGGTGGATATGATTCTAGAGACTCTACATGATACCTTTGAAAGCTTCAAGCTTAATTATTTGATGAATAAGTTGAGGTACTCGCTTCTTGAGATTACGAAGGAGTTGTTAGCGGTTGAGACTTTGTTTCTAAAGGGCAAGAGGAAGACTGAAGAGGCAAAACTTGACTGAAAGTAAGCCTTCCACCCCTACCGCCAAAAGGAAACACGAGAGGAGGTCAGAATAAGGCTAAGAAGCAGAACTCAAAAGTTAAAAATGGTAAGGGCACTGCAAGGTGGACATGTTGTGAGAAAAATGTCATCATTGTGGAGTCGATAACCATTAGATACGTAACTGCCTGGATTAACTCTAGCAAATATCTTGGTTAAGTTCATCGTTCGCATGGGGAATAGAGCACTAATATTGGCTATATCAGTTGGAACTTGATGATGGTTATCTATCTTTATGTGATGTTTATTATATCCCAGTTTTTGGTAAGAATCATATTTTTGTTGGTGCATTAATTGAGCAAGGATTTGATCTTAAATTCATTGATAAAAATATTGATATTTTTATAAATGAATGTGTAATTACTGTTGCACGCATGTTTAATAAATTGTTTCACATAAAACTAATAGTTCCAATGATATGTGTAACTAAAGTGAATAATGATTCACAAAGGGATAGTAAAAGATTGAAGTATGACTCAACCGATCTAATCTATTTGTGGCACTTACGCCTTGAACATATTAGCCTAGATAAGATAAAGGACTTGTGAAAGATGATCATTTGCAAACTTTAAGAGTGGGATCACTACCCACATGTGAATCCTGTATCGAAGGCAAAATGACCAAGAAACATTTTTCAGCAAAAGGTGAAAGTGCCACCCAATGCCTTGAACTCATACATAGTGATGTATGTGGGCCATTGAATATCCAAGCAAGAGAAGGTTATGCCTTGAACTCATACATAGTGATGTATGTGCCACTCATTGTCTTGAACTCATACATAGTGATATGTGTGGGCCATTGAATATCCAAGCAAGATTAAGTTATGAATACTTTGTAACCTTCACTGAAGACTACTCGTGTTTTGGTCATGTTTATCTAATGCGTTAAAAGTCTGAAACATTTGAAAAGTTCAAAGAGTATAAGGCCTTGGTTGAAAAGCAATTCGAAAAATAAATCACAACACTACAATCCGATCGTGGTGGAGAGTACTTGTAGGAGAGTTCGAAGACTTTTTTAAGGAAGAATGTACTATTTCTCAACTTACAGCACCTGGTGTGCCATGACAGAATGGTGTGTCAGAGAGAATGAATCAAACTTTGATGGATATGTTTGGATCCATGATGAGTTACTCATCCCTCCTAAATTCCTTCTCGAGGATATGCCTGGAAAACAACGACATATATTCTGAACCAAATTCCGTCAAAGACGGTGCCTAGTACACCATATGAAAGATGATATGGACGAAATTCATCTATTAAGCATTTTAAAATAGGGGAGTTACCAACACATATTCTAAAACTGAAGACATGCAAGTTGGCCAGTCGTTCAGAATTATGCATATTCGTAGGATATCCTAAAGGAACAAATGGGTACATATTTTACAGTACGACTGACCAAAAAATATTCGTTAGCACGAATGCTCATTTTTTTTGAAAAAGATTACATTAAAAGTGTAAAGCTGAGAAGCACAGTTGTGCTGGAGGAATATTGAGTGGGAGGGTACCGACTTCCTAATCAGAATTTATTTCTGATTCAATAATGGAAGAACCACGACATGAGCCAGAGCCTATAGAGCCTCGGCGTAGTGGGAGGGGTATGTCACAACCTGAGATGTATGTGTCCTAAGGAGAAGTTTTTTGTCTCAGATAAGGGCATTGATGAACATGTCTCCTACTTAGAGGCTATGGCTGATCTTGAAGCAAACTTATGGTAAGAAGCCATGAATGTTGAGATACATTCGATGTTTTCAAACGGAGCTTGGAAGCTTGTAGATCCTCCTAAAGGGGTAAAACCTATAGGATGAAAATGGATCTATAAGAAGAAAAAAGGTTTATATGGAAATGTAGATACATTCAAAGCTAGGCTAATAGCCAAGGGCTACACCCAAAAAGAAGGAATAGACTATGAAGATACCTTCTTGCCGGTGGCCATGCTTAAATCTATCTAAATTCTTTTGTCCATTGATGCTGCCCTTGATTATGAAATCTAAAAAATGGACGTCAAGACTACTTTTCTGAATGACAATCTTGATGAACGTAATTATATGGCTCAACCAGACGGATTCATGGAGAAAGGCCAAGAAGGAAAAGTTTATAAACTGCATAAGTCTATTTATGTACTTAAGAAAGCGTCACGGTCATGGAATATTAGATCAACGAAACTATTATGAACTATGGTTTTGAATAGTTAGTGGATGAGCCTTCTGTATATAAGCTGATACACGAAGGGAATGTGGTTTTTCTAGTCTTATACGTAAATGATATTCTACTAATTGAGAATGATGTAGGAAAATTATATGATGTCAAGATTTAGTTTGCAAAGCAAGTGAATGATCTTGAAGAAGCTGCATTTATCTTAGGTATTCAGAACTTTCGAGATAGGAAGAGCATACAATTGACATTGTCTCAAGCATCTTATATTGATAAGGTGTTGGATCGCTTCAGTATAAAAAACTCCAAGAAAGGATTTCTTTTTTCTAGACATGGAGTCATGGAGTCAGCCTCTCCAATGAGAATTCTCCCAAGACTCCTCAAGAAAAGGAAAACATGAGAAAGATTCCCTATGCCTCAGCCATAGGAAGTATCATGTATGTGGTGTTTTTCACTAGGCCAGACATTTACTATGTCGTGGGCGTGGTGAGTCGTTTCTAATCTAATCCTGGAATCGAGCGTTGGAATGCCGTCACACATATCCTTAAGTATCTAAGGAGAACAATGAACTACATGCTTGTGTATTCAGGTACTGACCTGAATATGATGGGGTATACTGATTCCGATTTCCAAGCTGATAAGGATCCTAGGAGGTCCATTTCAGGATCGATGTTCATCCTGAATGGTGGAGCAGTTATATGGAGAAGTATTAAGTAATCTCGTATTGCTGATTCTACCATGAAAGTTGAATATGTGGCAGCTTCTAAAGGTGTAAAGGAGGCTGTATGGCTTAGGAAGTTCTTGAAGACTCTGGAAATTGTTCCAGACGCAAACAAGCCCATGACACTTTATTGTGATAATAGTGGGGTTGTAGCGAATTCTAAGAAACCTATAAACCATAAGAGATCCAAACACATAGAACGTAAAATATCACCTGATTAGAGAAATTATTCAGCATGGAGACGTTGTGTTACACATATTTTGACAGTCAACAACCTGGTAGATCCATTCACGAAGACTTTAAACAGTAAAATTTTTTATGATCATCTAAAGGGCTTCGAGATAAGAGATTGCACACGCCTACTTTAGTCTGAGTGGGAGATTGTTGGAATATGTCCATAAAATAACGTGTAATAATTATTTATTTGAATTTAGTTATTTCTCAAATATTAGTTTATTGATTTTTTATGAATAATTGAAAGTTTTATTTTAAATTAAAATGTGTTTATAAATTACTCAAGTCCTGAAACTTTCATCAACGAACGAAGAGTGAAGCCAAATGAGTCTCCAGATGAACTCTTCTGAGAAAATTTAGAACGATATTCACAGTCTTAGGATCAACTGGACAATCGAATCTAATTACGACTGTTAGGTTGAACCAATGGATGTAAATCTTGGGGTATGGGAACATAGACTCAAATGGTTGACCTAGACATGTTATGAATGCTGGTCGCCGTGGCGCATGCGCAGCGGAAGTGTGGAGGCGCGTGACCTTTTAAAAAATTAAACTTTTAATAAAAAATTGAATCTTGTAATAAAATAAAACTTGCACAACGCCATGATAACCAAATAAAAACTTTTATTGAAAATTCTTTTTCAGTTAGTCAAGATCCATTATATATTTATAAGTTAAATCTACAACATATAAGGTTAAGAATCATATACCTCTTATAATCTATATCAAGTGTCCTTGCAAAATCCAGCCGATCATCTGTTCCCACGAAATTGTTCCAAAGATCAGTAAACTCTGAGATCCACATCAAGACTTCCAAGTCAATCCTCAACGCACATGACGTGTGTGAGAACATAGAATATTACAAGACACTTTTTTTGTCTTTAGATATTCTCAACACATGAGATCCAGAGATTTACTAAGAAGGACTTTAGTGAGGCGATTCTCTGAAAGAACGTGATGATTATTCATTTAGAGATTTGATTAACGTTTAATCATAGAAGAAAATCTCGCTGACACCAATCGTGTTCTCAATTCAACTCTTGATTGACAAACTGATGATCTAATCAACTGATTCTCTCATCTTCTATTTTTTTAACAACCAAGTCTATTAGAATAATAACTGTATATCTCATGTTGAATAGACTGGTAACAAATTAGTTTAGATTCCAAAACCGTTTACCTAGCTTCTAAATCTAATTGTTACACCTTAGAGGTATTTTCAAAATTACCGTAATCCTGAAGTGAATACGTAGCCTTACTTAGTTAGTTGCAATCTTTGATATGTCAAATGACTGAGTTCGAATTGGCGGGTAATACATCAACTGTTGGGATTTTAATTCAATTAAGCTGGAGTTACGTGATTCACAAATATTGAAATTCATGGTCGAATTGTGAAAGTAACAATATCACCTTATGCTTTGTTGATAAGTGTGTGAATAAATTAACTTGGCCAAGTATTCAATGAATTGAGTAATTGATTAAGACTTGTGAAGTGTATGATATAATTCACTATTATGTCTTTCTTATTCACAGTCAATAAATGAGTTAAGAAAATAATAACAAGAAGGGTAAAATAAATTTTACATTTCACTCTTGTTACTGATATTCACGATGAGTGTTATGTTAAAATATTTCGTGGATCGTGAAAATAAAAAGAGTTTATTTACACCAACAGAAAATAGAAAAGTAGCGCGCATGAATCGAGAATTTATTTGACATCAAACCTATGGTGGAGTCGTACGATGTCAGGATTAAATAGGTCGGGAACTTATGGAGATAAATTCACTGGGTATTTGAATACTTAGCCTTGTTCATGTGGGTTCATCCGGTCTCAGAAATAACTCATGAGAACATGAATAGAGAAACGAAGTAAATTGGATCAAAATATGTTTTGGTGCAAAGACATATTTCTTACACCTATATATGATAGGTAATGTCTCTTAATTAGTCAGTGTATTATTTGTATTGAAATTAATTAGTTTATTATTTTATAATTATTGGATAATTAGTAAATAATAATTAATTAATTAATTAATTGATAATGATCAATTAGATTGAAAAAATTTGATACAACTCTAACACTGTGGAGATATACTGATTTTCGGCAATTTGAATATTTGAGGGTGAATTTTTGGAAATTTAAAATATATGGGTATATTTGTAAGTATCGAAAATTAAATTTTATAAATATCCAATAGTAATTTGATTGCATAGAGAGAGATAGAGATATAGATCTCATATCAGATACAAAGAAAATAGTTGTCTCCCCACTCTAATGATTGTCGCCGATTGTGAGAGCATTGAAGGAAAAGTATTCAATTTTTTCCTTCAATCGTTTTGAGAGCCCACACTCAAATTTCTACACAAAATTCTCGTGAGATATATTTCTGAAATTATCGGGTGGTTGTTGGTGGATGAAATTTACAAATCATTCTTGAAGTTCAAGTACGTGATTCGGATCCTGAAGCTTGAAGAACGCTAGAGAGAATTCCGCCAGTTCAGAAATTATCTGACACAAAATATAGGTGAAAAATTATTTCTAACCTTATCTTCTCATTTAATATCATATATGCATAATCGCGTGTTATTTGGTTTTAAATTATTTAATTTGATTAAATAAGTTAATTGATTATTTTTAATACTCCGCCCGTTCGTGGTTCAAACTTATTTTTTAGTTAATTTTAAAACATACTGATCCCAATAGAGTCCATACGATTGACAAGGCCCTATGAACGCTAGACATGATGAAAAATTCGGAGAAAACAAAAAAGCAAGGATGAAAAGAAAGAAAAAAACAAAGAGGAATGACCTACCACACTGATTCAGCGACGAGGAACTTGCTACAAAATAGAAGCCGATGACCTTAAAATATGGTGTCTAGGAGGCGAAAGAGAAGGAGACAAAGGGCCCGACCAATGAGAATTGAAAAGAATGTTCGAATAGAGTCATCAAAATGAAGAAACCCGAGGAAGGAAGAAAACCCAGTGAAAGGATGAACTTCTATTTTCACAAAAATGAAGGGATGATTGGGGGCAAAAGTGAGTTTTGGCAAGGATTTTGTCTCTCGCAAGGGGCAAAAGTAAAAGAAGTGAAGAAGGAAACCGCTTATTTATAGGCCCTGAAACGAGTAACGATCGGGACCATTGAAGCAATCTAATGTACTAAAAAATTGCCAGTTTGCGAGCCAATGGTATGAGCTTGGGAAACCAAACGTCGCTCACGCACCTATTGATGTGACAGGCGATGCTCCAGTGACTCAAGTCATGTGACTCTCGCCTCCTTTTTCACAGGCCATCATTGCCACTACTCTCGAGAGGCGGTTGATTTCAAATTTTAATAAGTACAAGAAAATCACCTCAAGGGACATTCATGTATTTAATTCGAGTATCTTATACACTCCAGCAGGACAAAATTCAACACAAGTGCGAATCGCTAGAAATGACGGAGCTATTAGCGCCTCAACATATGTTACCAGCTCGGGCAAAAATTCAATATAGAAGTCTTCAGACCTGGGTGGGTAGGACCCAAGCAGAGTCTTCGACTGTGGGCAGCTGTTCTGGGGTGTTTCCAGATGAACAATGGGATAGTAACGTGTGTCCTAGTGTCATCACATTCAGCCAAATGAGAAGACGATTGAGCTCCGATGCACGAACCATGCATCTGACCCGACCGAACCTCGCTGACCCTCAACAAGTTTCATAAAGAGCACTGGGCATTCGTAGCATACTTGAGAGTTCGGGTAACCCCTGCTCAAATACTACTAGAAATCTGACTTAGGCATTGGAGGCCCTTAGGCGAGGCCACCACCCCCCGGTCGTCCTCGTTCTTTGAGTTTGTTTACTTGTGTTCTACAGGTTTCCAGCCAGCCCCCGCAGGACACGTGTACTGTTGCGTAAATTGACTTCAACAAATCACTTGCATATATTTCAAAACACACACACACACACACACACACACACACACACACACACACACACACACACACACACACACATATATATACATATAAAAATATTTTAGAAAATATCAGAGTATGTGTTTTTTGTATAAGTATTTTTCACATATCAAAATATTTTCAAACAATAAAATTTATCAAGTACATGTGATTAGAAATACAATTTTTAATGCACTAAAATGCTTCTAGACAAAGCGCTCCCAAACTACCCTTATAAGACACATAAAGTAATTTGAGCACACAATATGTGTGCAATCTATATATCATCCTTGAATGGTTATTTTTTAAATTTTATTTTCGACAAATGGCAATTGGAAAAGAGAATTGTCATTATTGATTAAGTAAATATTATTCATAAATGGCTTACCTTTAAGCCATATTATCAAGGATATTATTTGATATGCACAAAAAAAATTGATATTTTATTTCATTCATTCCAATTAACGTGCATATCTTAATCTCACGAGATGAGTTGGCAGACAAGTCGAAAGGGACAAAAAAATCTCAAAATTCGGTATCAGGACCGTGTTGATTCCACTAGGATCATGATATTTTACGACACTTTTGTGAGGTTTTGGTATTGAAATTCATCAAAATCAAGTAGAAATAATTGAAACAAATAATGGTATTTTTATGGGGATTTAGAAAAATAAAAATTATTTTGAAAAATGTGTAAATGTGTTGTAAGATGCAAAAATTATTTAGTAAAGTGGATTTTTGTGAGAAAGTGGTAGAGAAAGTAATGTGATATTGTTATTTTATCAGGTTAAATAACTTGACCATACTAAATGAGAACACTTATAACAAACATGATAAAGTATTAGAAAATAAATTTACCACGAATTTTATCACACGAAAAAATAGAAACAAACGGCCCCTTAATTCTCTTGATCTAAATAATTATATAATGTTTTATTCTTTTTCTAGACATGAGGTACATAATATAACATTTTTTCTAATTCTTTTATTTCCCGAGTGCCTGTAGGTACATTTTTGTATGTATCTATAGTTTGACTCTTAACCCCACGTTGGCTCAATCAAAATATAGATACAAAGGTGGCCACGATGCTTACATATTAGTGGCTCGTTTTTGTTCTATCACCCAACCTTTTGGACCAATGGACATTTATCAAACACCTTACGTCATTAAATTTTATTTTTTAATTTCATCTTTTTTTATCATACACAAATGACAAAAAACGTCATGTTTTATGGATAGGGTTAATTAAATTATGGTAAAATATTTTATCATGCGAAACATTTCAGAAAAAATGCATGTTTTAACTTTTAAGAGTGGAGTTGAAAAATTATTAATGCTAAGAATTTTTTTCTACAAAAATGATCGAATTTTCAAAAATTTTTACACAAACTACCGATAGTTTGATGAGAGTTACAAATTCATTTTTTGTTAACATTATTTTCAGTCATTTTTGTCAATTTTTAATTATTTAGCTTTAAATCGGCCATTCTTTATAGTTCTCCTATAAGGAAGTCAAGTTTATTTCCATCTCAAACTTGAACCGAAATAGTTAGGTAAGTCATGTGCCAATAATTTTAAAAAAATAGCTATGGGCAGATATTCTATTTTTTATTAATTAGTATATGTGAAATTTATTAATCCTTAATGTTTTTTAAATTTTATAACCTTCTCAAATGAGACTTCAATCTCTAAGATTTCTCTCAACATTGATTTATCTTCCCTTTTTTTTTCCTAATTACTGTCACATGAAAATAATAGAAATAAAAATAAAAAGATCTTATAAAGTAGTAAAACTTCATTTTTCTCTCCAATCACCTTTTTCATACTCGAAAAAACTCATAGCAATAAGCTCAAAAAACCAATTATAGAAAAACCGTATTGCATGTTTTTTTTTCATATTTAAATCTTTTTTTCCTTAATCCAAACATATCATAATTTTCTTTTTTTAAGTCCAAAAAGGAAATTAAAAAAACAAACTCTATTTGAAGTCCTAAAAAGTCAACGGTCATGTTGATGCATCAGAAAAACAGTGTGAAATTAGTGTGATTATTTTTTTTTTTTATAAAATCAAAGGTGGACGGATGTTAATCTACCGGAAATCTTAAGGAACTGATAAGTTATGGTACTAGAAAAACACATTAACATATATGTAACTCGTTTTTTTTAATAAATTGGAGTGACCGAGGAGAAAAAAAAATTTAACACGTGTAGCTCTGTTTATCTCATATGTGTTGTAGGCCTTTAATGTATTTAATTGTATATTACTTTTATCTATTACTAGTTAACTGTATATGCATTACACATGTTCAAGAAGTCAACAATAAATAATATGTACAAAATATGAATAAAACTACAATAAAAGTGTTTGGTCACCTTCTGAGTTGTTGTGTCAAATATTAAGAATTTAATCTATTAAAGGTTGATGTTTTTTTTATTAAATGTTTTGTGTTATTGAAGAGAGTTAGTAATTTTTTAATTAATATCTCAGTTTGATATGTTCTTAGATACTGCAATTTGATTGTTGATCGTATTGTAAACCTGACATCTACTTCGATTCTTTGCTGTATTTAGTTTGATGTGATTACTCCTGCTATTTTGATTTGGTGCTTATATTGATCCTTATTAATTAATTTTCTTGTTGCTATTTTGTTGATGAATTTTATTCCCTAAAAATATAAAAAAGATTTGAACTATTAATTTTAATATTAAATTATTTACTTATATAATTTTTTGATATAATTCGATCTTTTTAAATTAATTTATCTCTGATAACTCATATAGTTTTTTTATAACTCATATAATTGAAATAGTAAATGTGATTTTGGTGGAGAAAATATTATGAGACGTATCAATTTAGAATTTCATATAATAGTGAGGGCATGAGTCAAAAAATGTTTTTCCCTTTTAGTCTCATTTATATATACTATAGAATTAAAAAGGTAAAAACAGATTTGAGGTATTAATTTTAATATCAAATTATTCATTTATTCAATTTTTTGTAAAATTTGACTTATTTAAATTATTTTGTCTCTTAATTTTTCATAATTAATATATTGTTACTAATTGATATGATAAATGTGATTTTAATAGAAATATTATCAAAACATTTAGTAATTTAAATTGTATATAATAATAAAAATATTTATATAAAAAAATATTTATTCAATAAGCTCATTTGAGAAGCAGTAGTGATAGTGATGATTAATTAAGGTAACCGAAGAGTAGAATGGTATGTCATAAAATGCAATCAGTGAGTTGACACGCATCAAGAAACTGAATGGCAGGAGTTGAAACTTGAAGATACTATTTTCACTGTTTGTCGTCAACCCAAATAGCCGGACCATCCAAACAGTCGCTTAGACGCAGAGAATTCACAAACAAAGACACCCCAATTTCTACTTCCTCGGATCTCTGTCATATCAGAGCCTCTGGCTCTGAGTCTCTGACTAAGTTCTATTTTTTTAGATATATATTTTTGTTTCCACGGGCACAGCTCTTTCACATATTCTTTCTTTCTACCTTCAGATTCGTTTACTGAGTTGTTTATTTGGGTTCAAGCATTGGATTTCAGTGAGTATTTTCTCATCCTTTCTTCTGGGTTTCTCAGAAAATTGAATTCTGTTCCGTATGTTTTTTGTTCCAGATGTACAAAATTAGTAGATTCATTTCAAATTAATTGAATGATTATCTTTTAATCATTTACTGGAAAACAGTTGGATTAGTACAAGAAGAGTTCTCCCATTTCTTGCCTTGCTCCAGCTACTAAGCAGGCAAAGCCTTTATTATAACTTCTTTTGTTTCCTGAAAATTTGGATATCAATATTGGATATTAAAGATGGATTTTTTGATGATTGCTTCTGGAAAGTGATGTTTTGATTGATTTGGGATTGAATTAGATATTGGGTCTTTGAGTTTACACTTAATATGTTGATATAGGTATGAGAAAACTCTTATGGAATTGAATTTAATCCTCAAGAATTTATAACTGCAGTTCTTACTTTCAGCGTTACTTGGGTAATTGTTAGATTACTGAGTTGTGTCACTGTTTTTCCGTCTGGTTTCTTCAGTTTCCGGGTCTTTCGTGGACCGTTGTCTATCAGATGGCGGCAATACTAGCTTCAAGCCAGGGAAGAGCCACACATGATCTCAGTTTTTCGAATTCGATTTCAGTTCCTAAATTCTCTAATTTCGAGAAATCAACGTTCAATCCTTCAAAGCCTCATCATAATTTCAGGTTCCAAGTAGAAATGCGACAGGATGTGTCATCCTCGCGGTTAGGTACAAACGGACGAGCTGTTAAAATGGTGCCAACAAGTGAGGTGATGAAAAAGAAAACACAATCTGGTAACAAAGGAGACATAGTTAATGGTTCTAATAAGCAGGCTGTTAATGGGGCAAGTATAATGCGACGAGATCCCATTCCCCCGCCTGCTAAGAGGAAACAAGTTATAGACTCCACGGAACTTCCGCCATTAGAGGAGCTAAAGACTTTGCCCTCAGATGAAGGTTTCCGTTGGGCTAACGAGAATTATAATTCTTGGCAAAGGAGTGTCGATGTTTGGAGTTTCGTCCTTTCTTTACGTGTACGTGTTCTATTGGACAACGCGAAATGGGCATATGTAGGTGGCTTCACTGAAGATAAGCAGGTAGAGAACTTTCTTAATTCATACTTGGCAAATCATGCGAGTTTTAATCTTGCAACTTATGAAGAAATTTGTGTCATTCAGAAAAAGAGGAGGCAGAAGACCGCGTCATGGTTGAGAGAGCGTGTGCTACAGCTAGGTCCTACGTTTATCAAGCTTGGACAGCTCTCTTCAACAAGGTCAGATCTATTCCCGCTTGAATTCGTGGATGAGCTTGCCAAGTTGCAGGTATTTTCTTGATTCTAATGCACAAACTCAAGAACTAACATATATAGATAATCCCAAAAATAGTCATTTTTAACTATCTAACGATGTATTTGGGATTTGTGATACGGTTTCATATCAAATTCAGGATAGAGTACCTGCATTCTCTCCGGAAAAAGCAAGAGGCTTCATTGAGAGGGAATTAGGAGCTTCAGTAGACGTACTGTTTAAGGAGTTTGAGGACCGTCCCATTGCTGCTGCAAGTCTTGGTCAGGTGCTTATATAGGTTCCTTTCTCAGCGCCTTTGAAATGTAAACAACACAAAAAAATGTCATTTAGAAAACACTCAATCTCATTTAGAAAACACTCTACATCTGGAAAGCGTAAAAACGATCGGGTCGTTTTTTAAATTGACTTCTTATTGTGCTCAAATAAGTCGATTATATATTGAATCTTTTTTTATGACTATTCAACATAGGTCCATCGTGCTGTACTGCATAATGGAGAGAAAGTAGTTGTGAAAGTCCAAAGACCGGGTCTTAAGAAGCTTTTCGACATTGATTTGCGTAAGTATCGACTCTTTGGTGTTTAACTTTCTTAAGGCTAGAGATAGCTGCTTTTCCCTGCCGGTGCTTTCATTTCCGTTGCGTATAATTTTCCATTAGTCGGTATAAAAAACAGTCATACATACATTTATCAAACATACAGAAAAGTAAATTAAGGGCTATCAGTCTAATAGTTGAAATCTATCAGCCTTTTTCTACTAGTCTAATTTGTACACCATTCTCAGGAAATCTAAAGCTAATTGCAGAGTATTTTCAAAAAAGTGAAACTCTTGGGGGTCCGACGAGAGATTGGATTGGTATATATGAAGAATGTGCTACGTAAGTTCGAATCATTCATTTTTATCTGTATGTTATTTTCAAGTTAAGATGAAAAGGAGCATGTATCCCTTAGTTTACATTTTTGACCGTCTAATGATTATTCACCTAGGAATCACAAATACTTCCAGAAAGGAGATTTACTTTTCTTCTGGGATACGGTTTCTTATTATCTATATCACCAAATACAGAGTCTTTCATTTAGTTACTGATTGTTGGGGGGTTGTGTTGATTGCAGGATTTTGTACCAAGAAATTGACTACATAAATGAAGGCAAGAATGCTGATAGATTCCGTCGAGATTTCCGGAATATAAAGTGGGTCCGAGTACCTGTATGTTTCTTGCTATAAAAGTTCAACACTTTGTTTAATAGTTTGCTCAAGTAGCTAATCCCCCTCCCCCCCGAAAAAAAAATCCCCACCCAAACAGACTCACACAAATAAGAAACAGTAAGAAAAACAAAAAGGAAAAGCAATTAAACGAAAGAAATTCCGTTAATCATTCTGTTAATACTTGCCAATTCTTGCTGCCCTTTTTAAAATTTCCTGTTTCCATTGTAGCTTGTGTTTTGGGACTACACTGCTACAAAAGTGTTGACTCTGGAATACGTACCAGGTTTGTTTTTGAACAATGTAGAGATCATGTTATGTTGTTAAAAGTTGTAACTTGATGGTAATTTTCTGGGTAGGCGTTAAGATAAATCGGCTGGATATGCTAGATTCACGTGGTTATAATCGATCTCGAATTTCATCCCGTGCTATTGAAGCATATTTGATTCAGGTCCGTCTCATTATTCCCATATTTATCTACATATCTTGAAGATTGGTGAATAACTTGCTTTGGTAATAATTCAGATCCTGAAAACTGGCTTCTTTCACGCGGATCCACATCCTGGAAATCTTGCTATTGATGCGGACGAAGGAATCATATATTACGATTTTGGTATGATGGGGGATATCAAATCTTTTACCCGGGAGAGATTGCTTGAGCTTTTCTACTCTGTTTATGAGAAGGATGCTAAAAAGGTTTTAACTTCTATCTCTTAACTTCCAAAAATACTTGCCTAACTGAAAACAGATGTCGTGTGGCTTTACTGACGATGAAGCTGCTATATATGCAGGTTATGCAAAGTCTCATAGATCTTGAAGCACTCCAGCCCACCGGAGACTTATCATCGGTAAGAAGATCTGTGCAGTTTTTCTTGGACAATTTATTAAGCCAGTCACCTGATCAGCAGCAGACTTTAGCTGCAATTGGAGAGGTATTATTGTATTAATCATGGGTTCTGTTTGTGGTTTTCTTAATCATTGTTTAAATAACCTTTGTTTCGGCAATTGAACTTGTGACAAATGATGTTTTATTGGCAGGATTTGTTCGCGATTGCCCAAGATCAGCCATTCCGGTTCCCATCCACCTTTACCTTTGTCATTAGGGCATTTTCAACCCTCGAAGGTTCTCTCTCTCTCTCTCTCTCTCTCTCTCTCTCTCTTTCTCTGTCTCTCTCTCCCTCTCTATTTTGAGCAACAGTGGTTGTCACAGGTATTGGATACACGCTTGATCCGGATTTCTCTTTTGTCAAGATTGCTGCACCTTACGCTCAGGTTCCGTGATTTTATAAAAATGATTCTACTTCTTAACGTTTTACAGATAAATCACAATATTTCAATCATAATTCATGAAAGTCTATAATTATATAACTTCACTTCCATGAAACCTACAGGAGCTTTTGGATATAAGACAGAAGCAACGTAGCGGAACGCAACTTGTGGAAGAGATAAGGAAGCAAGCCAATGATGTACTGCATTTGCTTCCTGATTAATTCTCTTTGCTTCTCTTCTCCGTTTAAATTGGTCTGATGGCTTCAACTTTGTTTCTTTCTTTCAGGCGCGAACGTATACAATTTCTATGCCATACAGAGTTCAGAGAATAGAGGAAATCGTTAAACAACTTGAATCAGGAGACTTAAAACTCCGAGTCCGTGTGCTCGAGGTATGTTTTTGTTCCTTATTCTGTTCTTTCCTTTCGTTCTTCAACTTTTTCACGTCATTCTTACTGAAATATACAAAAAAATTATTGAACATCAGTCGGAAAGAGCGGCGAGGAAAGCAAACATTCTACAAATGGCAACGATTTACACGGTTTTAGGAGGCACACTGCTAAATCTTGGGGTCACCTTCAGCACACAAGGCAGTCAAGTTATTGCAAATGGATCATTCATTGGCGCAGGTGAGCTGCTTTTCTTTAAGGCAAAACTCAAATTATGGTCATCCATGCTCAGGTGGCTGACAGTTGAAAATTGGTGAAAAATGCAGGAGTTTTCATGACGTTGTTACTTCGATCAATGCAACGTGTAAAGAAGCTCGATAAATTTGAGAAGATGATATAATTTCCGACACCACAATTCAACAATTAAGCTGTGAATCAGCTTCCACATACATACATTCATTCACACAAGAAATTGAGTGACTGTATTTATTACATGATGTTAGAGATAAATTGTATATATATATATATATATGAAGGAAAAGGAAGATTTTCTTATAGTTTACTGGATCGGAAATTATACCATTTGATTATTGATATATCGATTATTTAATCTTATTTAACTTTACGCAACTAGTGAGTAACTACGACGAGATGCAAAATTATACGGTCCTGACTTTGAGTCCCTCAGTTCATTCTACGAGTTCAAAAACGGCTTCCCATGGCCTTAGCTTTCTCCCTTAATACAACTTTGTACCTTTTCTCGGCAAATCTTCAAACGCGACGGTTTGTGGAGCCATGTAATGCGGGAAACGGTCGCAACGTGATCTATTATTTTTTCTTTGTCGGCTCGAAATCCGTCCTTTAACTTGAACAAATCTTTGCTTATTTTTACAGTTTATATCTAGTCACAGACCAGATTTAAAAAAAATGAGGTTTTACCAATTTTTATAAATTTGAACTAGAAGATTTGATGATAAACCATATCTGAAAATAAGTTTTTACCTATTTTTACATATTTGAACCATATCTAGCCACAAACCAGATCTAAAATAATGGCTACACTATATACTACATGATAGCTACACTTGCATCGTGTAGACTACACGATGACTATACTAGCGTCGTGTAGACTACGTGTAGTTTACATGATGATTACACTAACGTCGTGTAGTCTACACGATGTGTACACTAGCGTCGTGTAGACTACGTGTATACTACATGATATCAGTGTGCCCATCGTGTAGACTACACGATGTCATTGTACCCATCGTGTAGACTACACGATGTCAGTGTAGTTATCGTGTAGTATACACGGTCTACACGACGCTAGTGTACACATCGTGTAGACTATACGATGACAGTGTACCCATTGTGTACACTATACGATGGGAACACGATGTCAGTGTACACATCGTGTAGGCTACACGATATATGTGGCTAGATATGGTTCAAATCTGTAAAAATAGGTAAAAACTCATTTTCAGATCTGACTCAGATCTGGTTTATCGTCAAATCTTTTGGTTCAAATCTGTAAAAATGGGCAAAACCCATTTTTAGATCTGATTTGTGGCTAGATATGGTTCAGATATGTAAAAATAGACAAAAAATCCATTTTCAGAAAAAAGAAAATAAATAAATATTCTCAGAAAATTCATGAACATGAATAAGAAAATAAATAAATATTTTATTGTTGCATGATGAAGTAAGAAGATGAAGAAGAAGACGAGAAGAAAACATAGAAGAAAACGAAGAAGAAGAAGTGGAAAAAATGAAAAACAAAGAAGGAGAAACGAGGTGAAGGGTAAACATGTAACTTCATAAGTGCATTTTGAATGGAAGGTGGGCCAGGGGCCAGGGGAAACAAAAATTAGTGTATGGGTCTATTTTTATAAAATGATTAGTGTAGGGGTCTAGTTTAGCAAAAAGCTCTAAAATCTCGGGCTGTGAGTTTCCATGAGACCATACAAATGACAGACACTAAATCCCATGTCCTCAATATCAAAGAGAATCCGTGGTGGCAGTGGTGCGCCGCCCATCATCACGCCAACCCTGCGAGAGAGCGACTTCCGATCGTATTGTATAAATATAAAGAGATTGATTTTTATTTCTTAAATTAATATTGTGCAAGGAGGCATGGGTATTATACACATGAATTAATACAAGAAAATGACGGATCCGTTGATAAAATTAAATTAGTTCCTAAACTAAAGCCACAAATCATGAGTCAAAGATATACAAGAATATCCTAAAATATTCTAACACCTTCCCTTAAACTCAAGTTGGTAATGATTTTGCTAAGTTGAGTTTGCAAGATTAATCATGAAATCGTCCGGGTGGATCAGCCTTGGTGAAGAGATAAGTAATCTCATCAATAGATGAAACAAGTGAAATTTGAAGTGTACCATGAACAAGATGATGACGGATAAAGTGACAATCAATTTCAATATGCTTGGCGTGCTCATGAAACACATCATTATGAGCAATCTGGATGGCACACTGATTATCGCAATAAATATTTGTAGCATTTGGTTGTGAGATCCCCATATCTTGTAATAACCATCTCAACCAAATAAGTTCAGAATTAGTGTCTGCAAGAGCTCTATACTCTGTCTTTATGCTTGAGTGAGACACTACCGTTTGCTTTTTAATAAGCCAAAAAATTAAATAATCTCCTAAAAAGAAATAGTAGCCAGTGGTAGATCTTCTATCTATAGGATCTCTTACCCAATCAACATCAGAAAATGCATGTAGTATCTATGAGGATTTCGCAGAGAAGTGCAAACCGTGAAATAGAGTACCTTTGATATAACGAAAAGTACGTAGGATCGTAGTAAAGTGAGTAGTATGGGGAGCAACCATGAACTGGCTAACAATATGAACATCATAAGCTAAGTATGGACGAGTAGCAATAAGATAAATAAGACTTCCAACCAATTGCCTGTAAAGAGTGGGATTATCTAAAAGAGTCCCTTCTGTAGGTGAAAGTTTGCATTGGCCTCAAGAGGAGTGCTGGTAGTTTTATTATCTGTCAAGTTGGCACGTGCTAAAAGACCAGTGACATATTTGGCTTGAGTCAACTAATAGGATGTACTGTCAGAAGAAACCTCTAGCCTAAGAAAGTAACTCAAATGGTCAAGATCCTTCATTTCAAACTGAATACTAAGAAACAATTTTAACTCTTCAATTGCATGTAATCCATCCCCAGTAATAATCATATCATCCACATATAACAGTAAAAGAGTGTATCCTTTATTTGTTTCATGAATAAATAAAGCATTATCATAGGAACTAGAGGTCAATCCGAACTTGTTAATTGTAGAGCTAAATTTTGCAAACCATACTCTAGGAGTTTGTTTGAGACCATATAAGGCCTGCGAAGGTGACAGACTTTACCAAGAGCATGCTGATAACCAGATGGTGGTTTCATATAAACTTCTTCCAAAAGATCTCCATTAAGAAATAATTTTTTACATCCATCTGAAATAGTGGCCATTTTCATATAACTGTCACAACTATAAGACTATGAAAAGTTTGCCTCTTCAGTCTTCCTCTTGTTCTTCATAATCAATGGCGTACTCTTGGGTAAATCCTTTTGCCACCAAGCGAGCTTTGTAACGTTCAATTGAACCGTCTGCACGAGTTTTGATCTTATAAACCTGTTTGCAACCTATTCAGTTTTACTAGCAGGTAAATCCACCATCTCACAAGTGTGAGTTTAATTAAGGCCTACAATTCTTCTGTCATTGCTTGCTGCCACATGATTAGTACTAGCTTCCTAGGAAGGTTCATGCAAGGAAATAATTGTAGAATAACAATGATAATCGCAAACATAAGAAGGTGGTTGACGTACTCTAGTGGATTTCTCACCAAGAGGCTCAGATGAAGATTCAAATCAGCAAATCGGGTGGATACTTCAGACAGTGTATAAGAATGATCATTTGTTTATCCTGCATAAAAAAGGTTAATAGGCGATGGAGAAGACTCTGGAAATAAATCTATAATGGGATTAGTGAAGAAAGGTGAGTGATGGCTGAGCAACTCAAACTGAGAAATTGAATAAAACAGTTTGTATTCCCAAAATGTGATATACGGAGAAATGCGAAGACGTTTAGAGATTGGATCCCAACTATGTATCATTTATGTTCAATACCGTATTCCAGAAAGCAACGAGGTTCTAATTTTGATTTTGAATGAGGTTCTAAATGAGCACGAGGTTCTAATTTTGAACGCTAATGTGGATGTAGAAGAATAAAGCAAGCACATCTAAAAACACAAAGGAGACTATAGTTGGGTGAAGTACCATATAAATGTTCATAAAGAGTCTGATTGTTGATCACAACAGAAGGAACACCGTTGATAGTGTAGACTGTCGTGAGAGAAGCTTCCCCCAAAAAACGTCCAGAACAAGAAGAAGAAATTAAAATAGTTCTTACAGTGTCCAAAATATGTATATGTTTCTTTCTGCACGACCATTTTATTGAGTGGTGCTCAGACAAGAACAATGATAAGAAGTGATATATTTTGAGAGAAGGTTGATGAATTCAGTATCCTTGTATCCATGGCATTATCTGTTCAAAGAGTTTTAATAACATAAGAAAATTGGGTTTGAACAAAGGCAACAAAACTAACACAAATTTGGGATATCTGTGACCAATGTTTCATGAAATAAATCCATGTAAACCTAGAATTATCATCCACAAAGATCACAAAGTAAATAGCACCTCCCATAGTAGGTATAAGAGATGGTCCCCAAATATCAGTATGAACAAGATAAAAAATAGCAGAAGAAACATAATCACTTTTATTAAAAGGTAAAGCATGATGTTTTCCAAGTTCACAAGAAGCGCAATCAAAATCCTCATATTTAGTTTACCCTAAAACACCAGTAGAGCATAAAATTTTGATTTTATAAGAAGAAACATGAGAAAGACGAGAGTGCCAGACAGATGGGGTCATAGTAGCAGCAACCACAAAGGTATTTTGAAGCGGTAATTGAAGGGAAGTGAGTTCAAATAGATGTTCAACCTTACGTCCTGTCCCATGGATCTGCCCCATCTGTAGATCCTACACATAACAACCATTAAGAAAAAAGTGTAAGTCAAGACCAAGATCACGTAATTGACGCACATAGTTAAGATTTAATGAAAGTTTATGAATGAGAAAAGCGTTGGGCAAAGATAGATCGGGAGTGAAAACATCACCAATATGATTAACATACAGACAAGAGTTATCAACAGTGTATATAACATGGGGATAAAAGACATTATTTTTATGTTTAAAAAGATGATTGTCAACAATCATATGGTTGCAACAACCAGAATTAAAGAACCAAGAAGAGGAAGTACTTGAACTAGCAGATAAAATAGATGTAGAGGTATTACCAGTGAAAGATTGAACTAAGGCTTGTTTGATAGTATTCAAGTCAACATGACTAAGAAGGTCATTTAAGGTAGATGAAGCATTAGTAGCAACATGTGTATTAGTAGCAGCAACAACAATATTTGGAACAGAGTCATTGCTAGACTTGGATTTCTTATATTGTAACTTAAAACATTCTGAAATGACATGCCCTGGCTTGTGCAATACCTGCAGACCTTTTTTTGTGAAGTTGCTAGAATTGTGTCTGTAGAGATAGTAGTAAGGGTGTTCACGGTTCGGTTCAGCGATAAAACCAAATCGAATCGAACCGTGAGCTTCAGTTCGGTTTGGTTCGATTCTTCAGTTCAGTATTATTAATTAAAAAAAATTAAATAATTTTTAAATGATATTACTGAAAAAAATTATATTAAAGTGTTGTTTCAGTTCGGTTTTATAAGAAATTATATGTAAAAATAAAAAAATAATATAGATTTAATGTTTCGGCTCGGTTCGAAAACTACTAAAATTCTGAATCAAACCGAAACTTCAGTTCTCTCATTTTTCCAAACTGAACCGAATCGAACACATATAAAGAATCGACTGAACCGATCATTTTCAGTTTAGTTCGGTTCGGGACAATTTTGAACATCACTAGATAGTAGAGAAAGACCGTCGAGGTGTCAAAGTAGTAGAAAAAAATAACGGCTTCAACTAATAATTCTGTAACTACTATTTCAAGTTTGGGAAAAGTATCCCTATGTAGCAGAGAGGATCTAACAGACTCAATTATTCATCATTCAAAGCCAAAGTAAGCTGATAGACATGCAATTTATCCCTTTCTTTAGCATAAAGTTCAGCATCATGTGGGTTTACCATTATGGTTTAGATAGTGACAATTGATCCCATATGGCACCCATCTTAGATAAAGGTGAAATCGATGAATGGCATCAGTGGTCAAGTAGTGTTTGGCTAATGAATCCCAAACTTCTTTAGTTGTCTTAAGATGCCCAAATTGAACTTCGATAGACGGGGTGCAAATGTTACGTAGCCAGGTAAGAATTTGGTGATTGTTACTATCCCAATCTTCAAGCCGTTATTTTTTTTTTGCATCTTCTTCCTCTTTCTTTTGGATTGGTTTAGTAACATCACCAAAAATATAATGCCAAAGTTTTCTCCCTTTAAGAAAACTAGACATCTCTTAGGACCAAAGCACATAATTGGATCCATTAAAAATAACGCTAATAGGGTGTGAGATATCTAACTTTTCCATAATAGAAGTGAAATAATAATATTAACAAGTAAAATATATAAAGAAGAACTTGATGATTTAGACGAAGCTAGGTGAAAAATAGCCTCTGAAATGACAAGAGCACGTCAAGAATATTGATGTGAAAACAAGACCAAAAGCAATTTGCACAAAGGAATTGAATTGCTTATGTAGCGTGTGCTTGTCTTGGCGCAAAAAAATAAAGTCCTTAATGTCTCTTGAACAAACGTTGGTGTTGATACTGAAAAAAAACTATGGTTTGACCGTAGACAGAGGCAAGAGAACTCCAGGATAGAGACCAAAACATATGAGACTAAAGAAAAATTTAAAGTGTAGAGCAACGCCTGATACCATGTGAAAATAGAAAGATATTGTAGAAATAGAAAGAGATTGATTTGTATTTCTTAAAATAATATTGTACAAGGAGCCATGAATATTTATACACATGAATTAATACAAGAAAAGGAAGGATTCGTTGATAAAACTAAATTAGTTCCTAAACTAAAGCCTCAAATCATGAGTCAAAGATATACAAGAATATTCTAAAATATTCCGTGGTGACAGTGGTGCACCGCCCATCATCACGCCAACCCTACGGGGGAGCGACTTATGATCGTATAATGAATCATTTATGATCATGTTCAAGATGGCTAACGCGCCTCCCATGTGCATCACATTGAGCAAAGATAGCATCAGAAACGCCCTTTGGCGTGACCTTTAGTAAGCAAACATTCGTCCCGCCTTCGAGCTGCAACTCCCCAAGTGAGGGACCCTCTATTGTCACGAAACATGGGATTAGTCCAAAGGTAAACATGCAATGAACTCACTTCACTTAGAAGAATTGTTGTTGCGGAATTGAGATATGCTCCTATATGACTATAAACAACCCCTTTAGCCTAGAGGCGGTGCCAGAAGTATAATTTATATAAATTGGATCCCATTTATATATGTTTCTTTTATGTCAAACTCAGTACTACTCTTTCCTATTGCAAGGAGACCCTCGTATTCATAAAAATTACCTGATGTAGAGAATAATGGAGATGAGGTGTTATTAGAGTCTAGAACTGAAACTAAATGGGTGATTTGTGCCCGTTTGTGTAAGAAGTGAAAAGAAACAAAATTGAAGAAGAGAAAGAGAATCTTGAAGAAGCAGGATGAGAAAGAAGATAAACAAAAATCACATTTCACACACTAGTATTCGCATATACAGAACCAAAAGAGAAGAAGCGATACAAAAGTTAGAATGGAAAAGATAAAACTAACCCTAATAATTTAATAAAATAAAACCAACTATTTGTTTATTTTAACACCCCCCCTCAAACTCGACCTAGGATCTAGGACGAGTTTGTTTCGTAGAAAAGTAAACCGAGGTGTACAGAAGGGTTTGGTAAACAAATCAGCAAGTTGGTATTTAGAGGTAATATACTTGACACAAGATCTTTCATCATCATTCTTTCGCGAACAAAGTGAAAGTCAATCTCCACATGCTTCGTGCGAGCATGAAGAAAAGGATTAGAGGCAAGGAAAATAGTTGAAGCATTATCACGATAAAGTATAGGTGCATGAGACTAGAAAACATGAAAATCACGAAGAAGTTGTTGGATCTAGCTCAATTCTATAGCAATAGTGGACTGCTTCTTAGCACTCCATGACACGGCATTGGACCCAATGTAGATGACAAAGCTGGAGGTAGATCTCCTGTCTGTAGGGTCACCAAGCTAGTCTGCATCAGTAAAGGCCTACAAAAGAAGATTACAAGAAGTAAAGTGGATGCCATGATCAATAATGCCTCTAATATATAAGAGTATATATTTAACAACAACAAAATGTGTTGTTGCAGGAGAATGCATAAATTGACAGACTCTATTGACAACAAAGAAATATCAGGACGAGAGAAAGTGAGATATTGCAATGACCTAACAAGGCTTCTATATAAGGTAACATCAGGCATAGGAGAGCCAACGTGACTAGATGGAGGAGTCTTAGTAGAACAAGGAGATTGGCAAGGTTGGGCTTCAGTCATACTAGCCTTGCACAAAAGATCTCAAACATATTTCTTTTGATTAATGAAAATACTAGAAGTGTTTCTATTAATTTCGAAGCCTAAAAAATATTTAAGAGCACCTAAATCAGACATCTCAAAGGTTTGGCATAATAACATCAATATAAGAAGAATCAATATCACTAATAATAATATCATCAACATAGAGCAGAATGTAAGTAATAGAGTCAGCAGTAGAATGAACAAAAAGAGATGTATCAGCCATAGATGCAACAAACCCAGATGAGAAGTGAATTTTTCAAACCAAGCCCTTAGGGCTTGTTTTAAACCATAAAGAGATTTATGAAGCTTACAAACATAGTTAGAAAAAGTCTTATCAACAAAGCCTTGAGGTTGGGTCATATATACTTCTTCAGATAAAGTACCATGTAAGAACACATTCTTAACATCTTACTGCCGCAAGGGCCAACCAAAAGTAGCAGCTAAGGATATGGGAATGAGAATAGTTGGCCGTTTCACAACAGGACTAAAAGTTTCACCATAATCTAAACCTGGTTGACGGTGAAAACCCTTAACCACAAGTCTAACTTTATGCCTAGAAATAGAGCCATCGGGATGGTACTTAAGTTTATAAACCCATTGACAACCAACAAGACTCTTGTTGGGAGGTAAGGGACAAGAGTCCAAGTGTTCTGAGACAATAAAGCATTATATTCACGAATCATAACATTGCTCCAAGCTAAGCTTTTAGAAGCACAAGTGAAAGAAGTGGGCTTAGTGTGAGATGGCTGAATAGTTTGACTAGATGCATGAAAAACCTTCTTTTTAGAAATTCTAGATTTAGACCTAGTTTGTATGAGATGAGTGGATTGTGTGGTAGTGTGTGAAGATATGTTGTCAATAACAGGCATAACATCATGCAATTGGCTCAAGCCAGCATGCAAAAGAGAGATAGAATGCTCAGAGTCATGAAGCAAGTCAGAATTCTTATTAGAAACAGCAGCAGTGTGAAGAGCAGAATCATGGGTAAAATTTCTAGCATGTAAATGAGACAAAGAAGTAGTGTTATCATGAAATATAGTAGAAACAATGTTGGCAGTGGGAATTTCAGAGTTCAAAGAAGCATTAACACTATTATCAGCAGTAAGATCAGTATGAATGACAGGTAAATCAATAGCAACAGAGTTATGAGAAGGAAAAGAAACATTAGTATGCCGAAGAGGAAGACGTAAGAAATGAATGGGAGAAGTGTACCTAGAAGTAGAACTAGAAGGAACATGAGCCAATTTATCATGAGCAGACCTAGCATTGTTAGCTTCGACATCAAATGAAAAGTAAGAGTCATCAAAGAACACATGACGAGAAGTGTACAATTTATTGTTAACAAAATCATAACACAAATAACCCTTTTGATCTAAAGCATAACCAAGGAACACACATTTAGTACTCTTCGGAAAAAAACTTATTTTGCATATATGGTCTTATGCTTGGATAACAAGCATAGCCAAAAACCTTAAGAAGTGTATAATCAGCCATTGTACCAAAAAGTTTTTCAAAAGGAGTAATGCCACTAAGTGTAGAGCTAGGCATAAGGTTAATTAAATAAGCAATTGTGGCAAATTCATAATTCCAGAGTTTATGAGGTAAAGAAGCATGATGTATAAGTGTGAGTCCTGTTTCGACCAAATGCCTATGTTTTTGCTCAGTAACCCCATTTTGCTGAGAAGTTGAAGGACAACTTTTCTGATGTAATATGCCAAGTTCATGCAAAAAGTTTGGGAAACCAATATTGATATACTCACCACCCGCATCGATTCGCATAGTCTTAATTTTGGTGGAAAATTAATTCTCAACAAGAGATTTGAAAATCTTAAAAATGGAACAGACATCAGATTTATAGAGGAGGGGAAAGAACCAAGTAAAGCGAGAATAATCATCAATAAAGATAACATAGTATCTATGACCAAGCTTAGAGGTGGTGGGAAAGAGCCCCCACACATCACTGTGAACTAATTCAAGGGGAGAGGAAGACAAAGAAGTAGAAACATGAAAATGAATTTTGCTCATTTTATTTGTAATACAGCTAATACAAATGCAATTATCAAGATTAAAAGAACTACATGACAAATTTGATTCATGAAAAGAATTTGTAGCCTTATTATTACTAGGGTGGCCTAGCCTAGAGTGCCATAGTAAAGAAGGTGATTTAACACTAAGCTAGGCTACATGGGATCTGAGAAAGAAAGAAGGGATGGGGTAGATACCATTAACACTTGGTCCTTTAAGCAGAATGTCCCTTGTTTCTTTATCCGGTAAGAGAAAGATGCATAAAAAATAAAGAAATAATTATGTTCAACACAAAATCGATAAACATACAATAGATTAGAGGAAAATTGAGGAACACAGTAAACTTGAGACAAATTAAACTGTTTAGAGGGAGTAGTGAGAGAGGAAGAACCTGTATGAGAAATTGGCGGAGATTGACCATCGCCAATAGTAATTTGTACCTCACCATTATACTCACTCGGATTGAAAAGATTGTGCAATTCAGGGGTAAGGTGGGTGGGTGTTACACCCAGTGTCAGTTAACCATACATGTGGGTCTACTTGAGAGGAGGTATGAGACATAACTGTCATGGCTTGAAGATTGAAAGAGGGACCTCAGCCTTGATAAGAGAAGTTTTGACGATGAAAACAGTCAACTGCGCTATGCCCAAACTTTCGACAGATTTGGCACTGAATACGAGTAGGAGGTGCAGAAGTAGGATTGCCATTGGTGTTCTTAAAGACTGGATGTTGTTGAGATGGGGGAGCCCCAATTACAGATGGAAAATGAGAGCTTCAATTCTGATTTCTTACACCTCTGCTCAAATTAGATCGACCACCATTGAATCTGTTACCCCTGAATCCTCTGCCCGAATTGGATCGTCCTCTGTTATGACCCCAAAAACTGTTAGGAAAAGAGGTAAAGAAGGTTGTATTTTGAACCAAAGGATCTTGATGGTTCTTTTTATGAGACTCCATGTACTGTTCTTCGAATTTGAGTATGACATGGAGTTCTTCGAGTGTGAGAGGCTCGGCACGGGTGCATATTGATGTTCATAAGGTGTCGTATGCAGTGGGTAGGCCATTTATTAGAATGATATCCTCAGTATCAATATTTATTGAAACTGCACAAAGTTTATCTCGTACCTCTTTGATCCGATGAATGTATACATCGATGTTCTCGGTTTCCATTTTGCTTATAGTTTGTAGATCTGATTTCAATTGTAAAATATTGGTGTGGGACAGTGATGAAAAATGCTTCTCAATGGAGTCTCAGATCTCCTTTGAGGTCTGGCTGCCGACAACATAAGATAGAGCTTGAGGAGATAACGTGGCGTTGATCACGGTCATCAAGGCCTAATCTTGCACCTCCCACTGACTGAATTTAGGATTTGTAATCTCTCGTTTGTCACCGTTCTTGATTGTTCTTGAAGGAGAGGGCAATGAACCATCAACATACCCAAGCACAGAATATGCCTTCAAGATAGAGGAAATTTGATATTTCCACAAAATGAAATTACTTGAGTCGAGACGAATAGAAATCAAATAATAGATGTTTAATTAGAGAAAAATATGAGAGTGTGGAAAGGAATCGATACTGGGTGAAGAAGAATTTGGGCATTCTTGTGAGGAGGGAGAAGAAGTTAAGATTTGGGGATTAGGTTGAGAGCTGGTTTGAGAACCAATAAGGGTTTCAGAGATTTCTAGAGAAGGAGAAGCAGTGGTTTCAGCCATGGATCTTGACGTTAGTCGAATTGCTCTAATACCATGAAGAGAAACAGAATTGAAGAAGAGAAAGAGAAGCTTGAAGAAGCAGGATGAGGAAGAAGATAAATGAAAATCACATTTTACACACCAGTATTCGCACAATACATAACCAAAAGAGAAGAAGAGATACAAAAGTTAGAAGGAAAAAGATAAAACTAACGCTAACAAATTAATAAAACAAAACCAATTATTTGTTTACTTACAAATTGTGAGTAATGGGTACTCCACGAAAATGACTTTGGCTTCTGAATGTGTCAATAAGATTGCACCATAGATGGATCGTGGCGTGAGTTTAGTGTATAAAGAACTACACCCGTCATGGTGACTGCAAAATGAAGCTCATACATGGCTAGACATTATGAGCCAGAGTTGCAACCTGGTTAAACAAATTGGCCGAGTTGCAACCTGGTTAAACAAATTGGCCGAGTTGCAACCTGGTTAATTAAATTGGCCGGTTGATTCCAGCACATATGATCACAATGAGTAAATTACATACCTTTCGTTCCAAGTATCTTTATATAAAGAAAAAAGTTACCTAACATCATTATTACGCTGATCTTATATGAAATTTAAGATATAACAAAAAAGTGTATTTTTTAATTATGATTTGAATGTGTAATCTCACGTCGTGTACGTTGTTACGTCGTAATAATACTAACCACCATGATGTTGTATAGCATAGGAGTGTAACCGTCCAGACTGTATAATCCGATCCGGACTGAACCGAAGTTGATCGGTCTGGACGGTTTTTTTTCATATTTGATCGGTTCGGTCTAGAATTTCAACCAATTCTGGACCAGACCGACCATATAATATATATAAAATATTTTTTCAAGTAAGAAGTGACTTTTCCCCATTCCCACATCATCATCACGCGTATAATATATTCAACGTATTAACCGTGTATTAAACTTTTAATCTAAAAATTACCTGTATTTATCACGCGTACTTAGACCGTAAAATCTGTCCGAACCGATCGTTGAAGTTCGGTCTGGAAGGTTTGAATTTTTTGCAGTGTTTTGGTCGGTTCGGTCCTCCATATAGAAGGACCATAATTTTCGGTATGGTCTCATTTTTTTCTAAAAATCTGATTAAACCGACCATTGAACGCCCTTAGTATAGCGCTACACATAGATCGATAAATTATATGAATAAATATATTACTCACTCTTGAATTGCAATCAACATACAATTTAAACCCTGATTTTCTTAAAGTGATCAGTTATGCTCCCTCAACTATTTTTAAGATTAATTTTAAAAACCTTTTCTGTATTGAACATTGGTTTTTCTCCATGTGAAGGCTCAAGATTTGACCATTTAAGAGATGCCCAAAACGCTTTGTGCAATCTATTTCACGCACATGTCCTTATTTTTTTTTCTCATTCCTTATCATCTGAAAATATTTAAGGGTTTCCATAAGAGACCATTGATATGACAAGAAATGAGAGACATAAATAAAGACGCGTGAGATGAGATATACAACAACATTTTAGACAGCTCTAAAAGTTAAACAAGCCTTATAATTGTTCTAAAGGTTTAAAATGTAACTTTCAAATAATTTAAAGAGCCAATTACTACTTTTAATAGTTCAGGCTGCTGGATGATAGTTTCAAGTTGAAAAGTGTATTTAGCTATAGACATACATATATAGATACACATCATAATCATTGAATGGTAGGATGAAATACAAAAAACCTCTTGAACTATATATGCGTCATCTACAAGTATACTTTCTAATTTTTAATATAGCTTTTAAAACCCTTAAACTTTAATGAATTGTTAAAAACACCCCATAACTTCGGGAGAAGGGACCTCATTAATGAGGGTCGTAGTGACCGGACCCAGGTGACTGTTTACCAAAAATACAAGTCTCCGGTTAGATTTTTAAATATTTTCACACAAAAATACATATGAAAATAGGATGGTTACATGATTTTTCTTTTCATTTTTCAGCATCTAGTTGAGGTCAAAATTAATACTAGAGGGTGCTTTCGGTCTTTATGAAAGTTTAGGAGCTTAGGAGTTATTTTTAAGGGAAGAAATGTAATGACACGAAATTTAAGAGATGTTATTGCATTTAACCTAAAATAAACTCATAAATGCAGATTAACATAAAAAGGAAATTGAAACTTGGGAATGGAGAAACACCCAAGTGAATGATATTATTCATTTTTTGTTTAGTGAACGAATATTTGAGATTTTCAAGTAAGCTAAATGGTTTCCTTGTTTGTCTCTTCATATATTTGTAACATAGTTTTTCAAATAAGTCTTTCAAGAAAGTAAAAAGACAATCTCTTTACTTATTTGTCTCTTAATTTCTTGCAAATTTTTGTTATTTACTATTATATAATGTTAGATGTGCAGTCCATCTCAATTGATTTTTCAACTCTTGTTTCCATAATTGATATCTCGTTCACATTTAATGAAAAAAACCATAACTTTTTATTTTATTGTTATTATTTTTTTTAAAATACTTCACTCAATCTAAACCGTTAAAAAAAGAATTGGACAGTCAGGATCGACAAATTATCATACGTTGTTCATTTGTGAACAAACGAGAATCTCAAAAGACAACATATATTTTCTCGTAAACTATCAGACTATAGGAATCAATCGAATTTTCATATATATAAATAACTCTCAACGATGTGTAGTGTGAAATTAAGACGTCATTATCATGTAATTAGAGAGGAAGAAGTTTCCTTGTCTTATGTAAGAAAATTATTAATAATTAGGAAATAATCAGAAGATTTTATAAATTAAAAATAAAATCGGAAATAATCCACCAAAGACTCTTTTGATTTCAGACGGTAGAAAGCACACCAACAAAAGCTGCATTAGGAGTGAAATTCTGGTGGTTTATGGATCAACAAATTCCAACTTCTAAATAATATAAAAGCTTAAGATTTGCCTGCTTGACATCTTCATATCAAATCATGACCGTCGATGACACCCTCACCTCTATCCTTTTGGCTCTTGCTTGTCTGTCTTGAGACTAATTATTAACACAATAGCTTAATAATAGAATGGATTAGCTCTGGTTCCTTAAGAATGGAAAATTGATTTGATAAAAGTTAAAAGTTAAAATTTGATAAAAATTAAAAATTATAGTGTCAATTTTATATTTGAAGGAGTGTGATACTCCTAGAGTATCATAAGTTTTTGTACGTGGTTATCTTTTAAGATTTGAGCCGTTTATTTGATTTTGAACGATTTCGATCTGAATTACATAGAAAAAGAAAAAAAGATTATAGTGTAATTTTTTAATTTAAAAAAAAAAGATATGATATGTCTGTTTTTTGAATACAGTAACCATAATGAACAATGACTCTCCTATTGTGACAAATATGAAAGAACACTCATGTCACATAATGATGGAGTAATAGACCATCAAAGGAAGAGAGTGTAGAACATATCATGCATGATGTTCTTATGTTCTTCAAAACATGAGATGATTGAGTAGTTGTATCATTTTCTAACAAGTTAAGGTGGGCCTAATTTCAAAATTTCCAGCAAAACAAAACCTTTAATTCTTCAATCTAAATCGTTAACTCATAAACATCAACACAACTTCTCTATTATGATAAACAAGAGATGATATGTTTTCTTGAGAGTCTGTGCTTAGCTGGAGCTATCAAACACCGTTAAAAGTCGTTCAAAGCTGTGTGGGCCCCTTCTATCATCTTTCCCCACTCATCACCATCTCAATCGGCCAACTTGTCTCGGCCCAATCTCTCTCTCTCTCTCTCTCTCTCTCTCTCTCTCTCTCTCTCTCTCTCTTCATTCTCTCTCTTTCTCTGAGAAATCATACATCAGTAGGCAAAGCCTAAGAAGGCGGCTTTAGCCTGTAAGAAAGTGTGCAAAAACGCAGTCATGGCGGTAGGTAACAATAATTCTCTGTTTTTATCTTCCCAACGCTGAAAATCTCATCGGTTTTCTGTTTTAAGGATACCCGATTCTTTAGTTGGTTTGAGATGGGGCAATATAGGATTTTGAGTTGAGCATTCTGTGCTTTCGAGTAATTTATCAGATTTCCTCTAATTTCCTTCTCGATCTTATCTTGACTGCAATAATAATCACCTGATTGTTCCTTTGCTTTCTTCTCCTTCTCCTTCTTTTTCCTTACCTAATATATACTGTATTTTTAACAGAAAGCTTTCTGCTGTTGCTCGTATCTTGACTTTGCTAGAGACCTTTATGACTCGCATAAATGGGTTCTACGCGGTTACTCTTAAAAAAGGAATTAAACCACACATATTTGGATCGCTTTCTTTCTTTTGGTTAGGTTTTAGCTCCAATTGGTTTAGAGAACAGTGAAAATTCAAAAGAAAGTCTTCAAAGGAAGTAGATTTCTTTTGTTGCTCTTTTTATTTTGAGCCTTTATAGCACATGTTTTTCTTTTTATAAAATATTTATGTTAAGTTTCTGAAAGCTGAACTGGTGAACATCGGGGGTATGCTAATTGCTAACTTCTTAATCTGTAAAGGTGAAGCCTTTTCTGTACGTTGTTTCCAAGTCTTATCTTTCGAGCTTGCATTTATACCCTGCAGCAGGATTCAATCATTGCTATGTTCTCATGTTCAGTAAACCTGAGTTTGTAATGTCACTTTTAGGGTGGAGATGTGACTTCAACTTGTTCTTGTGATCCTATTTAAGTAGCCTTACGTTTGACTTTTGTTAATTGTCCGGAAGAAGTGTCCCCTTGAATATCTGCATTTTTTTTCCCTTCTCTTCCTTTGTGGTATAAACCTTCTTATCAAACTATAATTATAGGTATTAGGATAATCATTAATCAATAATGTCATATCTCATGAATTTTATAATTTTGCAGGAAAAGGGTAGTAGTCCGCTTCCAAAGTTTGGTGAATGGGATGTTAATGACCCAGCATCAGCTGAGGGATTTACTGTAATTTTCAACAAGGCCAGAAATGAGAAAAAGACAGGTGGGATGCCAGACTCTCCGGCAAAAGATGACTCCACACATAAACATGGAGTAGTTCTTGGAAAGCCTCAGTCCGTAAGTTCTTATAATGTCTAATGCACTTGTTATTCTGCTATAATTTGTAAAACACTATGTATGTTCCATGAGCTATTCCTTTTTGCACAACCGATCCTTGCAATTGATGACTGGGTCATTGTGGAAAGCCTGAGTCTGCATATTCACGAAAGTTAAATGATATCAGAGAATATTTGATTGAGATCATGAAAGTCTAGAGAACTTACTTCTGCTGATTCACAGCGCAGCATATATGAAACAACTGTGAAGTATGAAAGAATTTTATAACCCTTATTGCTCTCCTTCTAATCCTTTAAATGTTTCTTGAGATTTCGCTGACTGGTTCGTGATTACCTCCTCAAATAACTTGTACTCTGTTCTGCAATCTGATTTATGTACTTGGTCAGCCATATCTGGAGATTATAGGCTACGTGGGCACTTGAATGTTCTACAGCCTATTGTCTTTTCAAAGGCATGTTGTATCAACAACATAGTGACTGTATGCCTACATGTTTGGTAACTTGTTATCTACCCCCTCAATTTTAATTTCTTTGGGCCTCTTACTATTGCAAATACTTTGAACCACACTGCTAGATCATTCCGAATAAGTGCTTGTCCTTATTCAGTGCCTCCAGTTTTGATTGATGATTTTCATACTGTTAGGATGTTAAGCTTTAAAACTGTCCATGCAACTCCAACGGTGGTAGAATCACGTTGTAAATTGCTCGAACCAGCTCCTTGTTACAGAAATTTATGAATGTACTTTAAAGTTGCTTTCATCTGACTGGTATATGCTCTGTTTGATGTTTTCAAGTTGTTTGAATCGCAGAAGAAATGGTTTTGCTGCATTCAATCAGCTACTGCGGAATCATGAAGCTCTTTGCTCAAATAAGGTTTAGCAGGAATGCATTATCTACCATTCTTGGCCATTGACTTATATTTCTGCAAGACTGGAGCTGTAATCAGAAGCTGTGATGGATCTGCTGTATTTTATTTGTTTACATCATAAACTTATTGGTAAGGGATGAAGGTGATTGAACAATGTTGTGCTGTGTTTTGTGTAGTGGTGGGGACTTGTTAGTGTTGTTTCTCCCTGCCCATGTACTCGATCTTTTTACTTGTGAAATTTGTTGTCTGTATTAATTTGAGTGGTTGACTTGGTTGATGTGTAGCTTTTGTTTTCTTATACCCAAGATGTTTCCCTACTTCGGTTCGGCAGTAAGGATTTAGCCTCTTGGTACCATATCCCTCGTGACATTGACGGCTGCTATCGCTAATTAACCTTTGTACCAGAATTCAATTAAGTAATACATGACTAGGAAGTGGATTTAGTTCAATGTCACGGCTCCTGCTTAGTTTTTCAGTTGGTCGTTACTTGCATACTCGAATAATCTCACATGTTTATCGCACGACTCAGAGTAAATGGTTGCTTTAACACCAAAGTAAAAAGGATTATTTGCATAAATATATCATTTTTATTTTTTGTTAGGATTTTTATACTAATTTTCAAAAACTAAGAATTTTATACTTCTGGCTCACTATTATCAACATCAAACATGACAACTCTCTATTTCTTTATCATTTCATTTCGCTTCCTCATGTAAAGATCAAATCAACTATGGTTGACAAATACACACTCCCTCACTCTTAGCTCTCCTTTCAAGTTTATTCTCTCTTCTTCTTCAACAAAAACGTCTTCTTCTTCTTCGTCTCTTCTTCTTCTTTTATTTTTCTTCTACTTCTTCAAGACCTTGTGACTCATCCTTTTTCAGTCAAGTGATCTATGTTTTACTGTTGTAAAGATCAAATCAACCATGGTTGACAAATACACACTCCCCCACTCTTAGCTCTCCTTTTAAGCTTATTCTATTCTTCTATTTTTCTTCTTCTTCGAGACTTTCTAACTCATCAATTTTCAGTCAAGTGGTCTCTGCTTTACTGCTGTCATAATAAAATCAACTACTTGAAATGTTCAAATAGTTGTTATAACTACTTGAACCATTCAAATAGTCACATGCTCTCTGGATAAGTGAGTGAGATAATCAGAATGACTATTAGAAAGGTTCAAGTAGTAGTTGTATCTGACTACTTGAACCCTTCAAGTAATGATTTTAATTTTTGAAGTAAAAAAATATTATTTGAACCCTTCAAGTAGTGAATTTGATTTTGAAAGTAAAAAAATATTACTTGAAAGGTTCAAGTAGTCAGATTCAACTAGTTGAACCCTTCAAGTAGTCAATTTGATTTCTACAATCAATGTTTTAGTGAGTATGTGACTGCTTGAAGGGTTCGAGTAGTCATTTTTTATTACTTGAACCTTTCAAGTAGTTTTTTTCTCTTAAAGTCTGTTGTCCACTAAGCTCGTCACTACTTAAAGGGTTCGAGAATTGATGCGGATGGTGCAACTTTAGAATTTCTGGAACAAGTGGATCGTGACATGCGCATGTCAACTTCCGGAGGGCATAACTTTTGACTCGGGTGGATCCAGGTAGCCTGTAAGATATCAAATCGAATCTTATTCAGATATTTACATGTAATGTTGGATTTACCCAACGCAACCTAGTTTCGGGTCTATAAAACACTGTTTCAAGTACTTTCAGAGGCCCAGAAGTTATTTCGGTCATAATTTTGAGATTTTTCATAGGATTCAACACGATTTGAAGATCGATTACTAGATATCGTGCGCGATTCAACAGATTTTGGTATTTTTAAAATTTTATTGAGACTTTCGTGACATTAATTAGTAATTTTATACTACTTGAACACTTCAAGTAGTTTTTTTCCTCCTGAAGTTAATTGTCTAGCAAACTCATTCCTACTTGAAGGGTTCAAGTAATAATTTTTTACTACTTGAAAGGTTCAAATAGAGTTTTTATTACTTGAATCTTTTAAGTAATTTTTGCTTACTGGATAATAGATTTCAAGAGAAAAAATCATTTGAAGGGTTCAAGTGAGTGCCGAGCATACTGGACAACAAATTTCAAGAGAAAAAAAAACTACTTGAAATGTTCAAATAGTAAAAGCTTAATACTTGAGCCATCAAGTAGTGATTTGCTTACTGGACAATATACTTCAAGAGAAAAAAACCTACTTGAAGGGTTCAAGTGGTATAAAATTACTACTTGATACCTTCAAACAGTCACTAGTGTTGAGTTGCTAACTAATCAACGAATCAAACAAAACTAACTACTTGAAGGGTTCACGTAATCATAACAACTACTTGAACCCTTCAAGTAGTCACCTGGTATATGCGTAATTGACTGACAAAAAAATTACTAGAACCCTTCAAGTAGTCACAAATAACTACTTGAAGTCACCTGGGCGACACACGTGCTACAATGGTCGGGACAAAGGGTCGTGATCCCGCGAGGGTGAGCTAACTCCAAAAACCCGTCCTCAGTTCGGAGTGTAGGCTCGTATGAGTATTTGATTAAAAAAATAACTATTTGAATCCTCCAAGTAGTCATAAACAACTACTTGAATTTTTCAAGTAGTCGTCTGGTATATGAGTGTTGACTGACAACAAAAACAACAATGACTTGAAGGGTTCAAATAATCATAAAAAACTACTTGAACTCTTTAAGTAGAAGAAAAAGATTCGTTGAAAAATAAAAAAATATATTATTATATTAGTTTAACATATGTATTAAGAAAAAAAAATAATGACATATGTATTAAGAAAAAAAAATAATGAGAAAAAAAAAATTTATAATGATGTGAAGTTAATAGACTAAACATATTAAATTTCTTATTTTAAAAAAGTATAAAAATTCAAAAGGTAAATGAAAAATATATAATGAGGTCTATATAAAATATACGTAAAAAATATACGTTGTGACAGTCTAAAGCCTAAGCAAATGGGTAAAGGAAATGAGGCAAATCGAATGTCGCTCATTCACGACGTGTCAGCACTCAGCAGACACTTAACCCGAAGCTTATCTGCTTATCGCCCATGGCCATGGCTTAGTTTTTCGTCGTCTTGATCAAGCGGAAAACGCCCTAGTTATCTTGGAAATAAAATTTCTCCAAAATAATCGAGTTAAAAAGCTTATTTGAGTGATATCCACCATTCTCAAAATTCTCCGTCCAACATGTTAGCTAACGCTAACCTTCTTTCCTTCAGCCTCTCCACCTTCCCATCTCCTTCCCTTAAATTCTCAAAGTTTAGGACCTTCTCTCACACTCAAAACCATAAACCCAGAATTTCACCAATCAAAATTACCTCTAATTTTTCAGTCTATCCTACTAAATACATTTATGGAGCTTCAAGCTATGCCTTTCGCAGAAGGGGTCGGTTTCGGATATGCCAGAGTACATTCAAAAGTCATAACTCGGGAGACCCAAATGCGGAGAAAGGGACTTCATCACAAAGCGAGCTGGGAGGGAGTGGAAATGCCGGAGAGGGAAGGGACTGGACGACCTCTATTCTGCTGTTTGTTTTGTGGGGTGCTCTAATGTTTTATGTTTTCAATCTCTCTCCCAACCAGACTCCGGTACATTACAATTCGTGTTTCTTAGGTTCTAGTTTGATTCTAGTGACTTCTTTCATCAGACTTGTGCCGTCCATTATGCTTGTGTGTAAATCTGATAGAAGAAGGGTTTCTTTATCCAATTTTAACAAGTTAATTATGTTAGTTATATCCTAACGATTTAGGAGGAGAATATGAACTGGAAACTGCAATCTCTTTGGTTAACTTCTCGTTAAATCTAAGTTTTCACCGAGTTATTGATAAATGCTAAATGAGATAGGATTAATGTTCATGATGCATTAATTATATGAATGCCTAATCCACATTATTCCCTCTCTAAATTGATTATTTTTTGTAGTTTACTGATTAGGCTATACTCTCCTAACCTTTTTCAGTCAAGGGACATGTATTTCTTGAAGAAACTCCTAAACTTGAAGGGAGATGATGGTTTCAGGATGAATGAAGTGCTTGTCTCTCTTTGGTACATTATGGGTTTGTGGCCTCTAGTCTATAGCATGCTGCTGCTTCCGACAGGTAGAAGGTACCTTTGTGCTATATGTTCTTATTTTTTTAGGGAAAACTTATTGGCCTAAACTTTTGTCATGTTTAGATACTAGGTTTAATTAGAATTCAATCGGCACAACTCGAAGCCATATACAGATTCTTCAATTTCCATTTTCTGGTTCAATAACTGAAATAGTTTTCTTAATAGATTCTTGTAATTGCAGCTCAAAAAGCAACATTCCTGTCTGGCCATTTTTAGTCCTCTCTTGCTTTGGCGGTGCATATGCTCTTCTTCCCTATTTCGTGCTTTGGACGCCACCTCCACCTCCTGTTGAAGAAACAGAGCTCCGAAAATGGCCTCTCAACTTCTCTGAATCGAAATTAACAGCAGGGGTGAGAAGTCGTTTGTCTTTCTACTAATCTTACAGTTTTTCTCAATAATATGCTAAGAATCGTCAATTAATGGTCAACTTGAAGGCAAGAACCTTGTGTCCTGATATGCTGGTACAAGAACAGGTTATGTAAAATGTTCATAATCAAAATGAACAAAGAAACCTTTGAATCATTCTCTATATATGAATGATAAGGTTGAGATCTTTTTAGTATCTAATCATTTTTCTGTGCGCACATACATGATTAATATTTCTTATGCACGAGGTCGTGGTTGGAAAGATCGCTGAATGTGATCTGTGTTTTCTGTTTTACTTTGGTGATTAGATGTTCAAAACCATTGTAAAGTTAAAAGTATACAACAAAGAGGAGAACAACTTTTTGTCGGGTCTGAGTCCAAATGATTGCTTATAGCTAATTGTTTAGCTTGTTTCAGATTGCTTATAGCTAATTGTTTAGCTTGTTTCAGAATGGAAGTTAACGTTATTGGCTTCAGATATCGCTTGCTGCAGGACTGGGTTTATTTGTTTACGCGGGTCAAGCTGGTGGAGATGTCTGGAAAGAATTTTCCCAGTATTTCAGAGAAAGCAAATTCGTACGTCTTTTAACTAATTCTATAGCTTTCTAGATTTCAATTTTATGCAATGTGAAATTAAATTTGCGTTGCAGATCCATGCTATGAGTATTGATTTCACTCTACTATCTGCATTTGCTCCGTTCTGGGTTTATAACGACATGACTGCTCGAAAATGGTGGGTCTTTTAGTGAAACATTCTTCTATTTATGCTTCCATTTCATCTGAGCATATTTGTGTTGCATTATTTTCAAATACAACATTGGATTTTGACAGGTTTGACAAGGGTTCTTGGCTTCTTCCCTTATCACTGGTTCCATTCTTGGGTCCTGCTTTGTATCTCGTCCTAAGGCCCTCACTAACCACAATTCCCAGTTCACTCGAAACCGCTGCATCTGAGCCAAAATGAAGCCTTTTCTTGGCTGGTACTAACCGAAAATTTTCAGTCTTATAAATTTCCTCTTCCCCGGATGTGTTCAGAGAACCGTAAAAGAAAGGGTAACGGATTTGTTTCGATTCGTTCATATGAACCGTGCATTTTTGCTCGTGATGAAGCTCACTTGATGTTCAAAGTTAAACAAGTTTGTGATTAAGTGGTTTAAGGAGCAAGAATCTGAGACATGGTATGATATTATACTGTCTTGAGACATTATCTCTTTTATTTTCAACACAGAGTTAAGACCTGAAGATTTATCAAATTGTAACCGTTTATCGATCGATGGAGGTCACGAATGTTCGTTCGTGTAAGAAATCACGTGAGCTACATGTGAGAGAGATGCTAATACTAACGGTTTGATGTAACGAAAGTACATGAGAGAAAAATACGATAAAATATAAGGTTATGATTTGCAGTAAGTGAAAATTACATGGGTGCTTTTTGCATTTTAACATTTTCTTATGTCATTGTGATCGAAACCAAACTAATTCGTTGATGATTTTTTTCTCACAATTAACGCTTCCTCTAATCTGTGGTGTTTTAATTCCGATTACTTTGTAAATGATGCTAAAGAAATTATAACTCATAAGAAATTACATCTTTCTAGATATAGAAAATCAAATTACAACTAAATTTAAATTATAAAAATCAAGATAATTAAATTATAACATCTTTTTTAAGATAACTTTGTGGTAAAAATATAGTGACACATGCATGTGTATTGAGTTGTAATTATAAAAGTAAGACGCTGGTTTTTGAAATATACATTAATTATTATTATTAATGGATTTAGATTCTCTCATATTTTGATTACTTTTATTGATTTTTGTATTTTTTAATAGTCCAGATCATCTTTGCATAGCTTTTAAAAACTTTTAAGTGTTTTTTTATTTGAAATAATTTGGATGGTTGAAATAAATCATGACTTAAATATTCAACAAAAATTGGAGAGGATTAATACGATTTGAGTAATTTTAGATCGATCAAGTTTTAAGTAACCAAGTAATGTGTTATTCATTCATAGATTGATTTGACAATAATTTTAATGAGTGATAAAATATCAACTTATAAATTAAAGATGCATAATTAGATTACTTAGGAGTCGTTTGGTACGGGTTAAATAAGAATGCTGGAAAGTTTAGTTTATTGATAAGTAACCAAGTGATGTGTTATGCATGCATAGATTGGTTTGACAATAATTTTAATGAGTGATAAAACATCAACTTATAAATTAAAGACACATCATTAGATTATTTAGGAGTCGTTTGGTATGCGTTAAATAAGAATGCTCGAAAGTTTAGTTTATATATAAGTTTGTGTGTTAAACTTAGATGATAAGATTTTAAGATAAACATTTTGGTAATATATTAAGTTAGAAAATTAATAGGAAAATGAGATTATCTTGTTTGATATGATCGAATTGAGTAAAATTATTGAAAAAGTTGTTTGAAATGTTGTATAAAGAATTTAAAAATAATTAAATTTTTGTGAAACCCACATGTTAACTGTTTTAGCTATTTTAACACACTAATAAATTAACTATTTATTAACGCTACTAATAAAACACTATTTTTCTTTTGCTACACCTAAAGTCAAAATAAATTTTTGCTTACAACTTAAAATATTTTTTTGAGAAAATTACTCATTTAGGCTCTCAATTTTATATCAAGTTTAAATGTAGCCATTATAGTTAAAATTCTCAATTTCATCATCAAAGTTTACATATTATTTCTATGTAGTCATTCTGTTAGTCACCAAAAATATTTTTAACATATTTTCTGATATGACACGTTTATGAATAACGTGTCATGCTAATAAATATGGGTAAATGGGAACAATGTGTAAACGTTGACGATGAAATTAAGTTTTTTTAACTATAATGAGTGCATTAAAACTTGGTATAAACTATAGTGGTCAAATATACGATTTCTCCATATTTTTTCAATGAACATACAAATAAATTAAATGCATATTGTTCAAATTTTACGAAGCAAAAATGTATATAGATCATTTTTTACAATATCACCTAATTAATTTTATATTCGACAATGAAGCACTCAACATAACATAACTTCTTCTTAAAGAAATTTTAAGTTACGAACATCCAGTTTATCATTTAAGCTTTACACATATGAAAGAGTATTTTCCAAACATAATATCTATATGATTCCTTCCAATTAACATATATATCTTAATCTCATTGAATGGGTCCTGGGGCGAATTTTGCTGGACGGTCCTTTCAGAACGGGATCGATCAAGACAAAATCCAGCCCCAAATGGATTCAGGATAGAAAAAAACTCAAATTCAGGATCATGACGGGATTGGTTCCATTAGGACGGAATGGGGTCAGACGAGATCTCAGGATCATGATTTTTTTATGACCCTTAGGTGAGATTTTGATCTTGAAGAAAAAAAATACTCAAATCAATTAGGAAGGGAAATGAGTGTGCATGATCAATTCTATTCGAACTGAAATCCACGATCTTTTCAAAATGAGGATCGAACCGACTAATTATGTGCATATAAACTGAACTGACCGGACCATAAAAAATTGATCGGTTCGAGTAGGTTTTACTGTCCATCAAGAATTTTTAGTTTTCTTTTTCAAGAGTTCCATCATTGAATTTAATCCTACACGTTTCAAAGAATTTTAAGTCTTTAATGCATTATAATAAAAACTCACTATTTAAATTACAACATGTAAATCAAATATTAAAGAGAAATATGAGAAATAAAAAAGAAGAAAAATGTGAGAAAATGCATATGATATATATGAGAAGGGATAAACGGTCAGTCTAGTTCAAAATGTAGGAAAATCTTAGAATGGACAAAAAATTTGATTGTTTTTTTAAATTCATGATCGAACCAACCATAATTAACCAAAAAATTGATCATTTTCAGTTCGGTCGAACTTAGTTTATCGACTTTTACGCACCCCCAAAAAGATGTATAAATAAATAATTATGCAAATAAAAAACACGTGGTTTTGATACCTTAAAATGATTTGCTGTCTACACCTTCATTTAGTTTTTACACGTTGGGTCAATATTTTAAAGAAGGCAAAAGAAAAAGTATGAAAGAGAAAAGAATAGAATCAAGTATTACACTTGGAGAAGTTAGCCAGTCGGAATGTATATAGAAATAAACAAAACCCAAAACCCAAGGGTGATTGCTGCAATAACACATGCTTACAGTCAGTCTTACTCACTCTTTCTCTCCTTCTCGTCTAAATCCAAAGACATTTTCAACAATTCCGTAAAAAATTTACAGAGTGTTTCTTGTTTCTTTGTCCAATTTCCTCTGCTTTTCTCTCTCCTATAGAGTTATACTGCTCTTACTTACATAGACGTTTTTACTTTTGGGTTTCTGCATTGTGGGTTGATAAAATGAGTGGCGGTGAGCTTAGCTTGTCAGTCCCAAGCATTGTGAGAAAGATGATAGAGAACATCAAAGAGATGACGGGCGGCAATCATAGTGAGGAGGACATTTTTGCAATGCTCATAGAATGTTCCATGGATCCCAATGAGACCGCTCAGCAGCTCGTGCTCCGAGGTGCGATTGCTTTACTTATAGCTCTGCGTTTCTTTCTCTTTTATGGTCTGGTTGGGTTAATCTTGATGTTGACATTTTTTTCCGTCAAACGGACTTTATCTTGATCTTGTTTTGATGAGAAATTAACTATGAGGGGTTGTCACTTTCAGTAATTTAACAGTCAAATTCTTAAAATCATGTTTCTTTGGCCAGAACCAGATGATTCTTAGCTCATCATGTGATCGGTTTCTTGAAGGTTGTCTTTCACATATAAGTTTGGCACTTCTTTGTCTGTTTGCAAATTTAAATAATTGGTATTTAGAACTCATTTCCAGGACTAGAGTGTTAAGTCAATGGCTTGAGATCGAAGAAAGCTCAACAATGGGGACTTGATATACTATCTTCACTTCAATTCTATCAATTATAGTTCACGTTCATGGCCCGCTGTAGTTTTATTGGTCTTAGCAAATAGTTGTCATATTTCACCCTCACCTCATATGAAACAGTGTGTTAGGTGTTTCTTCCACTTGATTCGATGTCGCATTCTTTTTTGTGTTTGCTTTCTTTTTTTTTTTTTGACTTAGGTCGCCATTGTGTGAGTTGATCTACAGATTCATTTCGTGAAGTAAAGAAGAAACGGGAGAAGAAACAAGAGGTAAGTGATTTATACGGTGAAAAGATGGGGTGAGGAGAGTTAATGTCTGTTGCATTGCTAGCAACTCTAAACTGCCTAATCTTTTGTTTGTTTTGAATATGTAGTTTCCTAATACTTCAATTGCTTGCAGAATGCAAACAACAAAGACTCTTCAGAATCATGCTCAAAAAATGGCGCACAGGGAAGAGAGTTTCATGATGCTCGGGTGACCATTCCACCTCGATCTAAGTCACACAGTAAGAAATTCTATCCTATTGTTCTGAGAGAGTTTGTTTTGAAGATCTGGATGTGCAGCACATGGTGTTTGTTTATTGTCTCCCCTAATTTTAAGTTTGAACGTGGTTTGGGCACTTAACTACATAAAGGTGAGGGTGGAGGAGTAGGATAGGAGGTGAGTGTAAGATAGAACCTCAGGATTCTAGGGAAATTTTGGCATATAATAAGGGTGGTGCTAGGGCTCAAGACCATCCTTTTTGGAGTTATGATGCATCTACGCCATATAATTGGGGGAGTAGATAGGAGTTAATCAATAATTGCAGATATCCATAATGCTTTAGATAACATAATTAGGTACCCCATACACCACTGGTTCGATTAAACATGTTTTATTTTTTATATTGTCTATGATTTCTCTCCAAAAATGTTTCACATCCTCCGTTGCTGAGCTGATAGTCTTCTGTACCTTTGGTCAGATACCGTTGGTAGCTTGAACTCCCGGTCTAGAAAGGAGAGTAAAATCAATCAAATTTTGGAGAAGAAAACTTCTCCATCTTTGCCATCATCCAAGGAGATAAAAGGGAAAGGAAAAATTGCTGTGGAAAGGTGACTGGCTCTAGTCCAACTTGTCTCATAGATTGCAGTTTAGGTTATAAATTACAAGTTGGAATATTTGTATTAGTAGCTCTTTTGAACCTTTTGCAGCTCTTCACGTGTTAGTAGCACTGGTCCAACTGGTTCTGACACTGGTGCTGGAATGACCTCGACTTCAGTGGGCATTTGTAACATGGGAAATGAATTTCCTCCACTAGATAAAAAGGCATTTAGAACCTGGGATTCAAAGCCTACGGTTTCAGTTATGGGAATAGTTGGTGCAAATGAATCATCTAAGGTTCCTGCTGTTATTGCTGAAACCACAAATCAGTCACAGGCTGTGTCAAGTGTCCTCAAATTAGAAGATGCAATTTCAGAACTGCAAATTCAACCAGCTATACTTTCAGAGAATATTCAGATTCCTGAACCTGAGAAACCCGAGTTGAGTTTTGGGATTCCTGATGTTAGTTCTATTCCTGTGTCTGTAACTTCGCAAGAGGTTGAAAAAGCTTCAAGGTTAGTGCCTATCACTTTGTTTGGCCTCTCCTTTCACTGACAAAGCAATTTTGCATTATAATTATGCTGGAAGTTGCTGTAGAAGCACAAATACCTTGACTGAAGCATGTTTACCCTCCAAGCAGATTGTATTTTAATGGATTCTTGTCAACTAACACATTATGAAGAGCGCAGGAACATCACTAATTCTCGATCTTAGATTTGGAGGGAGATTGTAAATTATGCATCTTTCTTTTCTTTGTACTTCATTATCAATGAGATATTGTTCATTGTTCTTACCCCTCCCTCCCACATTGATTTAAGAAAGTATTGCTGTTTGTAATTAAGAAAAAGCACATTCCTGGTACTTATAGTTACCCATACATGTATATTGAGTTTACACGTTAATGCTTCTCTGTTTATCTTAATTTTTTTGGCACAATGTTCATCTGCTATGTTGAATCCAGTGATCAAATTGCATTGACAACTGCCAAGGAGGGAGATTATAGTGATCGTCCACAATCACCCATACATGAACCTGAAAGTTCATGTTCTGGTGAAGGTGATGTCTCGTCCACTGAGAACCAGGGGTATGATGATCAAAAGGAGACTGCATTGCCATCCAACGGCCACCAATACTCGGTCGGTCATACTTCTCCAACGGCCTCCAGCTCTGGGTCTATATGTCCCATGGTGAGTAATTACCCTGCACCATCAGGGAACTCCGATTCTCAAACCACATGAAGCTTTTTGCCTCCCAGCTTTACAATGCAGGATACATTAATTAGTTAGATTTTATCGTAATTCAGGACCTCTCTTGCTTTACTATTTCTTTTTTCTGCTTTGTTATAAATTATAGACGATTAGATGTTTTCCATTGTAGTTACAGCAAAATTCTCCAAGAAATCACCAGAACCAATATTATCCAGGAACTTATATTGTGGCTGCTCCCAATTACATTGGTGTTGCAGTTCCGGCTATTCTGAGTTCAGAATCACCTCAAGAGGTCTGTTCATGATAAAGCACATGTGCTACTATTCATGTTGACAGTCTTAGATTCTAGCGATTGTTGGAGTGTAACCTATATATCATGGTTTTGCTCCTTCTGTGCTGGTTATAAAGCTTTAGTTTTTCTTCTCTTTAATACCCGAGTTTAAAGGAGTAAAGTGATGTCTCAATTATCGATCAAAAGATTCAAGAGTCTTCCTTCACCCCAACTTATTTTCTCTTGATTTTTGATTTGATATACTATGATCTCCAAAGTGTTTTATAACTTTATATCTCCTTTCGCAGGATGGGATGCCTATGTCATATTACTATCCTATCTACTACGCTAATGGTCAGTATTACGCCCCATATTATGTTTACCCAACATCAACCCACCAATATTATGACAACAATGCATATGCTCAGCAACCTCAGGTTGGTATATACCACATGAGTTTCCCTTTTCTGGGAGCTTTCCTTTTATCTTTCCCTTTATTTATTGCTTTTTTAGGGGCTGTTGGTTTCATTTGAAAGAGCCTGTCGCTCTTTAGATGTAAGGTTGTGTTTGTTACGAGAAACAATTGAGTAAGCGTTTATTTATATTTTGAAGCATAATAGGAAACAATTTAATAGGTGTTTTTAGCAGAAGTGTTTTTAAATAAATACCAAAATGTTCTTCAAACAATAACGAAACAAAACTGGTAACTTTGTCTATTGTCAGAATGAAGATTCATTCTACCAGCCTTATCCGTACGGTCAGCATCCGACTTTCGCCCTTCAAGATGTTGCAGCTGAATATGTTCACCAACCTCATTCCATGCGTGGCGCTGCTCCTCACATGGTGAGACCTGCGGGTGACGCCTATCAACGACACCATTCTCATAACAACTGGCGAAATAACTACGGGAGCAGGGGTAGGGGCAGGGGAAGAGGCTTTTCGTGAAGATCAAAAGAAGAAAAAATTCCGTTGGAAGGTGGTAAATATCAAAATGACATAGGTCAGAGAAACACATTCTTTCTCTCTTTTTTCCCCTTTACAATGAAGGATATTATGGGGTTATAGAAGTTCTTTCCCTTTCTCTTCCTCTTTGTCACCTGTAAATTGAATTTCATAGCAATAAGAATGTGAATGTGGTGTACTCAATTGTTGTAACCTTGAAAGAAATAGGGAACATGTTTCCAATTTTTTCAGACTACCAGGATTACTTTTCAAATGCTTTCCTTCTCATTTTTACAATTTTTCAGTTCAGGTGTTATGGCTGGACGATGCCTAAAACGACGTAAACAAAAACTTTAAAGAAGAGTCCAGCTCAATTGAACATATAAACAGAAAAAATATTGAAAGTATTCTTTTCATTTTTTTAAAATCGATATTAGCTGTTTAGATCTGAGTCAACGACGTAGATTAGACAAAACAACCTCTTGTTTTGACAAACAAGAGGTGATTCTGGTCCGGCTCTGGCTAAGTATATTCTAACTAAAGTAATAGGGATATACAAACAGGTAGGAAGCAAACAACAAGAAGCACGGCTACCCACGGACACTCCTTTGCCTACTTGCTTTGTAGTTATCATTCTCAATTCATTACTTTTTAAGTCTCTTATCAACCAAAGGCTGCATTATAGCCAATCACTGCCCATTTGGTAAAAATATATTAATTACCTTTTTGTATTTCTTGAAGGCATCATCCAATATATTGTTTCTAATCTCATGATCATGACATCTAAAATGTTTCACAAGTTCTTTAACGTCCATAACCCTTTCGTGTTCCGTATTCCCCGGAAGCCAGCCTCCGATCAACCGGCAAATAGCTCCTTGAGAATAGTCCATGCCGGAGGGAACGTAGAGTACTACTATATGGCAATTCCTGCAGCCATAATCATGGAGAAGTATCCCAGTTTCATACTAGCCAGGCCGGAAGTATTCAAGCGGCCATGGGATTCAGTCGTCCGGCCTGACGAAATCCTCAACCCGGGGGAGAAGTTCTTCGTCGTTCCGCGTGGAACTATACGTAAGCTCCGAAGAAGGATAGGAAAAAACAGTAATGGAAATTCAAGCAGTAGATCAACACATCAGAATCATGAAGAGAAGAGGGTACGCAGTGTTTTGACATGGCAGCCTACTCTCACATCCATTAATGAAAGTTAAGGAGAGATTATCTATTAGTATATTTACCTTGTCCCCATAATTTTTATTAATAATAATACTCTTTCTTACTAAATGTATTAATCTTCTGTCTAAAAAATATATTAATCTAAAACCACGTCGTACGAGTATATTTTAATTTATTTATTAAATGCATGATTCATCTTACGATAATATTATTCAATGTTATAGTTCACTTCTGAAAATTATTCAATGCGTATTAATCATTAATTAATTAAGTATTATGGGATTGAATATTTTATTTATATTGTCAAGGATGAGATATTATGTTTAATGAAAGTAATTAGCTTTCTCTCTCTCTTTTTTTAAATGTATTTTTTTCCTTTGATTAAGAATGATTATGCTAAATGCTAATACTGACATTAATATTGGTTTATTAATAAATTTATTTTTATTAATATATCACATATTTAATTTATACATGTCATCTGAAATTCAATCTTAATTATTTAACTCTATATAATCTGAAATTAGATCTTATTTTTATTAACAGTATCAAATTTATTCCTCGTTGTCTATGATAAAATAAAATAAATATTTATGAAGTATTATTTTTAGTAAAGTAATTAAACCATATAGGCATGTTTTGAAACATGAGTTAAAATATATCAGAGTTTTTAATTATTTAGGTAAATAGTAATTTTTAGTCATCACGTCCACAATTTCCGGTTGATGAGTTTTGCTTAACATTTTTGCTCCTGACGTGTAGATTATTGTGTTTGATTTCGTGGGACCATGATAATTAATAAAATAATTGCACCACATAGATAGGTTTTTAAACCTGAGTTAAGGTATAACAGTGTTTTCAATTTTTGGTTGATGAATTTTACTTGACAGTTTTACTCCTCACGTGTAGATTATTATGTTTAATTCATGAGACCAAGATCGTTAATAAGATTTCATTATCTTTTATTTTAATAAATATATTCTGAAATTTCAGTTATTAATGTAATTAGTATATTTTATTTTAAAATCAGATTTAATTATATATTGATGTTTAATTTTTAAAGCTAACTTTTTATGGTGATTTCGGTTATGGAAAATTATTTATTAAAATTATAATCTATTCTGAAAATTATAGTTTTGTTAAAAAACTACTCTCATTCATTCTGGAATTGATTATTGCGTTTATCAAACATTCAAAATACTCCACATTTATCCTTATTTTGAACCGAAAACATTCATCACCGATTGATAACATTCATCATTGATTGGCCGCCATTGACGTCGACAAAACTCTATTGACGCCGACCTGAAACATAACTATGACGGCAAGAGGTAACTCCATTGACAAGAGAAAAATTTCATTGACGCTAAAGGTAAAATCATCTTTTTTCAATGAGGGTTTACCAACGTCAATGGCGGTCTCGGGAGGACAGAGAGTTTTCGGGAATGAGTTGCAACTATGAAAGTTTTTTCTTATTTTTTTTTATTCTTTAAGTTTGATTGTGTTTGATTGACATGTATTTTACCGTAATTAGGGTAATCACCTTAACTGTAGCTTAAGACTTTTCAATTGTTTTCTTGAAATATCATTGGTGGATTTCAAAATTTGAATTAGTTTTATTTAATAGAGGATGTTGAGATTGGTTTACCAAGCGGTTGAGGGAGGGCGAGATTATTTAATTTTTAAAAATTTAAGTTTTATGGAAAGCTTAATTTCTATTTAGTATAAATTAATTGTAGATATTAATTTTTAAGTATATCAATAATCTATTAATTACGGTAGTTGAGGGATTTAAAATCCCGCAGTTTTAGGGGAGGCGTGATTTGTGAGTTTTTCAAATTTTTAGATTTTATAGTATATTTAAGTTGATTTCGTAATAATATTTTTTGTTTCATTAATTATATGATATATCAACTATGTATATCAATTATAGTCAATTAATTTACTCGAATTAATAGACTTACTACTTTATATAGATAAATAATATATTTATCTAAAATGATTGACTATTTAGAAAACTTATTATTTACCTATAAATCTAAAAAATCTGCCATTATTTAATACAGATCTCCTAATCTCGCCTATAATTCAAAATTTCCTTTTTTTGGTATTAGTGTTATCTTTATATTGTTTTTAGTATTAGAAATTTCCTATTTTTAGTACTAGTGTTAAATATGGGAGAGAAGAAACGTGAAGGCAGTTGATGCGGTGAGGAGACTTGGGAAGGGAAATGGGAGAGGAGGACGAGCAAGTAAAGCAGGAGCTACTGGAGAAGAAGATTGAGTCAGAGACGTGGAATCAGAGGAAGCAAATTCTAATTTTTGAACTTTCACATAAGCTCATCCATGGAGACCTTCATTCGCAAATCGTAGCTGCCAGGGATTTGAGGAAACTCGCCCGGAAGTCCTCGCCGAAAACCCGCTCAAGGCTTGGAGCGACGGGTGTGGTTCAGCCATTGGTATTCATGCTTCTCTCTCCTAATCTTGAAGCCCGTGAAGCCTCTCTCCTTGCCCTCCTCAACCTCGCTGTCCGCAATGAACGGTCTGTCTAATTATTGCAGCCTCGCCAGTCCTTTGTTTCATCTGTTTTCGTTTAGCATTGCATGTTTTCGTGATTGTGGAACCTGTATATTGTTTTGATTGATAGATTGAGCTCGCTGGTGTTTGATTTCGAATTTTTGTTGCTTTGAGATAGTTCGAGACGAGCTTGATGGTGAAGTTTTCTGGAAGGTTTTGGGAAGACTCTTAACTTGGGAAATTGAACTATAATGTATCAGGAAAAATAATTAACATCACATAACATGATTTTGGATTATGTGGTGTTATTGAGGTTTTTCTTGCAGCCTATTAGTTACAAAGTATCTTTTGGTCAATTTAAGACGTTGATTGATTTCCCTCTTCCTAGCGACTGAAAGAATTTTTTTTTTTCCTTTGAAGAACTTATAATTCATGTCTGTAATTTGGAAGTTGGCCTGCCGGCCTCGAATCCTTCAAGGATAATGCTCATAGTTTGTGCCTCCTACAAAGAGTCACTTAAGCCAATTACTTCACTATGATGATATGTTTTGTTTATACTATTACATTGGCGATAAATTTCCAAGAATGGTAATTGAAGATGGTTTTCCTGAACCTATGCAATGGATATGTAATCACATTTCATAAGTGCTTTCCTTTAAAAGATGTTATGGTTAAGTAGCTGCAGAATTCAAGCGGGTGAGTTAGACCAAATGAACGTTTACTTCAATTTCCACTAGTGCAGCATAGTCAGGGATTAGGAATGCATCCCTTTCAAATTTTGGATTAGAGTACTGCCTAAATGTAATGGTATATTATCTTATGAAATCCCTTTTGTTTATTTTTTATCAGAAACAAGATCAAGATAGTCACAGCTGGTGCAGTTCCACCTCTGGTGGAGTTACTCAAGTTCCAAAACAGTACATTAAGGGACTTAGCCACCGCAGCAATCCTGACACTGTCAGCTGCTGGACCTAACAAGCCTACTATTTTGGCTTCTGGTGTAGCACCTCTCCTGGTTCAGATTCTTGTTTCTGGGAGTATTCAAGGAAAAGTTGATGCTGTAACGGCCCTATACTATTTATCAACCTGCACGGAAAACCCCACTTCACTTCTTGATCCAAAAGCCATTGCCCCTCTTATTAACCTTCTCAAAGAATGCAAGAAGTATTCAAAGTTTGCTGAAAAAACTACAGCCCTACTTCAAATCCTTTCTAACTCAGAAGAAGGACGAATTGCAATTTCAAATTCAGATGGTGGGATATTAACCTTAGTAGAGACTGTTGAAGATGGTTCCCTTATTAGCACTGAGCATGCTGTCAGTTCTTTACTTGCATTATGCGAAAGCTGCCGAGAGACATACCGAGAACTTATTTTGAAAGAGGGCGCAATCCCAGGCCTTTTGAGATTGACCGTAGAGGGTACAGCTGCAGCTCAAGGGAGAGCTCGTAAGCTTCTGGATTTACTCAGAGATTCTCCCCAAGAAAAAAGAATACCCTCCTCGGTTCTGGAGAAAATTGTTTATGACATTGCTGCTCGGGTCGATGGGGCAGATAAGGCAGCAGAAACTGCAAAAATATTACTGCAAGACATTGTCCAGAGGAGTTTAAAACACAACATGAACCGAATCCAGCAGAAGGCCACAATCTTGTACGCCTGATATATCTTTTTCTGCTCAAGAGTGAAGTTTACGAGTTAAGACTAACTGGGTTAGAGTTTTAAATCTGAATCCACGTTTCTCTATTGCCAGTTCTTGCTCTTAAATCACGAGGCAATTGGGAATCGGTTGAGAATATCTGCTGGATTTAAATGGGTTGAGACGTAGTGCATTGTGTAGGGTGGTTCTAATCATGTACATAAGTATCTGTTTGCTCACCTGTAGGTCTTTTAATCACGTTTGCAGGATAGAACAGCATAGTCTTAGGTTGTGGTGACAGACACTCGAGCAAAAATTTACGACAACCTTGTTTGCAGCTAGGGTGTTCAAAACCGAACCGGCCGTACCGAACCAAACTGAAAATGGTCGGTTCGGTCGGTCTTTATATATGTTTGGTTCGGAAAATCACTGAACCGAAGTTTTGGTTCGGTTTAGAATTTGGTGGTTTTTGAATCGAACCGAACTGAAATTTTAAGTTTATACATTCTTTTATTTTTTATATATAATTTCTTATAAAACCAAACCGACCTGAAGTAAAACTTTAATTTTATATTTATTTTTTCAATTATAACATTAAAAATTATTTATAATTAATAATATCGAACCGAAGAACCGAACTGAAATTCACGGTTCGGCTCGATTCGGTTCTTTTAATATTCACGGCTTGGTTTCTGTTCGGTTTTATTATCGAACTGAAATTTTGGTTTGATTAGATTTTTGCTAAAAGACCGACCAAACTGTGAACAGCTCTATTTGCAGCTTTGTACAATACCAAGGTTTGCTCCACATTCACACAACTTTGCTAAAAAATTATATTACAAGCGACTAAAGGACTATTTTGTTAGATTTCAAATATTTTTGGTATAAACTATATCTCAATAAAATCTCAGTCTCATATTGAATACATCAAGAATCAAAATAATTATAGAGCGGAAGCGTACTCGAATCCATGATGATAGATTGTTGTTTAGAGCCGAGCGGTTGGCCTTTCAGAACTACACGATTCTCCATACGAGAGTACCTTTTGGTCAAGCCTCTCAGTTTTCTATCTAACGATGGGATATTATGGAGGATATAATGGTTTCCCGTTATCGTGTGACCTGAGTACCATAACCATTTATAGATAATTCATCTTTTAGTATTTCTATTTTAGCTCATCATAAAAATAAAAATTACTTTTAAATCTCTACACATTAAATGGTCCACAACCTATCAGATACATTAAAACCTCAATTATCCAAACATTAGTAGATCACTTCTAATTGAGTTTACTTTTATTTGTCAGTCTGCAACACATAATTATTTTACACATAAGTCCAAAGTTGGATTAATGATCCAACAATCTCCCATTTGGACTATGTGTTAAACCTTATAATTATGTTTTGTAAAAATAACTGAATGCGTTCAACTTTGCTGTCATTACCGAAATATATCTATAACTAACCTGGTCCATCAATCATACCGACATAGGATCAAAGCGGTCTCTGTTACATCAATTGTAACTCAATCCATCAATGGTTATGTATATCAATACAACTGAATGATATGGATTATGATGTGGATGTGTAGTATGAAAATTTCATGTAATGTGACTCTTAACATGTCTATTTCCAACTGGTCATCCGTAAACCTTAGTGAGATCAAATCATACATAAGTCAGAGTGTGAATACCAAGAACTTTATTTTTGCAGAAAATAACCTTAAAATATTCATAAACCAAAATGGCTGAAAAATATGTCTATATGAAAAAGAGCATCTAAAAATGAAATACAAACTCCACTAGAACTGAATATCCTCAACTGATATGACATCCATATGAGTAGTGTGCTCATGAAACACCTTGGGTGTCAATCCCTTATTAAGCGGATCCACAATCATGGAGTTTGTTCTGATGTGCTCTATAGACAACTGTCCACTCTGAACTCTTTCTTTAACAACTAAGAACTTGATGTCCATGAACTTTGACTTTGTCGAGCTCCTGTTGTTATTAGAATAAAGAACTGCTGATTTATTGTCACAAAATATATTTAGTGGTCTCTGAATACTGTCCACTATGCGCAGCCCCGTGATAAAATTTCGCAACCATATTTCATGATTGGATGTCTCATAACATGCTATTAACTCTGCTGCCATGATAGAAGAGGATATAAGAGATTGTTTAGCACTCTTCCAGGAGACAGCACCTCCAGCAAGGAGAAAAATATAGCCCGACGTAGATTGCATACTATCTTGGCATCCGACAAATCATAGTGAGTATATCCAACGATCTCAATCTGATCCAATCTTTGAAACGTGAGCATGTAATCTTTTGATCTCTGTAAGTATGTCAAAACCTGTTTAGCTTCTTTCCAATGGTCTATGCTTGGATTGCTTAAGTATCTTCCTAACATCCCAGTCACGTATGCAATATCAGGACGTGTACAAACTTAAGCATACATTAGACTCTCCACTAATGAGGCATAGGGAATCTTCTGCATTTCCTTTTCCACAAAATCATTTTTAGGACACTGATTGAGACCAAACTTGTCTCCCTTAGCTACAGGGGTATCATCTGGTTTACAGTATTTGGTTAAAATATTTTCAAAATAATTTCAGAGTATCGTAAAATTAATTGTTTATCAATTAATTTAAGGTTTAAATTCGGTACAATTTTAAATTCAAACATTGATATGTTATATATATTTTAAGATGAATTAGTTGAAGCAATATGTCGCCCAAGTGACCTCTCTTGTGGAAATTGGTTTGTCTTGAAATATAAAAGATTATGTGTGCGTGTAACTTATGCGAATATTTATCGGCCCAAATGAAGATAATTATTTGACAAAATTACATGTGTTTCTGTGGTAATAAATACGTGATGATTATTCAGTTTTACACGTGAACAATAAATCAGCCCAAAAGAAGATTTCTTGTTTTACATGTTATTATCATCAGTATTTGATTACTACAGCAAGACATCACTTACAAGTTACTATTTTTGGCCAAAGCCATAATATTAATGGAGTGTCTGGTGTCTTTGGATGGGTTAATTGTTACTGTTGTTTGAATTATTATTGTTATTTAGAATTTATGTGAGCTTAATTTATTTATTGTTCTCTGTTTAGCTATTACTCCTGCTAGTATCACAACCAACATCAATTCAATTCCAGTTCTTAATAGCTTGAACTTCAAATCCTGAAAAGATAATCTCTTGATAGTTCTTGGAGTCATGGATCTCGATTTTGCGTTAAGTACTGATTCTCCTGCAACTCTTATGGATAAGAATACCTCTAATGATAAGAGGGAGATGGAAAGGTGAGAGAGATCAAATCGCATGTGTATGCTGATCATGAAAAATGTCATTCCAGAATCATTCATGGGCACTATATCATAAAAGATAACTACAGCTAAGGATTTCCTTACAGACATTGAAAAGTGGTTTGTCAAGAACGAAAAGGCATAAATCGGTACGCTCTTGTCAGACTTAATTTCAAAAAGGTATAAAGGTAAAGGTAATATCAGGGAATACATTATGGAAATGTCTCACATTGTTTCAAGGTTAAAAACACTGAGGCTTGAATCTCTCTGAGAACTTGCTTGTGTATTTGGTTTTGATATCCCTTCCGACATAGTTTAGCCAGTTTAAGGTGAGCTATAATTGTCAGAAAAAGACTTGGTCTCTGATGAGCTCATCTCACAATGTGTTCAAAAAGAGGAAAGAGTGAAACATGATCAAACAGAAAGTGCTTACCTGACCTCTACCTCTAAGGATAAGGGCAAGGGAAAAAAACTGAAAAAAGATAAGGAAGCTGCAGATATAGCACTGCATAAGAAACAAAAAAAAATAAACATGTAAACTCGGAAGGTAATGGTTGTTTCTTCTGTGGAACTGAAGGGCATAGGAAGAAGCAATGCAATAACTATCACGCTTGACGTGCTAAGAAATGTATGCTTTTTAATTTGGTTTGTTATGAGGTTAATTTAAGTTCGGTTCCTAGACAAACGTGGTTGATAGATTCTGGTGCAACAACTCACACAGTGTGTCTATACAAGTTGCTTGAATTGCCGAAAGCCAAATGATGTTGAAAGATTCATCTACATGGGCGATGGCAAGACGGCTGAGGTTGAAGCAATAGGAAAATTTAGATGATTATTAAAAACTGGACATTATTTGGATTTTAATGAAACTTTTATTGTACCGTCCTTTAGACGGAATTTGATTTCTATTTTTGTTTTAGACAAAGTTGGTTATGTTTGTTCTTTTAGAAATGAAAAATTTGATTTGTTTCGTGATTCAATTTCAGTTGGTTCCGATTTTTTATCAGGATATGATAATCTTTATTAACTGAAAAAAATTTGCTTCATTTAAAGAATCCCTGTAATTAAGTACACGAGGTACTAAAAGAAAATTAACCAGTGAGAATTCAGGTACGTTATGGCACAAGAGATTAGGTCACATCTCAGACGGAGAATATAGAGACTTGTGTGAGACAAAATTCTCGATCCCTTAGATTTCACAAATTTTGAAATTTGTGTTAATTGCATAAAGGGAAAACAAACTGATAAAAGGAGATTTGAACCTAACAGGACTCAGGTAGCCTTAGAACCTATTCATACAGATATTTGTCGGCCATTATCTTTGGTGGCTTGGAATGGTCAACGGTATTTTATAACGTTCATAGACGATTGTTCTAGATATGACTGCATATATCTCATTCATGAAAAGTCACAGTCGTTGGACATGTTCAAAAATCTTAAGGCTGAAGTTGCGAATCAACTCAACAAAATGATTAAAAGCGTCAGATCTGACCGTGGTGGTGAGTATTATGGCAGGCATGATGGTTCAGATGAACACCGTCTAGGACTATTTGTTAAATTCTTAGAGGAATGTGATATCGTCCCACAGTACACTATGCCAGGTTCGCCCACTATGAATGGTGTTGCTGAAAGACGAAACAGAACTCCTAAGGACATGGTCAGGAGTATGATTAGTCATTCGACCTTACCAGAATCACTCTGGGATGAAGCACTTAAGGTTGCAGCATATATCCTTAACAGAGATTCCAACTAAAATGACTGTTAAAACCCCATATGAGCTTTGGACTGGCAAGAAACCTAGTCTAAGGAATTTGCACGTTTGTGGATGTCCAGCTGAGGCAAGGTCATATAAGCCTAATGAAAAGAAATTGGACTTATGGACGGTGAGTTGTTATTTTGTTGGATACTCTGAAAGATCCATGGGGTACATGTTTTATGATCCCACAACCAGGTCGATTTTTGAGACGGGAAATGCCCGGTTCTTTGAGGATGCCGAGTTTGCGACGGTTCAAAATTTTGTCCTTCAGGAGGAATATGTTGATATTCCCACAGGTATTATTAGCATTGATCAAGACTATATCCTCGACATTGCTCATGACACAACACATCAAGACAATATCGGAGAACCTTTCATTCAAGAGATTGTTCCGGAAGATCAAACTCTAGCACCTCAAGAACCTATGCCATTAAGAAGACCCACTAGAGAGAGAGAAAGTGCAGTGGCAGATGATTACATTGTATTTCTCCAAGAGCGTGAGGTTGACATTGGTGTGATGGAAGATGATCTGATCAACTTTCGTCAAGCTATAGAAAGCTCTAACTCTCAAAAGTGGATCGATGCCATGAATGAGAAAATTTAGTCCATGAAGGACAATGACGTGCGGGATCTTGTTCCATTACCATAAGGTGCGAAACTCATCGGTCGCCAATAGATTTTTAAGATCAAGAGGGATTCAAAAGGTAATGTGGAAAGATACAAGGCTCGTCTTGTCGCAAAGGGCTTTGCACAAAATGAACGCATTGACTATAAAGAGACTTTCTTTTCTGTTCATACGAAAGACTCTTTCAAAATTATAATGACATTGGTGGCGCGTTTCAATCTTGAGCTGCATCAAATAGATGTAAAGACAACGTTTCTCAATGGTGACATTGAACAGACAATATATATGGTACAACCAGAAAACTTTGTGTAAAGAGACCCAAAAATATGGTTTGCAAACTTCAGAAATCCATCTATAGACTCAAGCAGACATCTCGATAATGGTATTTCAAATTTCATCAAGTGATCATCTCGTTCGATTTCGAGATGGATTTAGTCGATGATTGTATATACCATAAGTTTTGTGAGAGCAAACATGTTTTTTTGGTTTTATACATAGACGACACTTTGCTTGCCAGTAACGATATAGACTTATTGCACGACACCAAGAGATTTATAGCTAAGAATTTTGAGATGAAAGATCTTGGTGAAACCTATTTTGTATTAGGAATCCAAATACATCGAGATCGTTCTCAGGGTATTCTAGGATTATCACAAAAGAGCTATATCGAAAAGATCTTTAAAAAAAATAAAAATAATCCATTTGATAATCCTTAAAAAATGTTTTGAAATTATTATAACCCAAAAAACCGAAAACAATCAAAACAATCTATTTTTGAAAGTTCTTAAATTTAAAAAATTAATTTTACGATCCTTAAAAATTAATTTGAAAATTGATTCATAAAATTAATCGTGAATTGATTTAAAAAAAAGGTGAGGGCTAGGATACAGCCCTCCCAAAATTGGCTGTGGGTAAAGCCCACAGCCTTCCTTAATGGTTGCGGGTTTCACCCAAAGCCTATGCCTGATGACTGTGAGCGAGATTTTTTTTATTATTCATGGGTCGGATCAATCCGGCCCGTGTCCAACCTAGGGTGAAAACCCTAGGATTTTCAACTTTGAGTGACTGGCGGCCATGGCCGCCGCGGCTTCCTCAGACAGATGCGGCTTCTCCTTGGCGACGTGGACAAACATCCACGCCCATCAACTTTCAGCGACGATGGTGAAACCGCGCGACCGGTTGTTCAAAAAATAAACAAAAAATACCAAAAAAATATATTCTCAAATCTAATACATTGTCAAACAATTATTAAATTCAAGGATACCGAAAAGATAACACAAAGAACACCTATAATTATGGATCTAGAACTTAATAGATCGATTCTCAATGATTCAACATGAGTTGCTTTGATTCCAATTGTTAGATTCAAAATCATTTCGGTATAGATCGCATTTCAATAAAGCCTCAGATCTCATATTGAACACATCAATAATCAAAACAATTATAGAGCGAAAGCGTACCTGAATCCATGACGATAGATTGTTGTTTAGAGCTGAGCGGTTGGCCTTCCAGATCTACACGATTCTCTATCCGAGAGTCCCATTTGATCAAGCCTTTCAGTTTCTCTCTAACGATGAGATATTAGAGAAAATAAAATGATTTCCGTTATCGTGTGACCTGGGGACCATAACCACTTATAGATAATTCATCTTTTAGTATTTCTATTTTAGCCCGTCATAAAAATAAAAATTACATTTAAGTCTCTACACATTAAATGATCCACAACCTATCAGATACATTAAAACCTCAATTATCCAAACTTTAATAGATCGCTTTTAATTAAGTTTAATTTTATTTGATAGTCTGTAATACATAATTATTTTACACATAAATCTAATGTTGGATTAATAATCCAACACATTTATCCTTATGGCTCTTACTCTTATCATTGTTTTTCTTTTTTCCTTGTTCTTAATAAACAAATATTGCCAGCGGATATTTTAACATATGGTTGTTAAATTGTTAAATGGTGCATTTCTCCCATAAACCAGTCCAACCTATTTAAAAAAACAACAATTAAAGGACCATTTATTCTAGTATCATTTGAAATAAAACATTTATCTTCTCTACGTTAATACAAGCTTGGTTTATTAAGGCTTATTTTATGGAAGCTTGAATTCTAGAAAATCTACCTCGTCTTAGGACAAAGTCTTGGTTCCTTTCTCATTTTCTACTTTCTTTCTTTTTAAATGATATTTTTTATTACCCAATTGATTATTCTAGTGAGAAATCATGACTTTCTTCCAATTTTTTCTTAAATTTCTCCCAAATACTTATACGACAACTATTTATTCCAGTTTCCAGGAAACTTGGAAAATATTCCACTCTAATTTTCTTTCTAAAATTAAAAAAAGAAGACTTTGACAATATATAACCAAAACAACATGCCTTATTCTTTTGAAGAAGTTTATGCTAAATAGACCAATCATCAACGAAAGAAATTGGCTTTACTTTCTGGTCCTCAATTTCTGCATCAGAATTTAGAAAACGACTTCAAATAGAAACTAAGAAGACAAAAATATCCATTTGTCAATTTATTACCTTCTCATGACTACTTAATTGGAAGAAATGGTTTCTTTAAAATAGGTTCATTAAACAATTTATTGACAAAAAATTTAGCTTTAAATGAAGATGTTAACTAAACTGACGTGAGATCCAGTAATAATAAAACAATCTAAAATATATTAAGATCTTGTCTAAATTTATCATAAAAAATCTAATTACAATCTTGCCACTGTCGGTGCATTTATCCCATCTTGCAAACAAATTTTCTACGGATTGGATATGATTGGAAAGACTGGATCTTCTTCCACGTAATGTAAACATCCACGTGGAAGCATCAGAGGAGGTGTTCTCACTGCATTCCAAGTTCACTCTAAGAATCAGCCTTATAGCTTAATCATCACCATTCACCCATCTTTTCTTTGACTCGGTATTCTTGTAGACTTCGTTGGCCTCTGAGAAAACCAACTCACACTCACATGCCCACATACAGAGAGAGAGAATAGAGAGAGATGAGGGTTGCTCTGCTTGCTTGATCTCCATTTAGTCTTCTTGCCAAAGAAAAGGTAAGAAATTTACTTATCCCAATAGCTTCAGATCGAAGTTCTTGCTGAACTATAAGCTCTTAGATTTGATTGAATTGACTTGGGGATTTGACCCAATTCGAAATGTTGTAGCTTTTCGACAGTCATTCCTAGATCTCTCTGTAAACCCATATTTCATCTTCTCTATCTATCTTTAGTTACTTTCAAGATCTCTAAGAGACGTCCTCTTGATTTCGTTTCTCAGTTCTAGGGGATAGTAGATTTGAGTCATTTAACTTCTGGTGCGGAAAAATGTTGGGTCGGTCGTCCCTGTACAGAAATGGCAGCTTTCGACCGGAGAATTTGGGCCAAAATGCTCTAGCTTTGATTGGGAACCTCGGTTTTACCCTGTTTGTGCTTGGGGTCTTAATCTTCACCGTTATTGCTGCCACGTATGAACCTGAAGATCCTCTGTTTCACCCATCAACTAAAATCACCACCTTCCTAACATCCACCTCCAATGCCACTTTCCAAACCGATAGCTCCGTCGTTAAGACCGGCGAGGATTTCATTTCTGTAAACCAACCTGCAATTGCCTCTTTAATAAATGAAGCTGATGTTATAAACATTACAGATGTAGAAACCCCGCCTATAGATACTCCTGAAGAGGTTTCCGGCGGATGTGAGGGTACAATTGATTGTCAGGACCCGGAGGTTTTCCATTTGATGATGAGGGCTACCATTGAAAGGTTTAAGGACATCCACTTTTACCGGTTTGGGAAACCGGTTCTTGGGTCTAATGCCAGCACCTGTGATATGGCTTGGCGTTTCAGGCCCAAGGAAGGGAAGACTGCCGCCTTTTATAAGGATTATAGAAGGTTTGTGATTTCTAGATCTAATTGTACTCTTGATGTAGTTAGTATCGGGGATTACCATTCTGGTGTAAATGCAAGGAAGAGGAAGAAGAATCAGAAACCTGGATTTGAGAAGAGGCATTCGAAGGAATCTCGGGAAACCCAAGTTCTCGTTGTGGGCGAGACCGTTAATGATTCCCTTCCGGTTGTTGAATCCGAAGGATCATTTAGTCATGGGAAGTACTTGGTTTATGTGGGCAGTGGAGATAGATGTAAAAGCATGAACCATTACTTATGGAGTTTCTTGTGTGCTTTAGGTGAAGCTCAGTATTTGAACCGAACATTAGTTATGGACTTAACCATTTGCTTGTCATCGATCTACACTTCATCGAATCAAGATGAAGAAGGAAAAGATTTCAGGTTTTATTTTGATTTCGAGCATCTAAAAGAATCGGCATCTGTGTTGGACCAGGCTCAGTTTTGGTCTGATTGGGAAAAATGGCAGAAGAAAGACGGTTTGAGTCTTCATCTTGTGGAGGACTTTAGAGTCACACCCATGAAACTCACAGACGTGAAAGATGCTTTAATTATGAGAAAATTTGGAACTGTTGAGCCAGATAATTACTGGTATCGGGTTTGTGAAGGAGAGACGGAGTCTGTGGTTCAACGACCATGGCATTTATTATGGAAATCAAGGCGGTTAATGGAGATAGTATCTGCGATAGGATCAAGATTGAATTGGGATTATGACTCTGTTCATATAGTGAGAGGGGAGAAAGCAAGAAACAAAGTGCTATGGCCTAATCTTGGAGCTGACACTTCACCTGATACTCTTCTCTCAACCTTACAAGAGAAGATAGAAGACGGAAGAAACCTTTACATTGCGACTAATGAACCAGATACGTCTTTTTTTGATCCCTTAAAAGACAAGTACTCTACTCATTTCCTTGATGAGTATAAGAATCTTTGGGATGAAAATAGTGAATGGTACTCGGAAACAAAAACACTCAACAATGGTGTTCCGGTTGAGTTTGATGGTTACATGAGGGTGTCGGTTGATACGGAAGTGTTTCTGAAAGGGAAAAAACAGATAGAAACCTTCAATGATCTCACTAATGATTGTAAGGATGGTATCAATACCTGCACTACTTCAGCCAGCTAGTCTTCTTAATACAGGAAGTTCCCATTTTCTCCAATATTTATCATCTTTTCAATTACAATTATGGATGCATTGTTTGAGATGTTGTCCCTGTTGGTGTTATGAGAAACTGAAAGCTAGATAATAATGAGTTTTTGTATTTGTAATAGGAACCATAATTGTTCATTAGTTTATCCCTTTTTCTTAAGGATTAGTTGAATCTACTTAATGTTTGAGAACAGAGTTTTCTTATTAGTCACCCTTCTGGTAATGAATAAGATTGATTTCTCTTTGCTTTTTGTTCCCTAATGGAATCGCATGGCTTCTGTTAACTGGAGATGGTAGATGATCTTCGTATGTTAACTAGAGATCATACTAGAGATGATTTTCATCTGATCTGGGTTATCGAGATTGAATATTGATCCAGATCAACTCTTTATGGAAATTGGTGCAAAAGTATTTTTTTTAATAAAGTTAGTCTAGGCAATTAAGATATGAACTAACAGTCTAGATCAGACATTCACATTAGACAATACCGATTCATTTTCAGATTAAAGTTTAAACAGCAAAATGGTTACAAGGCAAGACTTCAACTTTATTTGCAGTGTATCAGTGACTTTGCAAAAATCAGCAGTTACCTTATGACCTTCTATTGCCAATAAATGCAATTTGAGATACATTGCCTGTGATTTACATTCCTTTTAAGTCAGATCTACTGTCACGTATAATATTTTATCGTATTTTAATAAGAGGTCACAGAGGTCACGTGTAATATTTTATCAATATTTTGAGAAGAGAGAATAATTAAACTATTAAAAATTAAAAAAGATACACACGACCTCAAATGATACTAAAAATTACAAAATTTTCAGCACTAAAAATGTACTGAAAACTTTGTTCAACTATCGTTTTTCTACCAAATCAATCTGCTTTATTGTCTTTCTCATTCCTCTTACTTGTCCTCGTTTCTTTCTTTTTTCCACCAAAACTTCAACTGTGCACAGAAAGGATGTAAAAAAGAAAAATCCAAACTCTTTCAACAGGGAAAACAGAAAGGAAATGTTACATTAAAGATTAAGTTAAAAGCTCAAGTCAGAAGTCAGATGCATTTAACTTCATAAACCATATAATATGTACACAACAGAACCGTAATGCCCCCCAGGAGCTGAGGCCGATAAGATAGCATATATATGCTTAAACTCTCACACATAAGATAAGTATACAAATCTCTCCTCAGCCTATGCACTCATATTTAACCTGTACACTATTCTTCTATACATGAAATTTCCTTAACAGGCTTATCCATTAAATGCTCACCAGAAACAAGATCTCTCTTCTTCAGGCACGAAAGGAGTTCTACACAACGGGCATGTAATGTTCCAGTAGTCTAACCATGTCTCCAAGCATGCTTTATGAAAGAGATGGCCACATGATAAGTTGTTTATCTCTGATTCTGGTTCAAACTGATTGAGGCAGACAGCACAGTCAAGTTCTGGCCGTTTACAGCTGTCAAACCGAATTGCTGGTATTCTACTGCGGAACTCTTCAATGTAACTATCAGAGGGACATAGCTGGTATTCTATGGGTTCTGGTGTGTTTTCAGTGGAATCAGTTGGTGAAGTTGAGGATGGTGATGATGAGAGATGGATGCCAACGATATCAAGAATTGAACGAACTATGCCTTTGAAGATGGAAATGGAGAGGGCCGTGTTTACAAGAAGTAAAGTAAGAACTCCTTCTGATGGAGCTGGGAGACTTGAAAGACCCATTTGTCTCGGTGATTCGAGATAGTAAAGCTTGAGATTAGCTCAAATTACCAAGGCTTCTTTGGGTACAACTGGGCAGAGTAAAAAGGATGATAAACAGTAATCTTCTCTTGATGATTGTTCTGAAATGCATAGAAAGAACGATTAGAATACTAAGCAAAAGTAAGGAATGAATAATCAAGCACTACCATTTAGAAACATAAAACACTGACAAGAAACAGTGTAAGCACAAAAGTAAGTGAGATTAAAACTCAAAAGAATCTTATCAAGTAGGAAGCATAAACTATGGTAGAAATGGAGCATCCCTAATGAAAGAGAAGCACACAAGCGACATTTGAAAGACTTCAGAAAGAGGACATGGATCTCTAGTAGCTTGGCATTTGGGGGGGGGGGGGGGGGGGNGGGGGGGGGGGGGGGGGGGGGTCAGTAAATTCGCAAAGTACCCCAACACTATAGAAGGGTAATTACAAGTAGTCTATACCCAAACTCTATAACCCCAAAAAGTATGACCAAAAGAGGAAAATCAAGCTAGAAAATCAAGAATCAGAAAATTTGTTCAGTTTGGCTAATTTCAGGAAACTGTTTTCATCCCTTAGATTATCAAAACAGCCCTGTTTTTTGGAAACCATCTTCCCTTGTTTTCAAAGACTATTTTCAAAAACTATTCACTTCATATTCACTTCATATGTGGCAACCATTAAAAAACCAATCATACTTTTATATCAAATTATATCCAAACGTGTCCAACCTTGTCTAGAATCAGGAAAATCAAGCTAGTCACAGAAGAAAGCTGAAAATAATTCATTTTTCAGTTTTAATGAGACAGTCCGCTGATGATGATAAATAGAAAGTTTGAGTATGAATCCATCACAGCCCAAAATTAATCAAGTGAATTGAACATCTTCTTTGTCGATTAAGCTTCTCCATCATCATGATCTAGTTCAATTCACAGCTTTATTCTACTAAATATGTTTAAACAGTTTATCGTAACCACATTGAAGAATGGTAAAGAAAAACCCCTCAATTTATAAGCCAATTTCATTATTCTCAACAAATAATTTCTGGAACAGATTACCAATGATTCTTTTTGTCTTTCAACAAGTAAAGACCATATCTTTTCGAAGACCCATTAAAGGAAATGAAACAAAGAAATCAAACAGAACGATTACAGGTTAACTATGAAGGAGACAACAGAGAAAGTGAGAGACTTACACAAAATGAAGCTTTAGAGTTCTGAGAGGTTTCTGGTTCGTGGAAGAAAGGGATTATTATCAGCTGTAATGTTTGGGTAGATTCATTGGATCATAAATACATAACAAATGAGCTAAATGATCATTCCTCCTCATATAGAGCAGTCTAACTAACCCATGTTCTACACTGTGGTTAGCATCCCCTTTTGCTTCCCTCTTCCTCTAACCATGGTTACTTTATATCATCAAATTGTCTTTTAACCCCATTTTCAGTCGTCTCTTTTTCTTTATTAGCCTTAACCAAATTTTCATTAGAAATTTGCTCCCTTTTTATGCACGTCTGCTTTCTGCTTTTCTTTTATTTTCTTTCTTTTTTTCATCCGGGACATAAGGGGGATATGTCTTACACTGTAGCTGTGCTACCCAACCAATTCACAAACTTAGAACTATTATTAACTGAAATTCATCCCTTTTTAAGTCCATCTAATCATTATCTCTATGAACATCTTTTCTTTAAGGTAACACTAACCTCCATTTGTAGTTTATCTTAATCAATCCAAACACTATCAATTAGTTTCAAAAATTGTATATAACAGCTCCATTCGTTTTATTGAGAAGTTTCAAATATCATTCTCTGATTTATTTCTCACTACTTCTTAATTCAACCATTATGAATTTCAACAAAAAAATGTACAGAGTTATGTCGTAAGACTATACATTATTCTGATTAAAATTAAAAATATTAAATTTGAATCTCAACAAAAATCAGAAATGGAGATATTAATATTAGTGATGGGTTTACTTTAATTGACTGAGATTAGAATTTACAAAAATTAAGCGACAAGAAAAAAAAAAGACACATCACTTGGCCTTTACCTGTTGATATTTATCACTGCTAAGGAGGAAAAAAATACAGTGCAGATGTGGCGACATTTTATTTGATAAGGTGAAGTGGGTACTATCCACTCGATCATCTTCCTTCTTGTTAAGGACAAGTGTCCTATACACGCCATGTCACATTAAATTAATCAATTTGTCGCCATGCTTACGTGCCGTCAATCAAGATGCATTCAAGGTGTTTTATGTGCTTTGTATGACTTCTCCATGCAATTACAGACACTCCCGTATCATCGTTTATGAAATGAGACCATAGATTCATGAATACAGACCGTATGTTTGTTGAACATAAAACATTTTTTTGGTGTTAACGGTTCAATTATTTTTTATAAAAAATTAATCTGAACCGTTCACGTTAAAAGAATCGAACCGAACTGTAAGTTCCGATTTATTTCGGTTAAGTTATTCGGTTCGGTATGATTAATTAAAAAATAATTTTTTGAATAATTTTTAAATGATATATTATTGAAAAAAATAGTATGGTTAAAGTTTTATTTAGGTTCGGTTTGTATGAAACTATATATAAAAATAAAAAAATATATGAATATAATATTTTGGTTTGATTTGAAAATTGTTAAAATTTTAAACCAAACCGAAATTTCGATTATTTTATTTTTTTTAAAACCGAATCGAACCGAATACATATAGAGAACGAACGATCGAATATGTTTTTAATTTCTATTTTGGTAAATTTAAACCCACACATCTAATTCTGGTGTTGGAGATATGCATCCCATGTTCACACCCCCTTGCTCTTCATATCCTGACCACGTGGCATTCTCGTTTTGGAAGTGGGAAATGATCATTGGGAAGTGGGTCATCTGGCAATCCAAATCACCAGCATTGCTACCCGGGTGGCAAGCGATGGCGAGTGTCTTGATAAGGTATAGATTATTGCAGGTAACGTCCCCATCAGTTAGGATGGGTGTCTCAAATATTAACATCTATCAGATTCTTAACCAATCTATTTAATTTAACAAAGTAAGTTGAAGATAATTTTCCCTTTTCCTCTCTCTCTTTAATTCCTTTGAACTCTAGGATTTGTACTTGTGAATTTGAGAGCAATTAGTTGTATAAAACCAATCATTGTTGTTTTGACGAAACTCCTGATTTGGATCACCTCTGGTTAAGATTAAAATCAACGACCCTAATCAAAATTTGAGTAAATTGATTTTAAATTTTTTTTGTTTGAAATCACTCTAGGCAGTCGACTCTTATGTTAGACTCATCAACAGGAAAAAATCACGATCCGGACAACTCTAGAAAAGTAAAAAAAAATTATAAAAATATCAACTTCCAACCCAAACTTCAAAAAAAAAAAAAAATTAACAAAAATTAATTTTTGTAAATAAATTATTACTTCAACTATTTTTACAATATATATATATATATATATAAGCACGGTTGCTTCCACAAATAGTGTTTGTCTACATGGAGTACTATTGTGGATAACTTGTTATTGTCACTGGGCTGGTCCATGTGGACTGTCTTTGAGTTAGAAAGAGAGAGATTCTCAAAGACAAACATTTAAGTCTTTAATAACTTTTAATGGTAAAAAAGGGCTGCTCCTGCATCATAGGAAAGTAGCACATTCAATCATGTAAAGGAATACTGAAAACTTTCTCGCGCAGAGACCACCAAAAAGAAGAAAAGAAAATCACGCACAACGATTGCGCGGCTAAACTATATACTCAGTCAAACAGTTTCAATAAAACCTCAGATGGAGTTAAAAGAAAAATGAATGACATCACTCATAACATTCCATCTTAACTGCAGATAGAAACCAAATGATCTTTGCTTGCTATACACAAGAGGCATGACAAAGAAATTACAACTGCAAGTCCTTTGGAAACAGTTTTGGTCAGTCAGCGACATCTATCCTCTCAACTACAGGTATATATATCATAATTATCATATATAAACTCTGTGCTATATACATGTCAAATGTGAAAGATAAGAGTAACAAAAAAAGAACCTGACAATTGCGGGTAACTGGGTGCTTTGGTCACCCATATGCCTTGCTTCTCAGCTAATTCAGTAACAATGAACGAAACACTTACAATAGCGTTATCCAACAACGTAGTATAATATGCCCAAGAAGACCTCGTAGAGAAGCCGGCTTGGAGAAATAGAAAGTAGACAAAAAACCATAGTTTAATGGCGTGGGAATCTACATGATCTTGTTGGGAAGAATTGCTTTTTCCTGCTTCTGAGCTTTATTATCAACATGTTGATCGAGATGGAAACCTCGGCCTTGGCCCCCTGTGATATGACCATACAGCTTGTAATTGCACAGGGAAAGAATCTACGGTGTAGATTAAAATGAATGTATATTGCCGAGTAAACATCTGAGAGTTTCTTTCCATTTAAAGAGAGCAAATTCAGAAGAAAAAAATTGTACTCAGCAGCTTCTGCTATGGATCAATGGGTCATAATCATAAGCGTCTCCAGCTTTGACAAACCGTCCCTTCACACGCTTTCGTACGTCAGCCCTTGCTTTGCGAGAAACATACCTCACTCTCTTCTCAAACCTATTCAATGATTAAACAACATTTGAGACTGTATGTACTGCACCAAAAGATACTAAATTAACCAATAAATATGTGACAATACATCGTCGGGATATGTCCGACATCGTCGGGATATGTCCAGCTTTGACAAACCGTCCCTTCACACGCTTTCGTACGTCAGCCCTTGCTTTGCTAATTATAAGGCCCCATTACCACTCTCTGATTTTAAGGAGTGATCAGATGAGTTTTTCAATTAGAAAAAAACACTGACATGATTCTAATTTAGTAAACATAACTTTACGTTCAAATATTTTCAAATTTTGACGAACAACCGAGACGACTTTACATGAAATAATCCATAGCTAGACTCTGAAAATTAGAACTTGTGAAATTTCTGAGGCAAGTAGGTTAATATGTTATAATCAATTCTCTGATTGTTGTACTTGTAACATGCAAGACAATAAAGCACCAAAAAACATAAAATTTCATGAGTTTCGTGTTTTGCAACGATTCTTACTTGCGTGTCTTCTTCTTTTCCTTGTAACGGAGAACAGCATTACTACGATTGGCAGATTGGAAGGAAGTCTCAGGGCATGGGGGACACCATGGAGGCTCTCCCATTAATAGCATTGATGAAGCCCCACAATCTTGATAATCTCCAGCGCTACTATCTCCCGTTAGTCCAGAAAATGAAATATTAGAATGTTCTTGCGTTCCATTAAAACAGAGAATTGTATCGGTTTTAGCACTCATCATGGAATCAATAGATGCTGCGTTACTGCATGCAGGCTGTAATGCATTTACCGGTCCAACTGATGACCCCTGGTGACGGCATTTTAATCCAGAATAAGTTTAATGTGAAAACAGATAATATTTGGTAGATGTGATGGAAAAAATAACATAGGTAATATATTAGAAAAAGAAAAGGTAAGATGTGAGCACCTCAGCTGCACCAGCACCTAGGCAACTAGAATCTGCAGCAGACATATCGTTTGTCCCGAACAAGCTATCAATCCCACCATTCTCAAGAAGCTCATCAGCATGATTAAGAGCTTCACGAAATAATTCATCGTAGTTTTCAAGATGCAAATCCATTTCATCCATGTTGAAATCGTCATAGAGGTTATCACCTCCACAGAGCTCAAGGCCTTTTGCTCCAGGACAGTACAGCTGCAAGTAATGATGGAAAATTCATAAATACTCTAGATGAGGAAAGTAAGTACCATAAGGAAAAGCACAAAAGATTCAAGGTCCATGCCAGATTTTAGCTCGTGCAGCTTCGGGTTTCTACTGTCACAAATTTAATGGTTCTTAGGCAAGTCTTGTCAATTCAAGATCTTCAACAAATGAACATAGATCAAACGCAAGATACTGAAAATAATATGGAGGTCTTGTACACACTGACAAAACAAAGTTTTCGAATACAAATACTCATTCTTTAAAACAGACAATCTTAAGTTAAGTAATCAAATATGACAACACTAAGTCCTCTTGCATCTTCCTTCCCCCTTCATTTCTGATTCAACTTTATCTTATTCTACGTCAACTTTATCTGATTCTATGTAAATAGCAGTCATTCCCACTGACAGTTTAAAATTGATCGATACACAAACTCCTACTTTTTCTAAAAACCGATTTTGCATATGCTACCAGTTAGAAACCAATATTGCATGAGGACCATTTACGGTATATTTTCAGAAATCTATTTCTAGTCTTCCAAATCCAGCTATTGGAATCAAATGAATATTAGAGGATCATGTTATATTTAAGGGATTTCGATCAAGATGTTTGGCATTTGTCAACCATCAAAAACTGAATACCAGATCTAGATTACGAGAATTTGAAATTCGTCATGTACCTTGGGAAAAGTTACATTTGGAGATCCAGCTATCTGATCTAGAGTCTGAGGCGCAGAGCTGAGACGCGGTGTGGAAGAGCACCCAGCCACACCAGTTGACTTGTCCATACTACAAACGTCATTGACTTCAGTTAAATCCGATACACTTCGACCAACATTATTCTCGGGAGAGCTCCAAGCCTTCCTTGTACTATTCTCGGTTATGCTCATCAATCCTAGCTCTTGCTCATAAGCATCACCATCAATGGGGAGATCTAACACAAAAGACCAGATAGAAGAAAGCTCGGCAGCTGATGGGCAACCGGAGTAACAATTGATTGTTTGCCTCTTGTGTGATGAAGTAGAGGTAGACGTACCATGGCCCATCCAATCACAATTCTGACAAAGAGAAAGACTGTCTTCCACACATCTTACTATTGCAGGATGTAAATAGCACTTTTCACATAACAGCGTTCTTGAGTGGCGCCTTGACAAGGCATTAGCCGAGTGGACACTTCGGTCACATGATAAACATAAGCATGCCGCATCCGAACGGCAAAAAACCATCGACCTTTGCTCCCCACAGAAATCACATATGAAGCCCATATTGCAATTGGATCTTCACACCAGACCCAATAAAAACTTCCAAAATTCCCAAATCTCAGTCCAGACTGTTATTGAGCCAACACGAAAACAATGTTGACTTGAGTTCTTTACTTTTCACAACCTTATAATCAAATGTCAAATAGAAATGGGTGTAGCGTTGCAGCTTTGTTCAAAATATATCAGCTTACTTCAGATAGAGAACTGTGCCTCTAGTCTAAAGCACAACTACATGCTCTACCTAAAGCTTAATTGACCTCTATTACAACTGGGAAAAGGCTCAGATTCCGGAGAAGTTAATAGTTATATATAATTTAATTTTGCTGTAAATTGAGGCATAGAAAAACTGAGACATCCAGAACGATGGAAAGCAAGCACATATAAAACAAATATTCTATTAAGCACGAGGGAAAAGAAGAGGAGATGAGCCTTTATCAGTTATACAAAGCCGATTCATTAATCATGACAACGATAAATCTTTTGACAGTCTCATCATTACTGACAGGGAAAATTAATTAAATAAACAAAAAAAATTGGTTGCAGATCGATGTGAAGTATGAACAAAGGAATCAATCTCATTTCCCTTTAAAAAAGGATCAAACGCAAGAAAAAAAGACATTAAGAACAGAAATTTAAATATACTATATAAAAATTGTCAACAATAAGCTCAAATATGCAATATAAACACAGAATCAACTCTATTTCCTTTAAAAAAAAAAAAAGAGAAAGCAGGAGAGAAAAGCAAAGAGCTTGAAGAGAATTACCTTAAGGACAGGACGAGATAAAAAAGGAGCCTTTTGCTAACAATCTAACAAAAATTACAGCAAACGAATAAAAAATTGAAGGGGAAAAGAAACCCTATAAAGATGGAGCTTTCCAGAATCTCCCACTTTGAGTCACTGTTCAGATGGATAGAGAGAGAGAGAGAGAGAGAGAGAGAGAGAGAGAGAGAGAGAGAGAGAGAGAGAGAAGGGATATGGGGTGGGTAATGGGTATGTGAGCGCATGTGTGTATAGGAAAAATGTGAAGAGAAGCAGAAGATGTAATTTTTTTAAGATAGATAAAGAAGGAAAAGTGCAGGGGAGAGAGAGAGATGTGAAGGTGGGGCCTGTCCTTCTCTCCTAGCGAAACCAAAAGTTAGGCACTTTATTGCTTTCCTAGCTCCTCCTTCATCTCACCCTTAAATATGTATCATCAATACCTCAACCTACTCTCCATTCCTTCCCATTTCTACTATTATCTTTTCTTTTAACTCTGGTTTAGGCTGGAAATCTCTTTAGCATATTAACCCATTATAAATTCTTAAAAAAATCCTAAATTCAATACCTTTTCACATATAATTTTACACCAAAATTTTGTTTATATTTAGAATATTAATTAAATATGATCAAGACTAATTTAATTGGCGTAGATGATTGTAGTGAGATGTCATCCGATCAGGGATTCGTTGGTCATAAATTTTCATTTTTCGATAAAAATATATATACATAATATTATATATATATGTTTAGAAGATTTTGTCTATATGTTAACTTTTTTCATTAATCCTAAAATACATTTCAATGAACATGAGTGTTTAATTTTTATTTATCGTTACTCTTAATAGATAAATAATTAATTATTGTTAAGAACTTTTTAGAATATTCATAAGGTACCCTTAAAGCCTCGAAGGGATAAACATTTTTAGATAATTATGTCTATATATTCTTCCTAATCGTAAAATATCCATTAAAGGAATCTAATTTTCTTTTGGTTGTTAGTTATTCATAAACTAGTCATACATGAATATATTATACAATAGATATTATCGTACTTCACAACCTTAACAATTCTCTTCCTCTATAAAATACAATATACATGTTTATTTAAAGAAAATACATCTTAAAACACATTCATAAGTCAGGTAAAATATTACAACAAATTATAGTTCCAATTAAAAAATATTTTAAAGGAATTAAATACATAATAATAAATATTTCATTCACAATAAAACTAGAAAATGTTTTTTCTTCAAGAAATTAAAAAGAAAAATGTCACCTCCTTAACCTTTATCTCCAATATAATTCTTAAGCTCTTCAACATTTTACATTTGTCTATGTTTTATATCATTAGCTTTTGAGTTATTGTATTTTTTCCACTTGAATTTTAGGTGGCCATTTCTATCCATCCATCAATCCAAGAGGTACTTTTCATTGTATTAAAACTTGTATTTACCACTCATCCCAAGTCCCAACCATTTCATTTACTACATTCTAATAATCCAATTAAATCCCCAAAAAAGTAAAATTAAGAAATCTCTTTTGTAACATCAAGAATGTGGGTCAGACATGTGTAGTTTAATCAAGAAATTCAATTTTTTGTGTGGTTATTATTGGAATATTAGTTTGTGAGTACTTAATTAGTATTTTTATGGCAGTGCTTTTTTTTGGCTTTTCAATACCAATAATTTATTTTCTTGTATTAAAAAGGTAATTGACAGTGGCAATGAATAAACCCTCAAATCAAAATTAAAATTTATTACACTGTTATCTTGTTAATCACGCCTACTAAATTAAATGCCGAAAAGATTTTGGTTTTGCTTAATGCAAAAGAATGCAATTTGCTTAGAATTTTATTTTATTTTCAAGAGTAAATTTTTTTTTAGTCAAAAATTCTCAAGAATTAAGTTAGATTCTAATATATTTATGAAGAAAGAAAATTAATTTAATAAAGATTATTGTTTAATGTATGAATTTAGAATTATATTTAATATTTATCATAAATACTTATTATTAAATTTAATTTAATAACCCATAACCTCGTATAAAACAGAAGAGGATATCATTGATTAAGTTTTAATCTCTGTGGCTTAAAAATAAAAGAAGTGGAGAGAAAGATAGATTAAAAAGTAATATTTATAGATAATGCATTTGATCCCCTCTTGTTGGGTAATGTCCATCACATCTCTAGCGTCCGTGTAAAAACGGACGGTCAGATCATCTTAATACATATGTCATAAGATAATTTTTTATTTTTTTCATTTCCTAATTTATCTTTTTTTCTATTTTAAATTTAAGTCGTCTATTCTTTAAATGGACGATTCAGATACAACAGATTCTTCTCATGTTCCTTGAAACATGAGAGGATACAAATTTATATTTGACAGGTAACAAAAGCCCATTTGTGGAGATAGAAAAGACTGAATTTCAACCCCCAAAAAGTGCTCATCTTGTTTTCCACTCTTAAATTCATTAAAAATTCATAAAAGAGTAATTATTAAATTTTAAGTGATCAAGTGATGTATCAGTCATTTATAAATTAGTGTTTTCATATTCATTAAAATATTTTAAAACATTAATCTATTAAAAATTGACACATCACTTGATCACTTAAATTTAATCAGTCTAAATTATTTATTCATCCATTCTTATTTTTTTTCTTATTTTATATATCATAAATTTGTTTCCGATAAATCCTTCGCAGCTTTATGGCTCTTGAGAATTGACCCAACACATTCTGGGACTATCTCAAGCTGGTAATAGATATTACATATTTACATGCAAACTACAAATCATCAAACAAAGATGTTATGGAGCAGAAAAGCTTATATACGGTTCAATAAACTTTAGAGAAAAATGGTCCCCTATTTTTTTTACCAATTTTTCATGTGATTTTGGGAAAAAAATTAAAAAAAAATAGAAGAAAATATGAGAATTTAGATGTAGAACACTGCTCTCTAGTAAACTTCATGGGTATTAGAAGCAACTTTTGGAAATTATTGGACCCAAAAGCCAAAAAAGAAACTATTTACTTAAATTCTTTTTCTGCGGGATGGAATTTGCAACAAGGATTTGTTGTCTTCCAAGGAAGCCTTCCTTCAAGGAGCCCAAACAGAACAAAAATATAATATATTCTAATAATATTTTTATTGTATTTTTTTATCTTCCTAGAGGGGAACATTTAGGGAACAAAAAAGGAGGCTTCTTTCACTTGCTGCCATGCTGCCACTTGGTGGATGAGAATTTCTAAAAAGCAAAAAAAAAATGCCCATTCAAGGTTTTCATCATCTGGTTTGCTTTTACATCACATTCTTGAGGTAAAATCTTATGATTAATTCTTAATCTAAAACTTGAAATCTTAGAATCTGTATTTTTTTATGTTGCCGAGAAGACACTGAAATGGTGGTGTTTTCATGTAAATAAAGCATGGCAGATGGGTCTATGTGCTTTATAAGTTTGAATCAGAAAAAACCCAAATGCTGAAAACTCTGTTTATCTGCTTGAATCTTGGTTGGCCATGGAAAACCCACGTAGATAGCTTTAACCAAACACTTACATGCCCTCCAAATGTATGTTCTAATGCCAGACAGAAGCTTTTATCTTAAATAGAACATAGAAATACAGAACAACCTCTAAAAAACTCTACCCATACGGCTAATAAGTTTGAAGTTGTTTAAGAATTATATGATCTTGCAGTTTTGGGAATCAGAATCTATATTCCACATTTCGATATCATAAAGGCCAAATTGAATATGAATTTAAGCTATAACAATGTTTAAAATGAACATATAAAACTAAGTTTACAATTAAACTTATTTCTTTCTTTCCTTTTTACATGATATTGGAAAAGGAGTGGTATATTTGGTATTGATCTTATTCAATCTTCCAAGCATAAAGAAAAAGGCAGAATTCAGACGCTGCTGAGTCGCTCCGTGTAGAGTAATACATACTGCTTTTCTCACTTTTACCACCTTCATGATTGCTACCCTCCAAATCGTTTTCCTGCTCCGGTAGACCGGGTTTGAATATAAACAAACCGTGCCCCGTCCCGGGGCTACTGAATAGCCAATCATGCACATCCCAAAACACCTGCACTGGTTGCTTATTCACCACAACAGTTTGGTTCCCTCTAAATTTCCACTGCAAATTCTTCACATGAATTAGTACAATCCCATCTATGCTTATCCACATTTCGGGGTCTTTAGGCCCGGACGTAGAACTCTCCACGACAATGTCGGATTCTTTTTTCCTTTCGTCGAATCTCACTCGGGTAGAGAAAGATTTCTTGGCAAATACATTTTCTTTCTTGTAAACCAGAACAGCTTCTACTAATGCTGGCCTTGCTTTTGTTCTCTTATAAGCTTTTTTCTTATAATCACCCAATAATAACACAACTTCTTCATCAGAAACTAAAGCAACATAAAAATCTGAGCATGGTTCAGGCCCATTAGCAAATTTAGCAGAACGAACATCCCAAAAAACATCCACCTGATTCCCATCAACCTCAATGGATTTATACCCTTTTTTGCTCCAAAAATGCCAAGGCTTTAAGTCAATTTTACAAGTACAATGGAAATCAGTTTCCAATGTATGAACAGTAATGCAAAGAGAATGATTCATGAGGTTTTTGCACCAAAGAACAGTTACATTACGCCAATAGCCGGCAATATTGGCCTGGTAAACGCAGGTGACGGTGCTTTGAGCAGTTTTATTGGTTATGGGGTCCTCTGTTATCTTCTCTGCTAGAGGTGGCGGATTTGTCAATGACTGTGTTCTAAAAGGACGATGAAACGACATCGTTTCTTACTCGTCTTCTCTTCTTCCTCCTGAATACTCCAATGGGTTGAAGGCTATTTTACCGATTAGGATGTAATAATTGAAATAACATCTTTCTCGGACATGGATGATTCACAGAAAAGCGATGGTTTTTCGAGGCTATGATACTTTATAAAATGAATGAAGAAGATGCTCATTACCTTAGCAGAAACATGTTACAGCAGCTTACAGGATCTGATGAATTCTGATTGATTATGGGCTGAATCAAGTTCGTTCTTTCTTTTTTCTTCTTTCCCTGTTTTTTGGGAGAAATGAGAGAGACAGAGTAGGAGGTTATGTTTTGTGGAGGGAAAATCTCCAAATAGAGGCTGTAAACTGAGAAATGGCCGAAACCAAAGGAATTTTCTAACGTCCAAGTTTATTTTTCTACGAACAATTACCTTTCCTATGATCTGATTTTAATCAAATGGCTTTCCGTTCTTCCACCTATTAATCAAGAAATGAGATCTTTTTGCTGAATTTAACTGTCACTTCAATTTATAAACACGTATTATTTTCATTTTTTCCAACAAAGTTCCAATATTCTTCCACTCTTTGGAGAGAGTCTGCTCCTCTAAAATGTAGGAAGTACCCAAAACTTTTGAAGGATCGTTCAGTTTTTCTAACCTTAATTACATATGGAATCAGGTTTTTTATTACCATTGACAACATATTATTACATGTATTCTGAAATGATTATCTTATGAATCATTCTCTTCCAGGATAAACAAGTATGTTCTGTCACAGTTCGGTAGAGATAAACGTTCATAAGAAATTTCATCAACATTTCTGATCTATATTTTTGTCGATCTAACCCGTTTGTTTTACCAAAAATTTATCTTCCGTCGAGTATTTAGATTGCTAAACCTATAAATCCTACATTGTTATGTAACATGAAAATATAACTGAAGCCGGCTTTCACTCATCTATTCCCGTAGAAGGTCTGAGTGTGAGACGGACGAAACTATCTGGCCATGTCGTTGTCCTAAAAGCTTGTTCATCTTTTATACCATCTCACAATTGTCGGCTCTCTGTTCTGTGTTTACAGTTTTAGTCCCATCTTTTGTATCTTCACTCTCTGTTGAGATCTTGTCACTGAATCTGGCTCTTATGTTTTCTTTAACACGATTGGATGATTCAGCAGCCGCCTGAATCGATTCAACATACAATAACTTCACTAAATTCCTAAAGCGGCGTCTGAAAGTCGGTATCCTTGCCATTGAAGCAACAATTCCCTGCAGTCTGACAAAAAAATGTTTCTTGATGAATCTCAAGACGTACAGATTCAGATTGTTTCGTTATTGTACACAAGTATGCAGGTACAGTTGTGATTACCTTCTAAGTATAGCTTGCAGTTGTGCTCGTCGAACGTTGTCACTGGATGGAAATCCAATTTCATCCCATTCCTCCGGTTTTTCGTTCTTGTATCTCATTACCAAATTTCTCAGACATATTTCTTCGTCTTCATCTAGCTGCAGTTTCTTTATCTGCTCTTTGATTATCAATATTGGCCCTATGAACCATTCAAACATTTTATCCCTCGGCCCATTTGTCGTCGTTAACTCCACATCATCAGCTGGCAGCTCAGTTACATAATCATTATAAAATATGAACTCAAAACAACCCATGTCAATAAAAAATGTTGTTCAGGAAAGAAAGAGACTTACAAATAACCAACCCAGAAGAATTGGACTTCGCTGAAGCAAGTAGACACTGTAATATGGACCATGCAGGTAACTTGATCCACAACTTCTTACAATTACCCTTCAGAAGGCATTCTTCAATGTCCTGAAGAGTTATCAGACCATCACGGAGGAGTATTCTACCATTCACCTCACATGACTTGAACAGCCAATCCCACACCTGGTGTATAAATCCAAAGGATGAGCTCTAATATATCTAAAATAAGATAAGCTCTAATATCTTAAAGACAAACCTGCACAGATTTATGTTGTTGGATTGCCCATTTCAATGTTCTTGATGCCTCTGAGAAAAGTTTGGAATTGTACGAACCTTCAGTCCCCAAATTCTTTCTCTCCGGGCTTGAGGTCATCTTTCTTCGGTAATTTGGCCTGGCTGTCACAAGGATGTATTTTGAATAAAAAAATTCAACAAATATATATAGTAAATCAAAAGGACTCTCCTCCGCCTTAATGGTGGATTTGCAATCTCAACAATCAATTCCCTCACTTCTTTCTTTTGCAACCAATATTATCAAACTATTTACAGAACCATATATTGCTAGTGTTGCTTCGAGAAGAAAGTCCTTGTATACCTGGGAATGCAGGATCCCTCCCTTATGTAAAGTAAATCATTAACGTACTCATCGAACAGTGAGACAGCAGACAATATGTAAGCAAGTCCCATCCCGAGAGAATCCTCCTGTGAAACTATGAATATCAGATAGAGTTTATAGGAATATACGTCCAAGTAAGTTAGCTTCCCACATCATTTTAGGAGGAGGAAGAAGTGAGTTGTTAGTTGAAAACCAATTTATTTTTAGTGCTTTTGGGTCTAATGTCCTTTTATGTCTTTTTACCAATGAGTTAGTTATCTATTATATCCAAGATATATAAATAGGACTAAAGGTCAGATTGGAGGGTGTGGAGAAAATTATTGTGCTTGGCTCTTGTAGAGAGAACAAGCCTCTCGAAAGCTTGTATCGTTGCTTCTGATTTCTACTGTTCTAATAAAATTCTAAGAGGAATTCTTGTGGAACCTCTTTGGTTATCGATAAGAACTTCTAACTAAGAAAAGTCTTATCAATTGGTGCGGTTAGCTGCGGATATGGCACCTAAGAAGACTCGAGGGTTTGAAGAAAAGGAGGATGAGCGTCCTGCTACGGTGGAAGAAGACATGGAGACGCTGAAAGAAGATATGGCTTTGATGAAAGAATCCATCCAAGACTTGGGACGACAGCTACAACAACAATTATAGCAACGACTGCAACTTTTCCTTGAAGCCCAAGAAAGCAAGATGGGGCGGAAATAAAATCAAGAAAGTGCAAGAGAGTTGTCGTCTTCCAAGGAAAAAGAACCAGGGGTTATGCCAGTGGCAGTGGGGGATATTTAGAGTAAGGACGCGGGGGGAAGTTCTAGCATAAGGCAGTTCGGTGGGAATTCATACCGCCAAGAATCACGTCTCAAGAAACTAAAAATGCCAACTTTTGATGGCATTAATCTGGACGGTGGATCCTCCAAGTGAAGCGGTATTTTGGCTTCAACCACTATAGGGATGAGGAGAAGATAGAGGCTGCAGTCATCTCTTTTTCGGGAGATGCTTTTTTTGGTATCAACATGAGAACAAGAAGCGAGCCATCTTGAGTTGGGAGGAAATGAAGCGGATGGTGCTGAGGCATTTCCAAGACACACAATCAGACTCATCCTATGATCAATTCTTGGCCATTACACAGGAGGGAACCGTTCTGGAATACAAGAAAAAATTCATTCGAATGTTGGCTCCATCGGACACTTTTATCAATGGATTGCTCCCAGAAATCATGACTGAATTAAAGGTTCAGCGACCAAGAAATGTAGATGAGGCAACGGAGATAGCGCAAAGTATTGAGCAGAAATTAAAGGCGGCTGCTCAACACAAATCTCCGACGGGATACCTCGCGCCGAGAAGCAATTCTTACAACCGAACCACATTACAGTTTGTTGGTACGATTAAAGGTAGCTCCGAAGGGAGAACCATAGTCTCAAAACCTGCCGGCGAAGTCAAGAGAATCACGAATGCTCAAGTCCAATATAAAAGGGAGAAGGGCCTTTGTTTCCGCTGTGATGAAAAGTGGTGTCCCGATCACCAATGTAAACAAAAAGAAATGTTTTGCTGCTCCATGAGGAGGATGAGGAGGAAAATTCATTGAAGGAACAACAAAGGGGTACCTTCGCCGAGCTAGACTCCACGGAGGTCAGTGACAAATTGGAGGTTTCTTTGAACTCCGAAGTTGGTCTTTCAACTTCTAAGACGATGAAACTAAAGGGGAAGATTAGATCTTGTGGTGTAATTATTCTAATTTATCCCGAACCACACACAATTTCATCTCTAAGAAAATTGTGTCGAAATTAGACATTCCAGTCACCAAAACTGGAGAGTACAGTGTAGCTATGGGAAATGGTGACTCCGTCAAGAATGATGATGTTTGCGAATGAGTGGATGTACGTTTTCAGGGCCTAGAAGTTTAGGATGATTTCTTGCCATTAAAGTTAGGCAGCTCGGATGTGATCTTGGGGCTACAATGGCTGGCTACTTTGGGGATGACCCATACGGATTGGAAGCTACAGACCATGGAATTCAGGTTGAAAATCAATAGATAGTTCTGTAAGGTGATCCTTCTCTTGGTAGGACATTGGTTTCACTTAAAACAATGTTGATGACTATACAAGCTGAAAAGAATGGGGTCATAGTTGAGCTCAACCACTTGGTAAAAGGAAGATGAGCGAGAAGGAGTGGTTCACCAATTCTTGCAAAGCATTCTTTCCAAACATCCAGAAGTGTTCTTACTGTTGAAAAGATTGCCGCCGCCACGCACTCATGAGCATGCTATTACCTTACAGCCCGGGACAGCCCCTATTAGCGTTCGACCGTAATGTCATCCACATTTTCAGAAGGCTAAAATTGAAAAGATGATCCAAGAAATGCTCTAAGGCGAGGATCATCCAAATCAGTAACAGTCCTTTCTCTAGCCCCGTGCTCTTAGTGAAGAAAAAGGACGGATCTTGGCGCTTTTGCGTGGACTACCGTGCCCTAAACCGAGCCACCATAGCAGATAAGTATCCCATACCCGTAATTGATGAGCTCCTCGATGAATTAAATGGAGCTGTACTTTTTTCCAAATTGGAGTTGAAATCTGGGTACCACCAGATTTGAGTCAAGAGGGAGGATGTGCCTAAGACAACGTTTAGGACGCATGATGGACATACGAGTTTCTTGTAATGCCCTTCGGACTTACGAATGCACCAGCGACTTTTCAATCATTGATGAATGACATTTTCAGACCATACATCCGCCAATTCGTTCTAGTATTCTTTGATGTCATCCTCGTCTACAGCAAAACCAAGGAGAAGCATCAAGAACATCTAGATACTGTGCTTGACATCTTGGACTGCCACAAACTCTACGCCAACAGAAACAAATGTGAGTTCGGGCGCTACAAAGTAGCATATCTTGGGCATTTCATTCCAAGGAAGGGGTGGCAGCCGATCCAGAAAAGATAAGGGCTATGCAACGATGGCTAACACCGAGAATCTCAAGGAATTGAGGGGGTTTCTAGGTCTCAGTAGCTGGCTATGCACGGGTGGCCCAACCATTGACTGACCAATTAAAAAATGATCAGTTTGGGTGGACTCCAGCAACTGAAACAGCATTTCAGGAGCTCAAAAATGCCATGGCCAGCGTGCCTGTCTTATCCCTACCCGATTTCAGCAAGCCCTTCGTTGTAGAAACCGACGCCTCGGGTGATGGGTTAGGAGCCACGCTACTGCAAGATCAAAAGCCAATAGCTTATTTCAGTCAGGTTCTTGGGGCTCAAGCACGGAAGAAATCAGTTTATGAAAAGAACTCATGGCCATAGTCTATGCCGTGAGCAAGTGGCGGCCATATTTGATGGGCAGAAATTTGTGGTAAGAACAGATCAGCAAAGCCTCAAATACTTTCTGGAACAGAGGGTAATTGGAGCAGAATACCAGAAGTGGGTCTCTAAATTGATGGGGATCAACTTTGACTTCGAGTACGAGTGTGGTGCTAGCAATAGAGTAGCTGTTGCACTCTCTAGACAACCAGATATTGATGAATTGTCAACCATGGGGTACCTGAATGGCAACATTGGCGGGAGCTTAAGAAGGAAATAGAAGCTGACACACTACTGACACGACTCAAGGAGGATTTGCAGACCGGCAAGCAGCAACATTACGGTTTTACGGTGCAAGATGACATTTTGTACTATAAAAACCGGTTAGTGATTCCTAAGACCTCCAAGGTGCTCCCTCAAATTTTGACAGATTTTCACAACACTCTTATACGACGACATTCAGGAGAACTAAAAACTTACAAAAGAGTGGCTGCTGAACTGTTTTCGGAAGGAATGAAACAAGATGTTCAAAAGCATGTCCATGAGTGCACGGACCAGTCTTCTACAGCCCATTCATTGAAGGATTACCAAAGTCGGATGGCTGGGATACTATATTGTGGTAGTGGACAGAATGAGCAAGTATGCTCATTTTTTGTGGCTGAAGCATCCGTTCACTGCATTTACAGTGGCTGACCAGTTCATGAGAGAGATTGTCAAGCTATATGGCATTCCTCAATCTGTTATCACATATAGAGACCGAATTTTCTTAAGCCAATTTTGGAAGGAATTATTTGAACTCCAAGGAACAAAGCTCAAGCGAAATACAGCATACCATCCACAAACGGATGGCCAACCGAAGAAATGGTCTAAATGGCTAGCTTGGGTGGAATTTTGGTATAATACCTCCTATCATACTTCGCTAAAGATCACACCATTCAAGGTGTTATATATGGGAGAGATCCGCCAGCCATTATTCGGTATAAGAAGGGGACAACAGTTGTATCTTCGGTGGAGGAAATTTTAGAGACTCGAGATGATGTCCTTGATGATCTTCGTATGCACTTATTGCGGGGTCAACAAAGAATGAAGCAACAAGCGGATTCTAAACGGAGGGTAGAAGAATTCGAGGTTGGTGATAGAGTGTTTATCAAAATCAGACCTTACCGACAGAGATCATTAGCAAAGAGAAGCAACTGAAAATTGTCAGCAAGGTATTACAGGCCATATCAGATTACACAAAGGATTGGGAGCGTAGCATACAAGCTGGACCTGCCAGCTACCACCACATTCCTCCTGTCTTCCATGTATCACAACTCCGCCAAGCCTTGGGAGATGTCAATTCCTCACCAGCCGTGCCACCGCTCACAGTAGAGTTAGAATTAAGGGTGGAACCGGAAGACGTCTGCAGCAACGACCGAAACCCAATGCTCCAGCGGGCGAAACAGAAGTATTGATAAAATGGAAGTCATTACCGAATTTTGAAGCTACATGGGAGGATTTTTTTACCATTAAACAACAGTTTCCAACATTTCACCTTGAGGACAAGGCGAAGGTTTGTGGGGTGGGGTGGNTTATTTTAGGAGGAGGAATAAGTGAGTTGTTAGTTGAAAACCAATTTATTTTAGGTGCTTTTGGTTCTAATGTCCTTTTATGTCTTTTTACCAATGAGTTAGATGTCTCTTATATCCAAAATATATAAATAGGACTAGAAGTCAGGTTTTGAGAGAGTGGAGAAAATTATTGAGCTAGGCTCTTGTGGAGAGACCGAACCTTTCAAAAGTTTGGAATAGGAGAGAACAAGCCTCTTGAAAGCTTGTATCATTGCTCTTCTGATTTCTATTGTTCTAATAAAATTCTAAGATGAATTCTTGAGGAATCTCTTTGGTTATCGATAAGAACTTCTAACTAAAAAAAGTCTTATCAATTACTTCAGACAGACCTGATGGACAATGACGCCACTATAGAGTCCAAGAAAGAAACTCGATATAAAAGCACTTAGGACAGCTCCCACTACAGCTAAAGGCCACAAGATGATGGCAAGACCAGCAAACGGAACACAAACGGTCTCCAAAAATGGTCCTTCTCTGCCAATCAAATCTTCTAACAACCTCTTCCACCCTTTGCACAGCATATATGGGCTTTTCCAGAGAGCAATGACTGTAATCAAAAGCACATCCACCAGAACGCCAATCAGGCTAGCCAATAAACAACTTGGAACTTTTGATAACCTGGTGAGTATAAAAGCAGAGCGTGTCTAATAAATCCATCTGCACATATTTTGAAATATTCAAAGAAGTAAAGGAATAGTAATTACTTTATGTCCATGGGCTTTTCATCTGGATGCATTGCTTCACATAGTTCATCCATATAGGAAAAGTATGAATGGAAGCAGAAATCTGTAAGATCCTGCACAACTGTGCAGCTTCCTTTAATTGTAGACCAACAACCGTCCTAGTATTACAAAGTAAGACACCCAAGTGATTATTATCAACCAAGCAGTATTGGGAATGGATAAGCAAGCAATAAGAAGCTCATTAGTCAATTATGTGATGGTAAAATATGAGTAGCATAGAAAGTCAAATTTTCAAAGTTAAAACCACCTTACAGAATCATAATTATGTTGTTGCACAGCAATACATTAAGAGGTCTTAGATTGTATGGTAAAGGGTAGACATAAAAACAACCAGTAAAAAGTTGTTGGGTGGACATAATGAACTCGTACGTGTAATTCTTAGCTGCGTGAATCATGGCTAGTAGCAGTAATAAAACAACACTAGAAATGATAATCGAATTGTTTTTATATGTAAGGAAATTGGTCTATAATTAATGAAATTAACATAAACTACATCGTAAGGGTGAAGGGTGAAGAATGAAGAATGTGTTCCTTGATTTAATCAATCAGCTTATTCTATACTACAAAAGAAAAAATCTCTCAAGACCAGCAAAATTTTGTTTTCAGAAGGGGCTGAGCATTAAACATTAGAAAACATTGCTGCAAAAGAAAAGAGTAAAACAAATGTACAGATATCATTAACGATAGCCAGCGTCCACGGCTAAGACAGACAGACAGACAGGAGACTTACAACAAAGCAGTGATAGAATTTGTCAGTGACACTCTCGCCAACAGCCTCAAATGTCGCAATAAGGGGAGCGAAGAATCCATATCCTACCCCACCCAAAAGGCTACCACAAATCCCAATGATTGGCCAAAGGATTAAAGGCACTGGCAAGAAAACCAGCACTACCATCTTAAGAACTGGCCCCAGCCTCTTGGTTCTGAAATTAAACATCAGAAAGATTACTAAAAAAGCCTGAAGCATTAAAATACAACAAATTCATCAGAAACCACTGACAAAAGTATGATGAAACATGTATACCTCGCCACACAGTAGTAGGTCCAGAGAAAATGTGCAGTCCATAGCCCAATTATCACAGAAGAGTTTCCAATGAAAATAATGCTTACAGAAATTGGGCCAATTATGACAGCTGTCATTGAAATCAGTTTAGACACTCATCAATCGCTCATTTCTTTCTCATTTCATCTGACATGTAATCAACGATAGTTACAAGCTATAATTATACATAATCAATCATTTTTAGGCAATTAATCATATATGAAACATCGTGTAACCTTATGGACAATTTAGGGTACTAATCACATTCATGTCAATGTTAACATCACGTCAACTCGAAGAAATTTGCCAAAATGGGTAGCATTAAGGAGATTCGAAAAAAAAAGAAATAAAGTAAATCCCAAGAGAATCAAATAGAGAAAGAAGGAGAAAGAAAAAGAAGGTGATTGAGGTACCTTTGAGGAGGCCAAGGTCGAAGAGCAAGAAGAAAAAGGGAAGGAAGGAAACGAAACTCCAGAACGTAGCGATGAATCCCACTGGAACCTCCATGAATGGGGTAATTTTTGGAGACAAGAAGAAAGATGGAATGGAAGAGAGTACGAATGGAAACTGCTCTAGAGAGCATAACAGAGGAGAGAGAGAGAGTCGACGAAGAAAATTACAGGAATAATGGGATTACGTGGCAAGTGAATGTGACATTATTGAAACGTGGCAGTCTGAAGAGGCAGGAGTCTCGTGAAACTTCCACTGCAAGGAGATGCGGACACCGGAAGAGAGAAAAACACACTCCTCTTTTCTCTCCTTGTTTTTGGCGGGAACCGTTTAAGAAAAATATTGATCATATAATAATTTTATGTTGAATAATTAATTGACTAAGTTTTATATAATATTATTGATATTTATTTAAAATAATATTTTAATTTATATGTGACATCTAATTATTATTATTTTTAAATTATCAGTCCATATTCACGTATGATGTACGATGTAATTAAATATATTTTAGCTATAATTATATTATTATATTATGTTTAGAAAAAAAATGTGCACCATACTAGTTATTTTAATTTATGTGACTAAAATCGAGACAATGATATATTATTGTTATTTTTATTTGTTAATATATTATTATTCAATCAATTTGTTGAACATCATTCGTGTTTCTATAAAGAAAATTAAGACTGTATAATAGAAATGTATTATAAAAAGTTAAAATAAAAAGTGATGTCATTAGATTCAAATGATGTATATCATGTTTTATATTTTAAACTTGATCGATCATTTTTCATTTGTACTGCAAATTTAAATGTTTGTTTGTAAAATTTATGTTTATTTAATATACGAATTATACTCACATATAAAATATATCGTAAATAAATTTCTAAAAGTGTGCTATATAACTGTACTATATTTTAAAATCTTAGATTTAACTTTAGATAGATAATTTATTGTTCTTCATTATTAAAATAAATTAGTAGAGACTTGTAGCTTTTTCTATAGCTTCTTACATAATTTGGTACAATTTATTCAAATTTGTGAAGTCAAGATTAACTTAATTAAAACTTTTTTTATTACTTTTCCAAATCCGTTAATATGTGAATGAATTCAAAAAATTAGTGGATATTTTGATCAATTTATTATAATTTTAAAAATAACTAATTATTAAAACGACACATATAAATTGAAAAGTTATTAAAAGTAATGCATCAATAATAAGTGAAAAAAACTGTTCAAAAATATCATTCACCTACGTTCCACTTTTAATAATGTTTTTATTTAAATTCCTTCAACTATGTAATGAATTTAAAAACCAAAAAAAAAGTTCATTCATTTTATATTTAATTTTAGTTTAATCACTATGTATGAATTGTAGCATTCACGAAGTTATAGAGAAATATAATTTTCTGCTAATTTTTTTCAGTTAAAGGAACAGTGAGTTACCTCTATAGAATTTAAAATAACATAACAATATAATTCAATTAAAACGTATTTTTCAAAACTTTAGCTATGCTAGATTTTATATGTTAATATAATTAGTGTGTTACATAAATATAATCACGCGGAATAGACTAAAAATTGGATTTTTTATACAAAAATAAAAAAGGAAGAGCAAGTTTAAATTGAAAACAAATAATATTATGTTAATTTTATTTAATGCATAAAAATACAACATGATTATAAATACTAATCATAGATGAATGTACTACTCATTTAATTACATATGTACCACACATGCATGGTATTGAATATTCTTTTATAAGAAAGATCAAACGAATCAACGTTTTTCCTTTCTCTATTTCATGCTTCTCTCAATTGAATTTCAATTAAGTTCAAACGTCAATCGTTGAGGCATCTAGAATTAGTTAATTTTCTTAAAAGTGATTAAGACAACAATTTTATGCTAACTAATTATACGTGCATATTTTATTTTTAGTTTTTCATACTTATTTTATTTAAAAAATTTGTGATAAAAAACTTGTAAATTTCAAGTTGATACCTCTTTTATTTTGAAGAGGAGTGTAGTTAGCAAGATTGATTAAACATTAGTTAGGAGTAGGACAAATAATAAATATCATATTTTTCGGCTTAGTATATTTCTAATACATTTTTGTTTTGTTATATTTACCCAAAAATTCCCAAAAAAATCCCAAAAGATAATAATATATGATCGAAAAAGGATGATAAAAAAATTAAATGGTATAAAAATGATTTTGAGTATATTTGTGTAATTAAATAATGATGATAAATAAAAAAAAGGAAACCTTTCTAAATAATTTGGTAAGATATTGAGCGTTAATTAATCATCCTCCTAAAAGGAAAGTAAAAATTTCTGACTTTTTTTCCTTTACTTAATTTGTTACTGTCTTAAACCCTAATCTTCTTCTACAAAAGGAGCTGTGACTTCTTTTGAAGGAGATTTTGGTTTACCTAAAACAAAGAGAAAGAGAGGAGACGAGTGAGGCCGGAAGAGGCTGAGAAAGAAGAATGAAGCTTCACACCAAATCAATGGACTGATAACACAGTGTCTCTCTCTCTCCACCTTCTTAACTAAACCCTCACAACCTACTAGTTAAGATCCAATATGAAGGTATGAAATTTATTATTATTTACTTTATTTCTTTACTAAGAGTTATGTATTTTAATTTTGAAAACTCAACATGATACCTTAGGAAATTACATAAACTGCTGTAGGGGAAGGAGAGAGGGGGGGCTGGCACCCCACAATTTTTTTTATTTCTGATTTTTCAGTTGTTAATGAATATATTCTCTAATTTAATTATATACATTATGTTACAAATATTTTTTTTGTTTTTATGACGTTTTACACATAATTTGTTACTTAAATTATTTATAAAGAACAATACTTAGAAAAGACAGTATTTAAATATAAATTATAATTTTGTAAGTAACATTATGTATCCAATTTCAACAAATATTATTGGAAGTAGACTTGAGTATTGCGTATATGTTTACAACAGCACTAGTCATTATTTAAATAATAATTATTTATAAAAAATTGATACTTCCATTTAGTATCTATACCTAATCAATAACAATATTTCCAAAATATAAGTACTCTCTAAAATATATCTAGGATTAGTGAAAAAATGAAATTAAAGAAATCGTACATAACAGATAGCTGTACAAGAAAATCATGGTATTTATTTCTAGCATATTTTTAATCAGATGGCTGATGTTTATCAATTCCTACAATTTTACACAATAACATATGAACACTTAAATGGAAAATACATGTTGAATATTGTATTTCAGTGCCTGGCTTCTGTCACGTTTTATTACAATTGTTGCTTAATAAATTGATGACATGGTAGCGTTAAGTATGATATGCACATATAAATGTATAAAAATCAACCGCAATTTGATTAACGGACGAGATAGAAGTAATTAAGATATGGGTGATTATGGCTAATTTACAGCAAAAGGTGGTGATAGTGGTGTCAATGGCCCCCTCCAAAGAAAGTCATTCCTGGAAATTTGGAGGGAAGGAGAAGGAGTCGAACCCCAAAAACAAGGTCTTGACGGTAGCATCCAGCATCTCAGGTACATAAATAAAGCTAATCCAAATTATCTCAACTAATACCATTCTATATATAGAAGTTGTACAAAATATTGTATGGTAATTGATGAGGTGGGATGTGTGATTGCAGGAGTTGAATATGTAGCAATAGTAGGAGAGAGTGAAAAAGAGGCATATCTAGAGGTAGTTGGGAATGGGATTGATCCGGCTGAACTCACCACTCGACTGCGTAAACGCTTTCAGTTCGCGCATATAGTGAGCGTCACACCGGTGATCAGTCAAGTGGAAGTGAAGAAGGAAGAGGAGAAGGAAGAGAAGAAGGAAGAGAAGAAGGAAGAGCAGAACAATGTGCAGCAAATTGTTTGCAATTGCCCTTGTAGTGGAACTAGAGGTGTCCCTAACTATTGTTTCCATTACTTCGACCAAGAGGATCCCATCGCTTGTACCATTTGTTAATTAATTTTCTTACGGAGGTACGCCGTAGTTGCCCCTTTTAAATATTGGAAAAATGGAACGTGCGTTATCTGTAATTAAACGAAAGATATAAATGTGTTATTATTCAATTATTATTAGCATTTAATATTTAATGAGATATATTTGTATTTCTTTTAATTTTTTAAAGCTATTATTAAAATGCATGAGGCATAACTTGTCTTTTTAAGTGTTTTGACCAGTATTATTAATTACAAGTGAGATATAGTAAAATGTTTAATCTTTGAAGCATAATTTTTTTTTCATAATGGATGAGTTTTAACGTCATGTATTTATGTTTTGGCTGTTTGTTAATACATATTGTTGAACTTTTTATCATATGATAAATATTATTAAATTTTTTATTATCATTTTAATATCTGATGAGACATAATTATTATATTTTTAAACTGTTCACACTATTATGTTGCTTTACATATATGACCATATTCATATATACTTGCAGTACAAATATATATTAGTCAAATTTAATATAGAATGATATATATATTGATGACCAAATTAATCACTCATGATTTCAACAACCACTCATGGTTCGTTCATTCATATTTTTTCATTATGTATCATCATTTTAATGAAAAAATGAATCAAATTTAGTGATTAATTTGGTCATCAATATATATATCATTCTATATTAAATTTGACTAAGTTAGGTTTATAATTTTTTTTTAACATATATACATTAGGTCAAATGATGATATATTAAAATATATATTTGTTCATGTAAAAATTATTGAAAATGACAATTTTGAAATCATGAGTGGTTGTTGAAATTGTAACTTTACATTTGAGCATGTAATCTTCTACACTCTTAATTATGAAATTCTAGTTTAAAATGGTTCAATGTATCCATGTAGATTTTGAAATGTGAATAAATATAAAGGGCTTTTTATAAATAAATAAAAATAATTAATTAAATTGACAAATATTTATTTTGTGCAACAAATTTTTATGTAAGGGCTTTTTATAAATATTTTTTTCCTACTCAAGCCTTAATTATTATATGTAAGTTCCATGTATCATGTATATAACTTTTCCATCTGAAATGATCAATTATTCTAAAATTCTAGTATATAATATGAACTGAAAATCAAAGTAGTGTAATTTCAATTTTACTTTCTTATTCTCATAAAACTTAACTAAATAACCACGACAAAGACAATATAAAATATATTGACAAAGTTAAGCTAGCTATATTGCAATAAAAAAGTTGGCAACCTATATCTATTGATCTGGAATTCATTTTCTTCTTTTGCCCCATTACTATTTTTTTGTCCTAGATTTCTTTTACAGAGAATTTTATTTAAATAAAATTAGTTGTGCTAATTGTAGATTTATTCCACCAATTTATTGGGTTTGATGGATATCATGATTCTTTTTAATAACTTGCCATCCAACTATGGCATTCTTACCCGAGTCTTAGCATGAAACATATAATTTAAGTAGTTGTTGAATTGAGTTTCTGCCATATCTTACATGACTATGTATCACCGCCGGCTCATTTCTGATCTTCTACTTCATACTATCCGTTGTTAATTTAACTATAAATGTTTACGTACATTACCAATTTAAAATGTACAAAGCAATTAGCTAACAAAAAATTGTGAAATCATTAGTAGTTTATTTATACATGTACGCACATAAAAGTTAAGTTGACACTTTAAATATATATATATATATACACAAAAATGAACAAATTTCTTATGTATGTATATATATTTACATACATACATGTAAAAAGAACAATTTTTTAGCGAACAAATTTATTAATTCAATGAGTTGATTGAATTTTATTTGGGTTAATAAACTCAAATTAATCTTATTAAACAATTTGTAATGCAAGTTAAGCAGAAAACAAACAAACATAAGAGCATGCGACTTTAACTCAAATGATTGAATTTTGCACTTTCCTTCATTCATTGTTTTAATTTTAATTATTTTTCTTCTACATTGTCTGCTTTTGAAAAATCAAACAATCATTGATTAACTTTATGAAGTTCAAAAAGAGATGAAAAAACGAACTAGAAAAACACAAAGGTAAAATAATTATAAACGCAACAAGCCTCAACCCATAAATAGCCATCGAATAATTTACATAGTTTTTTTTTTTGTTTTTCTTAGACAATTACAATGTCTATTTATAATTTTGTTTAAGTAGAGATAGGAGATTCATCGTATTGGATCTCATAAATATATATTGAGGTATGTTCAACATTTAATTAGATTCATGAATACTGACACATGTAAATGTGATACTCAAAACATGTTTATTACAAATGTATAGATTTAGTATATTATAAATAATAATAATATCTCCTATCAATTAGATTATGCTGCAAACGAATATTTATGAAATAAATTAAACATGTAATGGGAGAAATTCAAAAATTTCTCTTCTTGAGCCCTTTTAAAGACTAGTTGTACCTCGCGTGCATTGCCCGTGTTAGGTAATCTATGATTTTAAACTCTAATTTATTACATGTTTAATAATGACATTTTATATGATAATAAATAACAAAAAGTTATTTATCGATCGAGTATTTCTTTATATATAATATTTTCTGTACACATTGTATCTTTACGCCTCCTATCATTTGGATTAACTAATATTTTTGTCATCATCTAGACACCTCGTGAAAGCGCAGCATATAGTTGTCTGTGAGAAAATACATGTTAAGGAAGATAAATGTCAACATGAGGAACGGTTTATCCTTGAGCTTTGTTGATTATCATTACAAAACAGAGGCGGACAGAAAATTGTTTCCTCTTACATTTTAATGGGTAACCTTCATCGTTCACCGGTCTCAATAGAATTCTTGGAATGAAAACATCTTTACCAATGTGTTTTCCAATTGATATTTTTGCAAAGTATTAAATTCTTTTCAAATTCATGGCATACCAGTCGAGTTCTATTACATAAACCATTAGTTGAGTCTAAGTTCCGCAACACCATGATTGGACATTTTTCTTCAATAGTAATCTGTGCGGGGGAACGCCATTTGGTACCAATGAATTGAGAAATTCTTGTTGATAATAATTATTTGTATTATCAACGGCCTCATCAAAACTCATAAACTCCACAACATCTCCAGAAAATAATTTAATCATTCGTTCATTCAAGTGGTCTACATTTTCATTAGTGATTGAAAGAATCGCACGATGCGTCATATATTCAGCTGAGGAAAGATTGTCTGCTAGATCTGGAAAAATTGAATTAATAAGCGTGAGTTTAGCAACCTCTTTATCAGCGTCCCAAATCACTATCTCTTTTGTTAAGGTGATGAAATCTTCATTATCTGTTGGTTCGGTCCCATTTCCAACCTGTAGCAAAAAAATTGGCAAATTCCTCATCACGCGCATATTCTATATCAATCGAATTGTCTCCATCCTTTCTCATAGATAAGATCTAACCAAACTAACATTCATGGTTTGTTGCCTTGTTGCTCTCAGCACGACTGGTAATACTTGTCAAAAATCTCCGCCAAACACAACAACTTTTCCTCTAAATAATTCTGATGAGTCAAGAATACCTCTACAAGTTCTATCCACAGTCTCAATGGTTAATTTTGTGGCCATTGGTGCTTCATCCAATATAATTAATTTGGTTATTCATATCAATTCTGTCTTTGTACTTTGTTTGGATATACTACACATTGTTGTTTCATTTACTTAGAGTGGTATATTAAACCTAGAATGTGTGGTTCCTCCACCTAGAAGTATTGATTCTGTCTACAAGCGCTATCATTCCTCTTGCTCGTATATTGGCCAACATTGCTCTGTATAGAAAAGTTTTGCCAGTTCCTCTAGGCCCATCAGTAAAAAAAAATACCACTTCGGTTGTTGTTCACTCTTTCAAGTATGACATCATATGCAAATTTCTCCTTTGCATTAAGTTTTGACGAAGCCTCAATGTCCATATACGGGATTTCAATTGATTCTTCATCAATTATTTCCTTCAAACTCACCGCACTTTCAACGAATGAGCCGCCTCTTAGTTATGGTAAATCAAACTCTGTAATACTTTTTCCCATGGATTGAAGGAAGAATTGTGTATCTCGCAAAGTGCATTGTATAAGGGTATTTGAAATTTTTTCACCAGCTCTTGAGTAATCTTCAGACATTGGTTCAAAATAAAGGTCCCATAATCTTCTTACCTCAGTCAGTTCACAATGAACTGGCAAAGTAACAAATAGTCTTCAAAATATCTGAGGCATTTTAAAAGCAACAACTTCATCTAGACATTCAACGATACTTTGATCAGATTCCAAAAGTCCCCTCTTTTGTGCTGCTTCCTTGAATGAGGAGTATTTTATTACGTTGATAGTTAATAGATATTCAAACGTGGATAGTATAT